>JACDJE010000009.1:2301115-2509599 GCA_016647715.1 Pavo muticus
GGTGGGGGGAGGGGAAGACCAAACCAGAACCCTTCCATGGGAAAAGAAAGAGGGTAAGTAGTTCTTCATCAATTCTAACATCAGCAGAACAGTATAACATATGATTATTAATACTAATCTACTGTGATTTTTTTGTTGTTTACTTTTAGTCTTAGAAACTCTGGCTAGAGGAGCAAGTTTTGAGCACTTCTCTTTAACGTACTGAAGGAATATTGCTCCCAGTTCGGAGTTTGTATTTGAGCTGTTGATAGAACTTTGACTCAAGAAATCGAGGGTAGGAATCTCTTTCCATATGCATGTAAACTACTCGTTGTGCTTCATCAAAACAGGACTGTGTTGGTTCCTATAGGTTCCTGATAATCGATTTCTTCACTGGGCTGTCAATGTTAATCTGAAAACACAAATCAGCATTACTGAAGTATCATTAAATATTTGCGAAGGAAGGTTGAAGTTAGATGAACTGTACTGAATGACTTTTATTTCTCTATTTTTACTTTTATCTATCCTTTTATTTTAAAATCAGCACTTAATTATTTATCCATTGTAGCACTATCTTTCTCTTTACAATGTCAGAAAAATCTAGTCTTTGCAGCTGGATGGGGAACTTGCTCCTTTGGGGAACAAAAGCCTGGCAGACTTGGAGCTGTCTGAATGTCCCAGTCTGTCCCATGTATATGTATGACGTAAAAGAAGCAGTCCTGAGGGTGTGGGCTGTATAGAAAAGCTGCAGGAGAAGCTTTTTTTTTTTTCCCAGCTATCTTATGATGGAAATTATATGAAGTTAAATGGGAAGTCTTGTGAATCTATTAGCATATGATGAATTGGCTTGATTTGGTCTCTTTGTGCTGAGAGGAGAGCTCTAAAGATGTGAAGTTAGTGCTGATGTTGTTTATGGGCCAGGATGTGGTTATTCCATAGAAGTCATTTCAGTTGCCTTTTTTGAATTAAAATTGAATATGAACTGTGTCAAAATTCTCATTTAGCATCTACCTTTTAAAGAGTGTTATCTAGCTCTTGTGTTAATAGTGAATATAGAGAAAAGACAGAGTCAGCATGTCCTGAAAACCTAGATACCTAGGCAGCCAGTAGCAAGATTCAAATACGTAATATTGTAGAGGGGGAAAAATACACAACACAACTTATTTTTAAACAACTTATTCTTAACTATCTTGATTTATGGCCTTAGCCTAGGTTAATGGATTTGTGGTTGGCAATACTGACACTTCTTTCTCAAAAACATGAATGTCTTGCTGAGTTTCCTATAGCAGGACATGCTACAAGTATACACACACACACCCCACCACCCCAGTAAGTAAATAAAAAGGACAAAAATGAATTATACTTTCAATTGTGTTTTAAAACTAACAGCCTTCAAACTTCCTCTACTTCTACATTAGTGGGAGTGGTTTAGTCATTTAATGGAGCAAATGATCTCAGCCAACATCTGGAGACCAAGCAGAGCTGGGTTTGGCTTGCCCTTCAATGTCAACAGAGAGGCTGTGTTTTGAGATTCTGTAATTCATTTATGATTGTGCGTAAACCTGAAAGTAATGTATGCAGATACTTCAGCTACGTCATGCTGCTGGGTTAGAGGCAGTAAAAGCCAGTATTAACTTTTTTCAAGGAGGGTAATAAGCAAGACAGGTTTAAGTCAGAGAGCAGAAACTGTTGAGCGGGAGTTAATTTTTTGCATGGTCACTTGAACATCTTTTTTTTTAATGCTCAAATCTGCACTATTTTCCCTAAACATTATGGTGCTGTAAGTGATAAACTTGTTTCAGAATCTTTCTATCAGCTCCTTTTCTGAAGGGATAGGGCTGAGTGGAGTTCTTCATTTGATTTCTGTTTACTTTTGCAAAGACCAGATTAATATTTGCATGTGGGAATGGCACTGTTCAAGATCTATTGAAGTGAGATCTAAGGCCCATGGATCAGACTCTTAAAAGAACATAAAGATCCATGAATTTGGGTCTTAATCTAGCTGTGTGCAAACATGCATATATGGTGTGTGTGTATATATGAACTATTTTCTTATTGACAAAGCAGTAAAGGCGAGTATTCTGGATACAGGAGAGTTTTGGGAGGATGAACAGGAGTCTTCAATCACTTTATGCGAAGTTCTAGATATCATCTGTTGCATTTTGTAGGCTATGTTGCACTTCAGACAGTACTATAGAGGAAATAAAAAGCTAATACTAGGGTATGTCACCTCTTTTGGAGCCTGGGGTTGAATGTAACTTGTAAAAAGCTTCCTGGCCACATAAATCCTTTTTCGTTGTGATGTGATCTTCTTATAAGCTTCACAAGCAAGCCAGAATTCTATGTTTTCATCACTGTGCTCTGTCTTCAAGTAGGTCTTGTAGATCATAGGTCCATCTGTAAACGTTTTGAAAGCCAAACTTCATATACAGCATAATACGTTTATTACCTTGAGAGGCCTTTGAAGGTAGTAGGGATATTTATAAGGTAGTGTGTATAACTATGTTCTACATCTCTAAATATTCTTATTGAAAGATTATATCAAAATGGGAAATCAAATGCACTAATTCATCCTAGAACTCTATACTTGACATTGCATTTTGCTATGTGTGCAGAACTTCCTTTAAACTTCGGCATTTTGCTATTCAGGAGCACTGGAGTCTATGCTAGGCATTGTCTGAGTATTGCTGGAAGCCACAAGTGTTTAACTTGAACCAAGCTTTCCCGTTGGTGCAGGATTCTGAGCTTTCACTCACTGTTCGCTGTTGTGATATAGCAGTAACCATGGACTTGCACCCAGCTGTTGCTTTTTTAATTAAAAAAAAGAAAAAAGTAATCCTTCTCCCTGTGCTTTTCATATAAAGTGTAGCAGGCCAAGTTGGTTGCTGTTAAATGTTTTAATTGTAAACTCTGCCTTTTTCTTCGTAGTTGTTACAAATCCTCATTCTGTTCATCTTGCTCTCGATACTTCACTTAGTTTCAAAATAATGGCTACCCTCAGAAATAATTTTAAGAGGTCTATGCTGCGACATAACTTTGACTGTCTTGTGAATATTAAAGTTCAGCAGCGATGTTTCAGTCAGATTGCAAGCCACGTGTAGGGCTCTGAGCCTTGAATGAGGCAAGGGGATAGTGGAGGGGAATACTCAGATTTTCTGCTGTGGCTACAGTTCTTCCTGTACCTGAGGTGAGGGTCTGAGTTGCCTTCTGTGGCGTTACACTGTACAGAAGTACCATTAGCTACGATGTCTTGGCCGTACACAGGGTTTGCCAAGTCACTTTTGCTTTCGGTTTCTTCTGCGTGAAGCATGGTAAACACAACCCCCTAAGCTGTTTTTCAGTAGCTGCACATAAGATAAAGCACACAGCATATTGCCTGTCTTGCTGATTGTGCTCCATAAGAAGCTTTTTCAGTAATCCACCTGAGATATAAACATGCATTTACTTACGTTTACTTGTTAACAGTTTTTCAAAAGACTGGGACCACTGTAGTACTTCATCCAAAGACACCCTTTAGGAAAAAAAAGGAGATGATTATAGAATTAGCTATGGCTCAAACATATAAAATCAAATGTAATTAGTTATAGAAAATCTGTCCCCTTATTTTAAATGTATGAATCTTGCATTTGAAAGAGCTTTTCTGCGTATCTCATGTCTTGTGCTTACTAAGGATGTATTCTCTTCAGTACAGCAGATAGTTCCATCTTGAGGTGCTCTTATCTAATTCCTCTGGAAATCGTATTCACTTATTTAGAGCTGTGCTCAGGTTAAGCATATGGTAAGTAGTGACTTTCTAGATTGTAACCAGTTTGGGATGGGAATTGTGATTGATTATGCAATGTTAACACTTGTATTTAGTAGCAAAGACTTGTAGGGGCTCAGATTCTTACTGTAATTTTTAAAGACCCTTCAGGTCCAAGTTGCAGTTAAGTCGACTTATCAGTTGAGAGCTGAAAATAAGCTCCAAACCTAAGATAAATACTGAAAGTTTAACACAACCTCAGCTGTAAGGTACATCCTCTCCATCTCTCTCCAGTTGTTTACAATGCAGTAGGACATGCTATTACTAATCTAGAAACAGTTCTTGAAGATGAAACCAGATTTCTTTGATGTTTGTTGTACTCAAACGGCAATTTCATAAGATTGTAGGAGTTTCCTGCCTGACTCCAGGAAAAAGTATGGAAGCAGTGAGGTGAGAGACTAAACACAGTAAGGTAAAACAAATGTTTGATGGCCAGACATGTGCATGTTGCTCCACTTAGACCAACTGATTTTTAAGCCTTGCAATTCTAGGAGCTCAATGCTAGTAACTTGGAAAAAATGCTCCTGCTGATGTTAGTAGAAGAAAACACAGGGATGTATTCCAATGAGTGCTTTCCACAATGAGTCAGCCAGAACTGGGAAGAGAGAGCTTCTCCGAGTGCTCCCTTTTTGCATCAGGTATAATTTTAGTGATTCTAGAACTGTAGCATGTAAAAGATACTTAGCATCTCAGAAGGGATATATTCACATATCTCCGTAATTAAAAGCAAAATCAGCTTAAGTATGAATGCTGCATGTGGCATCGTAGGGTTCTGCTGCAATACAGGCATCAGAAGTTTTGTAGCTTTCAAAACTGATGATTACCCTTTCATCTTTAATTTGATAGAATTCTCTGAGCAAGTGTTCTGACGCATACTGATTATTGTTTCAGGTTTGTGTGATCAGAAATATATTAATACAAATCTTACTGCTGTTGAATTACAGTGTTAGTAGTTCTTGCCAATATGCTTAATTCTCATCAAAAGTTCTTTTTTCCCCCTCCCATGTGTTAGTGGCTCTCATCTGTGGAGACTCATGAAGCTTGTTATTACGGGAGGTGAGAATCTTTATTCATCTGAATGCTCCCTTGGGAGCCGCTCCTGAGTCATCGTCAGTGTTACTGATGCAGATAATTTTTCACTCCTGTCAGCAATAGCATTTGTATATAGAACAAGTGACAGTCTTGTCCGTCTCACTGAGCATCATCAGCAGGGCCACCTTATTTCCATGTCTGATTATTTGCCTTTAGTATTAATCTTTGAAGCAGAAAAAACATTATCTGACGGGGCAGCTGACATGGAGGAAAAGCTTTTTACTTTTTTTTGTCTTTCCTTTTAAAATCATGAATGTTACTAAGGGAAATGTGAACGTGTTATTAATGCCACTCTCATAGCTGCTGTGCTGACTGCGATGTTTTCGCAGCGTTAATTGGCAAGATGATTCAAATTGCTGGAGAACATCTATTACGCTGAGAAACATGAGTATTCTCTGAGGCTTTATAGCTGGGACTCCCATATTTAACACACAAAATGCTATTGCCAGGCCTTGTGGGAGCTGTAGTTTGCTTATTATGCCCTCCCCAGTGGATTTCCCTGGCTGCACTGCATCAGTTTCCCACAGGCTGAGCTACTGCTGTGTAGAAGAAGTGTCCAGGAGACACTTCTGGAAATGCGCTCTGGATTTGTGCTGAGCTGTCACTTAGCCTCACACAAATGATAGTCAACAGCAATATTGCTATGGAGGATGTATTTTTCTCCAATCTCCAAGTAGGTAAATACAGAGTACAAGCTGATACCAGTTCTTTGGCAGGTGTGTTGAATAGAAGCTTTTTAGCCACCCTGATGTACGACATGCTGACCAAAACTTGTGGCTATGCCTGGCCTCTACTGAGTTTGGACGAGGCTGATGACTTGCAAGGGGCACTGTTGCTTCTCTTTTCCACTCCACAGCACAGCTTCATATGTGGAAGAACCTACATGTATTCAATCTCCGCCAGTAGTCTGAATTCTTCGAAAGAATTGGCACAAAATTGGGCTTACGAATTCTTTTTGGGCATAAATCTGAGATTAAACCAAGGATTAGCTCAGGCCTGTGCCTAAATACTTAAAATAAAAGTTCCCACTAGGATGCACCCCACTTCCAATGGAGAAATGCTAATGTACACTTAATATACTGCAAAGCAATTAGTTGCTGCATTGCAGGTGGTCAGCTGGAGCAGTTGTGAAGATGCTGCACACATCTGCATGAATTTAGGCTTGTAAAGAAAACTCATAGTGAATTCTGTGGGTTTTATATCTCTGTCCTATTCAGAGAGCCGCATGTACTGCAGAATGTAAGAATTGTGTCATTACTTACTTCGAAATGATCCCATTTTCTTCTGCTCTGAATGTCTTGCAAAGCCAGCAAGTATTTGGACTCATTCTCCTAAACATGAAAACTATGTGAGTTTTAAACCTCCGATACTGATTTCTGACTATCTTAAGTTATACTTGTAATTCAGTCCTCCAGAGGGCTACCTACTCTAACAGTATTCTTATTTTAGACATCTAATCTTTATCATCTTTTATTTTAAAGCCTTTTTTAAGTTGTGGCTGAACCATTACTCCAAAATGTATTTTTGTAACATGCAAAAATTTAGGCAGGTCAACAGATATTTCTAAAGGTGGAAAGAAATAGAGCTGATATTTCTTTCCTTTCCCAGCTGTGAAAAGAACTTAAAACATTGAGCTTCACCAAGAGGAAAAGGAAAATAAGGTGGTTTGTCCTTTTCTGAAAGGACAAGTACACCTGGATCAAGAATCAGAGCTCAGTGTAAACTGGACAGTATTCAATAGCTTAAGTACGAGGCAGTAATTTGCCACGCGGTTACCAGCTAATCAATACTAATTAAAAACTGGTCTTTTGCTTTCATATAGAGATGATATCCATGAGAGCAGGTACGATTTGTACTAAGGACAAGGTTGTTAAGAATATATTCAGACATACATATGAAGAAACAACCAAATACACAAGAAATACAACAACAACAACAAAGCAAAACCAAAAATCCTAACAAGATTTTCTGACCTGGATTATATCCCTCTCTGTTTTCTTTCAAGAGAGATCAAAAGTTGTGCAAAGCTTGCAAGGGATGGAGAGTGAGTTTACACAGATCTGCCTGAAAGCAAATCAGTTATCTTGCACATTATTTATTTCAGCTCATAGTTTCTTTCAGGTTTGAGTTTGACTGGCATATACTACTCTGACAGCCTAGTTTTCCTTCCAACTCAAACATGATAAAACACAGAACAAGGCCATATCTCCCAGTGCAGCATTTTGAACTTGTGAAATGATCCTGATCTTAGTCTTATTAATGTCCAAATCCAGTTTGATGTTACATGAGAATCTTACCCAGTAGATTTCCTACAGGATATCGAAGCTTCTTAACTTCCCTGAGCGTGGTACTGCAGCTGGGCTGTTTGTGCTCCAGCAGCCCTGTAGGACTGCCAGTGACTGTTGCTCATTTCCTACTTTTGTGGAATTCTCCGAACTACACTCTGCTTGTTTTCTGTATAACTTCCTCTACATTTGCCTATTCATATCACTAGTATTTACTGTGATCTCACCCTCTGCATAAAAGGGACATTTTAGAACAACACAATATTCTATATTTAAAATTGTTACACATTTAATTCTGGTACATGATTTTCAACCATCCCCATTGCCTTATTTTAGTCTTTCCCTAGTGCCTTCTTTTTTGTATATCTTCATGTTACACTCACTGGTCACTGAAATACAAACAAAACACAGCCTTTGAAACCTGTAGTTAGTGCTGCATGGAAATTCCCCAAAAATAAGAGATGAGGCAGTAGTTCAGCTATTTCCATCTAAATTCGAAGTGTCATTCATTAACTCTTTTTCTTAAGGTGCATGAGAAGTCACATTGTGTAATGAGATATTGTTGCTCTGAGGAACATTTTAAAGCAGAGTTTGAGGTTTTAAAGAAAATACTGTGCCCCAGAGTTGGCTGTGTACATGCATTCGCTATCCAGACAACCAAGGCTTCATAATTCTCTTTACATACAAAATATTTCCGAATAGGCCAAGGTACAAAGTGTGCTGATCTTAGATTTTTAGTATTTTATCTTTATCCTTGGATTTTCTTGATTCTACAGAAGTATGTAGTCTGTACTCCATCAGTTTGTCACTTGTTACTGCTGGCAATGATGTTATTCTGTAAACAAAACAGATTCAGCACACAAAGCTACAACGTGCCCTCGTGCAATGTGTGCCAATTTTGCATTAGCCAAATGTCACAAGTACAGCCTGTGATCTTGCCTACGTTTGTGCTCTATTCTCTGTTGCAAATGGTAGCACACGTACGTCATAACTTTTCTGCTTTGGTAATTCAGCCAGCTATTTGGAGGCTGCAGGAGCTGTTTTCAGCTGGTACATACAAATGTATGTGGGATGAGTGGAAAGGATATCATGCAACATTTTTTTGGTAATAATTCACAAGTTTTTTTAACATGTACAACCTGTGCTTTCCACAGATTTTTAATCAAAAAGAAAGTCACACAGCTACAATACTTGCAGAGGAATTACCTGTCTGATAAACGAATCTAAGACTTGAGAGTATTCACTTGTGTACAAGATGTGATATCATACCAATCTAGAACATTACCTATTTTTGAGCTCTAACACATGCTTTCATAGAATCACTACAGTCAGAACAGACCTCCAAGATCATCCAGTCCAACCGTCTGCCTGTCACCAATATTTCTCACTAAACCATGTCCCTCAGTACAACATCTGAATGTTTCTTGAACACCTCTAGGGGTGGTGACTCCACCACCTCCCCGGTCAGCCTGTTCTGTTTTGATTTACATCATCTGTATGCCAAGCCAGTGAACTGTAAGCTACCCCATGTCGCAGGTTTTGATGCGCTATGCAGGTCTCAGCAGAGCCTCTGGGGAGAAACAGCTCAAGTTTTGCTCAGTTGTCCTCTGTGATGTCATTCAAACTAATTTGTTTGAGGAATATTACATAAAATATTCACCTGTAAATGATGAAGAAGCTGTTTATACATCAGAAACACTTCTTAAAATAATGCTTTTGCTATACTGAAGCAGCTTTACATGCCAAAAAGAAGTGTTTCCTTTCTTTTGCTATGCTATGCACAAAACATCATCCTTACAGAAACTCAAATATCGCTTCTCTTGGTTAAAATTTTCATTTATTAACTGCATTTGTAAGGATAAGATTCTAAATTCCTTGTGTGTTTTTTTTTTTTTTTTTTTTTTTTTTTTTTTTCTTTATTTTCTTGAAATGCAGAAGGTCTTACTTCCCTTTGGCTGTGTCTGCTCTGCATGTGCTGGTGCCTGTCTCATCTCCTTCCTTATATGTGCCATAGGCAAACTGTGCTTGTGGTTTCTATCAGGAACAGTTCTGTTGGACTCTGCGCCACTGATAGAGGCTGTTTGCTCTGAAGTTATCTGAACATCTCTGCTGATCAGCTTCAATGAAATTAAGCTTTGTTTTACTTCATTTCAATCTTTCATGAATTGTCCAAGTTTGGTGACTAATATTTTTAGCCAAGATCTATAAAATCTGAAGTCCATGCTGAAACTCTTGCACTACAAACAGGTTTGGTCCTCTTGCATTGTGAAGCAAGAACTTCACGTTGTTATGGGGGAGCTCTGATCCATCATTGTGAGGTGTGTTATATGCCTATAGCTGGTCAATATGGTAATGTGTGCAGTCTGAGTGATGGCACTGTGGAACTTCACTAACTTGTATGAGATCGTTTGTCATTTTTTTTCCCAGCTGTTGCCCAGGTTATGACCTCATTTTAAATTAAGATTCAAAAAATCTATACCTCATTTATTCTTCTCTGCTAAAGTGTTTCCAGTGGAAGCAGCCATGCAGTGCAATAGCACTGAAGTTGCTCTGTTTGCCTCCAGTGGATTGTAGTGATACCAGGGCTTTGGGAATAAGCACTATCTCGTAGGGTTTGAGTAAATGATAAGAGAGATGAAAAAAAAACTTGTTAGAAGGCTGATAGTGGAAGGCTTTCTGGGGTAGTTGTGACTTCTGTGTACTTATCAGTGCCTACACTGGACATGATGTCTGGGTCAGGAGGGGAAGACTGGATTTGAATACATGTATATCTGAAAGTTCTTTTGCATAACCTTAAATATCTTATTTTGGCAAGATCATCTCCTAGTAAACTTAAACTATGTAGCGATTAAGTATTGTTCATGAGTAATTAGTGACATTGTGATCAAACATCTTTTACAAACTGCAAGAAAACCACAACATGCTTCAATGACAAGTTGTCTGATCAAGGCTGTTATGCCCTCCCTCTTATTACATGAATATTCCACTAGATGTCGTCTGACATCACTCTGAAGGAGAAGGTACAAGTAACTAACTCTCTGTGTACCAGTTCAAATGGATCTCAGGGTGGATGTAGTTTTCTTCAGGCCCTGGGGAAACCCTCTGATTGTAGTGAATGTAGTGAATGGCCTGAAAGGGATTTCTTATCCAGACAGGAGAGAGAAGGAGAGACAAGCAAGGAGCTGAGGCATTTGTTGGACAGGCTGTCTAACGTGGCTTCTGATACAGCCTTGTTTATTTGAATCCTTAGATTGCATGCATAAGGGTGCAGAACAACTGCGGTGTTGTAAGGCATGTGCTATGTAGGAGCCAGCTACTGCCTGGTTCATTCAGTAGTTGAGCTGGACATGCTTTAGAGGAAGAAAACAAAGTGAAGGAAACAGAAAAGCCAAAGATGGAGAGAAAAACAGCTATCAATCCAGAGCAGCTTAACTTGTCACTTATTCTGGCCAGTTCTTTTTCTAAGGATTAAATATATTGTCTAAACTAGCTGATACTTGATGACTATTGCAATTGTTTTCTTGTCAGCAAGGATAATGGTTCCAGACAAACTCTTGCTCAAAGCTTTATATTTCTTTCCGTTCTTTCCCATGTTTGCTCATTAAATAGCATCCTTATTAGTCCTCATGCTTTCTCTTTATTCTTCCTTTGCTCTTACAGTCAATCTTTCCTGTTCGTGTTTCTATTTTAATGCTCCTCTGCTCATCAAGCACCTCGCCTACCTGAACCTGTTTCACACCAGTGAACTTGGAAGTCCTGTCTGCCTCATTCTCTGTATTGTACCCGCTTTTCCCATCCACCCACATGCTCCATTGCTTGTACGTTGCTACTCACCCTCCTCTTTCTCCTGCAGAACGCCCACACACTGGCATTCATGAATGCAGGAACGCTGCTTGCTTGGGCTTGCCTTGTATTCACATCCTTGAGGCTCTGTCTTACATGGGCAGGTAAATAGGAGCACTGAAGGTGTGCCAGTTGGTTTAGGCCCACATGCAAGAAAAGGCACTGAGAGGCCTTTGTTTTTCCTTGAGGAGCACGCAAAGTAGATGCTCTGATCTATGTCCTATCATACTCATCAGTGAGTGCACATAGTATATACAAGAAAAATGGATCAGAAGTCTTGCTTTTCACTTAGTATGGCCACTGAGTTTTCCAGAGGACAGTCATATGTTTTAGGCTATTCTTTACATTGTGGCTTTGACCAGCCACGGCTGGGACCAGTTCCTTTGTTGGGAACTTTCTTGCTATATATTTGGAAATAACCTCAAGAAAAGTTAAGTTCAGCATGCAACAAACATCTGTTCCCAGGGCAACAGACCCCTGCAGCAGACCACAATGACCAATTGTCTGTTATTAAATGGGTGGTGAAAATATACTCTGCTTGTAGATAAAAGTGAGCATGGCTTGCTAGTGCTTGCTAACTTGAAGAATGGGAATTGTTTCCATAGTTTTGACTTCTTCAGGTTCTGCCCGTAGAGTTGGACAAATCTTAGGTTGTCACTAATCTCTGTGAATAAACCTCTGCTTAGTGAAAGCAGTCTGGAGTATAGCTGAAAAGTCTAGATAGAAGTTCTGAAAACCTTCTCCCTGTCGTATGCTATAACCTTTCTCTTCCCTTTTTCTTCCTAACAGCCATGATGTCATTGTGTGAACAAGACATTCTGCAACTGGCAAAGCAGAGGAGGAAACTGTGACTGGGTGCTTGCAGTGCTTTGAACAAGAACATTCAGCCCTCCCATTCAGTCAGGCTTCAGAGAGGCGGGTGCTGTGGTTGAGTACGAAGCAGTGTGTTCCCCTACAGCACTCTGTCAGGCTCCTGTTAGCAAGCTCACACATCTCAGCAGTATGCAAGGCTACTTACATGGGCATCATGTGAGTGGATTCATTTTGAAGGCACTCATTCTCTGTGGCTATGTTCTCATTAAGGGAATTACTGTAGTTTGCTTTTAGTGTCAATTTACTGATTACTATATGCTTCAAGTTGGTCAGAACATTTGACTTGTTACCCTTGGTCTCCTAACCCTGTTGTTCATCCCAGCACAACAGCTCCCAGCTGGCCATTGACTTTTGTTCACATATTTTATGTTCACTGTTTCTTCAGACTGGCATGAATAAATGCATTGCATAGCTTAACCTCACTGCTGGTCAAATTCTATTCAATAGCAAGTCTCCCTTCTGTATATCTAAACTGATCTTGACCCATACAGTAAATACAGTACAGATTTTTCCATAAGTCTGGAAGTACGAAGTATGAAATCCATGTGCTTATGAGTTATTAGCACAACATGTTTATTCTGTTTTATTTTTAAAGATTGTATTTTAATTACAGAGCACATTAATTTGATAACACAAATAAAAACCTCTGACTCTCATTTCCAAAGATGTCAGATTTGTAAGCAGTTGTAACGTCATTTAAGTGCTTTGGCTGTATAACAGACTTAGAAGAGTGGCTGATTTGCTTTGTTCCTCTCTGCACACAAGTCTAAAGCGTTGCTGAAAAGTTTACATTTCTTCATTTCTTATTGAAGTTATTAATTTTATTAGTAAAAGAGGCTATGTGAAAGCTGGCCACCATCACAGCTCAGGTTAGTGCTTTGGGGTTGTGTGGTGCTTACACTGCTTGAAGAAACCAAAGGCATGTGGTCAGTGCAGTTTTAGTACTGGTGATCTTTGGGATCTGTCAACTGCTTTCTGGTGCTGTTTGGAGAAGTGAGTGGGAGCTAAGTTTATTTCTAAAATACACACATCCATGCTTGGTAGATCTTAAATCTTTGTGACTAAGACCTTTTGAGCTGTAATTGTCTGAACAAACCAGGGGATAATCTTTAATTCTGACTTTGTTTCTGAGCATACAGGAGAAATTTAAATCATCCAATGAGTAGTAAACAAGAGTTTGTTTTGCAGTTTCTACTCGTGTCTAATGAATAAAGACTTCCTTTCACAGAGCTTCACTCATAGAGATTACACTCTGAGATAATTAACCCATGTCTCTGAATGGAAGATGAAAACATTTAGTTTTTCCACCTATTGTCATCTGGTCTTTGCTTGTCAAACCCATTTCACAGCCACAAAGGAGACAATGACATCCGGAAAGCCCGTTACTTGAGAACGTGGGCACAGACAGATGGCATTTAGGAGTCTAAGGTGACGAATTTGTAGCGTTCTTCACCATCTCAGCTTGGCATCGCCTTTAATTTCCTTCCTGCTACCGTGTGCAGTATGCCTCCAACAACAGGTTTAAATACAGATGTCCTTTCATTGTATGTGAGAGACTAATATAGTGTTATACCACAGTTTCAATTCTGTGATAATAAAATATCTATTTCAGGGAATATATTTTCACTAGTTTGGAAAGACAAGAGACTAAAGTCAGGCTTCCAAATTCAGATTCAGCAAAGTTGGCCTCTTTAGTCCTTCCATAATGAGAACTCTCTGCAGCAGTGAGAAGTTAACTCACCTCAAAAGTATGCCCTAAGATGGCACAACGATTTTTCTACTGAAACACTGGCAAACAATGAAAAAGTTTCCATCAGCAGTGGAAGGGAACTCATAGAACAAAGTCTGAGTCACTGCTGTCAAATCATAAAGCTTCTCCCTGCACTGAATCCTATTTTCCTGTGCTGACCTATATCCGATCGCCAGTCTGAATCAATGGTTTTTCTTAGAGTCTGCGGACAGAACTCCAAGTTTCCTTTCTTTTACTGTTGTTTTTTTTTTCCATCAAGGGAAAGCTAAAGCAAAAATAAAAATAAATCAGCTAAGCTGTTTGACACATTAAGTGTTTTGTTGTCTTGCCTGACTGAGCCCTCAGGCATGCCAAAATTCAATTCACTTTTGCACAGAGTGATTCTGGAAATTTTTAGCAGGTAACTGATAATTAATGCAGTCTAGCATATGTTTAAAAAAAGGACATTTCCCCCACAGCTGCCTGCCTGATTTACTACGGGGGCAGCTGGAGCCTGCGCTCACAAGTGATGGCTGTGTAACACGGACTGTTCTGGGAGAGTCTGTCACATTCTGCAGGGCTCAGCCCACAGCTGTGACAGCCATCTGCAGCACTGGGGCTGTTGTGCAGGGCTGGGAGGAGGAGATGAGTAAGAAATCATGGATGAACGTGATAGAGTACGTTCGCCTTGTAAGTGAACCGAGGGTCACAAAAAGCAGTCTTTAGTCTGCATGTTCTGTTGTGTTTCTGAGCCCCGCAGAACTCAATTTAGGCAGTGTTTCAAGGGAAAAATTCATTGTAAAATGAGCGCTGCATTTTGAAAGAGATTTTGCAGAAAATTAGAAAAACCTGCAGTAACTCTTGGGTGTTTAAACGCACGTCAATGAAGTGTCATAGAATGCTTTGTACATTGTTTCAGTTGTACCAGTGAACCATCACTTATAGCTGCTTCTCTTTATTAAATGGATGGCCATGGACAGCGCAATAAATCTCTGTTGAACACTTGGACCATGTTTAAACAACCAGCTTTGTATGTCCCTGCTATAGCAACAGGGCTATAATGTTGGGCTTATGACAGCATCCCAGAGACAGCTCTGGGTTTCTGCTGCACTGTTTATTCTGTGGCAAAACTCAGTTGTGCTGCTAGGGCCCCTGGAGCAGGCTGGGAGGTAAGAACCCAGGCAGCTGACCCGTGTAGTTCTCACATTCTTATTGCAGAAGAGGTGTGGGTAGTGCCAGTCCTCTATTGGAGTGAACAGCAGCTGCTATGGAACTCAAACCCATAGCACTGCTCCAGAGCCTACCTTCTCCTGATGGTTGTACCCAGCTCTGAGGATTACACTGATTTGGAAATGTTATACCCACCATTACCCCATCCTGCAGTCTTCCCAGACACAGACAACTTCTGATACTCTTCCCTTTGAAAATAATAGCCCTACCTCTCCATGCTATATATGATTTTGGTCAGAAGGGTCATACAGATGTTTGGCAAAATCACAGCAGAATTGTGAAACTGCAGCTTTGGGGTATAAATTAGAGTTGGGTCTATATGAGTTCAAGAGGTTTAAGTTCAAAAGAATGGCATCACTGTAATGTAGTGCCAGTTGTGAAGGCAGCTGATGTCTCATATTTAACAGGCTTTGTGGGAGCACTTGTAGTGCTGTGAGGACATCCTGTGATGTGAGCAGTGGATGTAGATAGCTGCTGCTTTGAGGAGGTAACCAGTGCAGATGAGACCCAGTTCCCTAAGCACAAAGATGAGTACAGGTACTCTTATCTTTGTGGCTTTTAAACTATGTGATCACTTTGGTACGTGGTAAGCATGTTAGGACAAACGTGAGGATACCCTGATGTGGGAGGCAGAGCTGTTTTTGGTATCAATTAGTGTTAGAAGTGGAAGGATGTGCTGCACAGCAGCCACCAGGCTGTGATGTCGAGGTGGTGGTGACAGCAGCTGCCACACAGCTGTGTCGTGTCCGGAAGAGCTGTTTTCCTCCCCTGGAGGCCCAAAAGTCCCCAAAGGGCGGCAGCAAGTCCCCAGGAGCTGATGTCTGTGGGTTTGCAGCTGCTCCATTTGGTACAGAATAGCTCACTGTGCCTGACTAAGCTCGTGTTATTTTTGGAAAAGTGAGAATCTCCAGGGGTGAGATCAAGTCCTGTGTTGCCAGCCATGTGGTAGCTGTCTCTCATGATGGTAGCTCATCAAGACCAGGGGATGCTTGGATTTATTTTCATTATGAACTCTAATGTCACAAGATCTTAATCACTTCAGACACAGGAATTACCAAACTTGTACTTACATAGTTCGTGTATAACTGCAACTTCTCTTTCCTTAGTCCCATGACAGTACAGACTACACATAATGTTGCATATTTTACAGGGTAAACTTAATACAACATTTGCAGTGAAATTAAATGCCCGTTGTTTGCTGTTGTACAGTACTAATACCACAAGTAATGTGACTGCTAGTGAGTCTCATCAGTTACCACCTCTCTACGTAAGCAAGCATGATTGATCTGCTGTGCTCAACACATCAGCATCGAGCTGGATTAACTGTGAGGGCAGTGGTGAGATGATAATGATTTATATATTTGAGATTTGACTCAGGTGCTGGTAGCTGGAGGAGTATGAAAAAGAGATGATAGGAAGCTGGAGGAGTATGAAAAAGAGATGATAGGAAACAGCTGGAGGAGTATGAAAAAGAGATAGGAAACTTGGACCTGTGGTTTTTTTCGGCGAGGGGGGGGGGAATGATGTGGAATGAAAGGGTGGTTGTATACATGGGATACCCTACTCTAGATAACCAAGGCTATGTCTCTGCAGAATGGGTAGGAGAGAGAAAAGGACTTGTGAAAAGCATAATATTTGAAAAAAGAAATGGGAAGAAATGGGAAGAAGTGACCTAGTGAAACAGAAGAGAACAGTGTGTTTCACTACTTGGTTTTGCTTGTTTCTGTAACTACAATGGAAAGATCATTTAAAATATGATTGAAAATAACCATAATGCTTATTCTGTATTTTTCAGTAGATTTAATTGAAAAGTTGCTTTTTATTTTGCAATAAGTTAAACGGAAAACGAACAGAAAAGATGCTACATATATTTGTTGAGCACAAAATAATAAAAGTACAGCTTATATAATTCTTATATAACTTAGAATATATCAATTTTAAGATGAGTCGATATATAACATATTTACATCACACAATATTACCCTGGAGCTGCTCTAACACTTATTAACACTTCACAGATTTCAAAAAGCCATTACACAGTCTCATCTGAGCCTTGTCTTGTTACATACAAAATTGTCAGTCATCCTTATTCTTCTTCTGAACCTTTATATTCTTTTCCATCAGCAGTTCTTTGGGTTTCTAACCCTTGATTCAACATTCGCAGTGGAGTTCAAGTAATAAATAGCATCCATATCCTGTCTCGATTCCATGTTGTAAGTAAGGAGAAGATTTTCACCACATGTTGCTTTCACACTTGTAACAGTCTTGTTAGCTCTCGTCCTGCATTTTCTTGCCCACAGAGCTGTTTGCATCCCTCTTGTACCACCTCCCAAGGCAGGTGGTGCTGAGATCCAACCACCCTGAAGAATGTGTTCACAGAATATTTGACACAGAGTCTACTTGACTCTTTGTTATCTCAAACACATTATTTTGAATTGTTGGTCTGCAGCTGGTTCAGAAGATTCAGGTAGGTTTTGGATTTCAAGAATCTGGGATATGAATCCCTTTCCATAAGGATGTAGACAGTTCTCTGGGCTTCATCAAAACTTGTGTGAGTTGGGTATTGAGCCCTTTTGGCTGTTGCTTCCCTCATCTGATGGTCAATATTGATCTGGAAGGGGAAAAACAATTGTCGGTGACACATTAGAAATGTATTCTTTATCTGTGGGTTGGTATTGACAGTAAATAAATTCCTAGTCTTAGAATTCAGTGTGATTTTTGGTATCTGAAGTGCAGAATGAGGGAATGTTGAAGTGTATGACTCAGTCATGTGCAATAGAAATACAGTTTCTTTAGAAGTCAGAGGTAATAAAACTAAACAATAGAGAAAGTAGTAAAACAACCTCTAGTTAAACCTCAAGTTAAAACACTAGGAGAAATCTTGTGTAGAACGAGTCTCCAGTTAGGTATGCAATTGATATACACAACTTTTAATTCTCTAGCGTGCCCCCATATTTTAAAGGACAGTAACAATCCATAGCATTCCTACTAGCAAAGCTTACTATCAGGTATCTGACTCTAAGCACCAGCAGTAATTCAAACTGGGCTGACTTAGCATCATGTGCTGAGCCACTGGCGCTGCTGCTGAGCTGTTGCTAGCACTGCCTGCATCATGTGGCTCTGCTTGTGAGGTCTGATAATCTCACAGCTGAAGACAGCAGAGGCACAAGCGTGCTTGTAAAACATGTGGCTGGGTCTTCTTCCTGTGTAACTGAATGAATGTACGCACATCTCAGTGAGACAGTGCTTCTATCTTCTGATTTTTTCAGTATCCCTGTAATGAAACTACATAGGTAATTTTGAACTTACCTGTTTAATAGCATCTGACTGAACAAACTCCTCATAAATCCTCTCTGCTTTGCCATGTAAGTGATCAGCCTTGGTTTTCTTGTAATCTTCACAGGCCAGCCAGAACTCAATGTTCTCCTCACTGAACTCTGACTTCAGGAACTCTCGAAAGACACCCTGACCACCTGCAGCCAACATAAATACACACAAAGAGCATGATATTTGTGTCTGAGGATGGTGAAATAAAGAGTTCATAGCAGGAGTTTTGTTGAAATTTTGAGTATAAAATCCTGATGGAATGCTCTGTTCTTTCCTTCTTTTACATTTTGCAAATATTCCAGTTCCAAGGGTGATAGGACTCTTCCTAATGACGTCTAGGGGCTTGTTGATCTAGGACCTGCCTACCAAATTACATCCCTGGATTCTAGCCTTCCCTAAATGGACTCACCTAGGGTTCAGCTGAAAACAAAATTCCAAATTGAATTGGTGTTGTATGCAGGCTGAAAACTGATAAAAAAAACATTGATCTGGGCCTGCAAGGGTTTATTTACTCTACTAGGAGTAGGAAATGGGGATGTAGGGGAACACAAAACCTTAGAAGAAATTAGAACGTAGTAGCTGAGAGCTGAGAATAACTAAAAGGCCATTATCTGTCAGTGTTTGCACAACACTACAGCTTTGCATATTTGGTGAACTTTAGATTAATAGTAATAATGATGATTCTTCAGAACAAGAACAATGTAATACTGAAGTAATGTACTTACTTTGGCTGGCCAGGAGCTTTTCCAAAGACTGGGACCACTGTATTACTTCCTCTGCAGAAAGCCTGAGTTGACAAATAAAGGAAAAGGTTTTAGGCAAGAAACCACATGTTTTCTTTTGTGTGTTTAAAGGAGACAGGTTTTATTATTCTATTCCAGAAATAAGTACCATGTATTTATTAAACTTACGACTTTCCCAGTGCAGATGTGGGAGCCCACACAGAAAAATAACCAGAAAATGGAAACATGGGGGTTTAATGGTTATCCTGAATTCTGTTTTCAGAGAGATGAGCTTTTACTCATGATGAGCTGTGACTATCAGCAAATAATTTTTTATCCTTGCTACTTTTTCCATATTTTTGAAATGAGACTTGTAATTCCCCTTTTATACTCTTGCATGTGAAGCATCCTTCCTTGTAAACTATGAATACTAGAATATGCCTCTGAAGAAAAGAGATTTAAGTGAGGTGTCCACTTCCCCACCATTTGATGCAAACATAAACAAGTTAAGGAAGAGCTTCTAATTCCATACATAGTTTCTGCTTCCTAACATTCACCTCTTTTGGAAGTTCCAGACATTATTATTGTATTAGAAATAATTTGTTGGTGTGGAAGTAGGATAGAAATTAAAAAAAAAAAAAAAAAAATTTGGCTATTTAGTAATCTAACTGTAGATATATGTTTAAATTTTTCTTTACTTTTTTTTTGTACTTACATGGCATTCCTAGAGTTAGAAGACTTGATCCCAGATTCAAGATGTGGTACCATGCACTTCAAATAATTCTTGAGATCTGCACCACTGAAAACAATGAATAGACATTTGTAATCCATTGAAGTTACAGGTGCATTTCTATTCTAAGTGAATTTCTTAAAATTTAAAGGCAAACAGCTCCATCCTATGACTGAAGTCTGGAAAGTCACATATCCATGTAGTTATTTTTAAAAGACTAAGAGTCTCCTGGTGTCTCCAAAATCTCATCCTGCTTACTTAAATGAAAGAACTGGTTGGTATTAGCTTAAGCTGCTTCTAGCAGTGCTATGGTCCTGGCCTTTGAGTGGGTCTTATGGTCCTTTAGCCTGAAAAAGGTGCAAATTCTTTATCTCCAAGACTTAGTATTATTTTCATTTCTAATACATTAGAGTTTATACTAAGATATATATATATACTTACAAAGCCTTTTGCTTCTTTTTATGGATTTTGCCTTCTGCGAGCTTGCAGTCCTCCTTTCCATTTAATTCAGTCATGTTGTTATGGGAAAAAAATAATCCTGGCATTTTACTGAACTTTGATGGGAAGCGCCTCTTGCAGCGATAATCCTCCAAGCACCAAATGTCAGTTTGCTGCCTGCTGCTGCCTTTTATTGACGCAGGCAGCCCCGCTAGTTGGTGTGAACAGATCTGTTTATCATGTAGCCTCACCACAAACTGTGGAAGTTCCCTTTTTTCAGTGTGCGGTGACGTGAGTCTTTTGAGAAAGAAAACAGACAGCAGTGTCTCGTGGTTGAGGTTAAACCGGATGAGACTGATTTACTTTAGGTTTGTTTTGTGTGTCCGTGATACCAAAAACCCCAAATATCCCCTCTAGAACTTTGAATTCTTGTCTTTCTCTGGTGATTTCAAATCAGTGTTTCTTCTTGAGTTCATCTAATGGACCCCAAATATTGCAGTTTAATCTTGAAAAAATTCACCTGTTATGTGTCTGATACACCACGTGTGTACTAGAATTGCTTGCTTTTTGTGGGTCAAAGAAAAGCTAGAACTGTGTACTCTAAGATATGCCAATATCAATGTTCCATACGTAACAAACTATTTGTATGTCATTATCATAAAATCACAGAATGGGAACCTTAAAGATCATCTAGTTCCAGTCCTCCTCTGTGGGCAGGGTTGCCAACCACTAGAACAGACTACCAGGGAGCCCATCAAGCCTGGCCTTGAATGCCTCCAGGGATGGGGCACCCAACATTTCTCTGGGCTGTGGTGCCAGCACCTCACCACCCTCTGAGTGAAGAACTTAATCCTAACATCTAACCTAACCCTCCCCTCTTTCCGTTTAAACCCATCCCCCCTATCTTATCACTACCTATCTGCATAAAAACTTGTTCTCCTTCCTGCTTGTAAGCTCCCTCCAAGTACTGGAAGGCTACAATGAGCCTTCTCCAAGCTAAACAAGCCCAACTCCCTCGACCTTTCTTCATAGGAGAGATGCTCCAGCCCTCTGAGCATCTTTATGGTCTCCTCTGGACCCACTCCAACAACCCTGTGCCAGTTGCTCTCCAAAGATTACTATGTTAGATAGAGGCATCTGATTTGTTTAGCCACATGTGCTGTGGAAATGTTAAATTATTTTGATAGGAAATAGTTTTGGAGGAGAGAAGGGTGAGATTATTTGTAAGCTCACTACCATATTTCAAGAAAGCCTCTGTAATTTTTGGTGATTCAGAATAGTATAAAATGGATTTAAGGTACAGAAGGTACAGAACTGTTGTTTTAAAGGCAGTATGATCATTATAATGTGTCTGAGGGAGGTGTCCATTCTTCCTCCATATATATACTTGAATTCTCCTGCGAAGAAAGCACCATGAATACAAAGCAAGATGAATTGTTACCTTGAAGAGAGAGAACTTGCCTTTGTTTATTTGTCTGGACTTAGAGGTGTAACTACTTCATCTCATCCCTGGACATCTCAATGTTTTGCTTTTCTGGACAGTTTCAAAGACTTTTTTAAAATAATGCTTACAACGTTGATTCTTTATAAATAGCTCATGAATTATTTGTGTCAGGCTACATATGGTCATGGCAACAGAGAAGTTGCTCACTTATTTACAGTTTCATAATGGACTGTGGTACAGAGGTCTCAGGAAGTCAACGCACACGCAGGACAGCCTGTCTGCATCAGGCTGGTTTGACCACAGGCGGCAGCTGATCCTCTAAATGCTATCAGTGACATAAACGCATCTGCATAGGCTGTACTGCAGGAAACAGTTATCTTCACACTATCAGGTAAACACTGACCTTCACACACACAGAGTTATTTGCTAACTGCTCTTCCTTTCTCTGAATGGGGCTAAAAAGGAAAGAAGAGATGGTATCAGTCCTGTGTTTGTTTTCATACCTAGCATGAACAATGAAGCTGGGGGAACTGAATGTCTTCAGGTAGCAGCTGTCTTCAGTGAATTACTGGGAGGGTTATAGGGATGCTAGATCTAGGCTCTACTCAGAAAGGTGTACCACTGATTTCCTTCTGGGAAAATTTCACAGTGAGAATGAAACAGTGGAGCAGGTTTCCTGGTGGTTGCACAGTCTGCACACCTGGAAATGCTCAAAACAGACAAAGCCATGAGCAACCTGATCCAACTATGAAGCTACTCCTGCTCTCAGTAGTTGGACTAGGTAGTTGCTGGAGATCGAGTCAAAGGAGAAGGGGATACAGCTTGAACTTTCAGTTACAAGCAGCTATGAGTAAGTCAGCAGCCAGGTTCTGGGTCTAGGAAGAGGGACTACTTACGAAGAGCAGGCTGGTTTGCTTGTTTTTACCTATTAGCATTGCAGGACTGTTGACGCTTTATTTGCCAACTAGGAATGCCTACTGTCCATCTGAAATGAAGTTACTATCTTTACCTAGGGGATATGTTAAAAATATCAATGCATGTCACAGGTGTTGTTTCAAACCTTCTTCTAGGAAGGGATTATCATGTGCTACTGCAAGGGCACTGTACATCTTCTTGCAACAAACATTCTCTTGAGTAAATAAGGAGTAATATTCTTTTCACTTGCATCCATCTAAAACTGGTGTTCTGCAGGGTTTGAATTATGTTTACCAGGTACTCTTTTTTTGGTAGAGAATATCCATCCGCCAGCTGAGCTTTAGCCTAGCTATGAAAACAAGTGATTTCTTTGAAACGCTACTGTCTCTTACATGACCTACAGAGATGAAATACTGATAATCCATCTCTTAAGCAAAAAAGGCACTTAAAGGAAATAGAAACTAGCTTCTATGTGAAGAGGAAATGGTGTTCATTTTACAGAAGGCAGAGAGTCCACTACTGAGTGGTAGGGGTAATATTGTGGGATATTAAATTTATTATCTAATATAATTAACTGGTCCATAATGGAGTGATAGCATCCCGTATGAATTTTCTGTGGGCAACACAAAGGACACGCTTTGTTTCTGCTGAATTACCAGCAGAATGCTCTTGGGGATTTTTCCAGGAGTCCACTCAGCTTCTGCAGAGGACCTCATAGAGTTTTTCATCATGACAGTGAAGGAGTGACCTGTCAGGAGCCCTTGAACTCACTTAGGAGAAGACAGTCTGTAAGTGATTCTTCCATATGGATCAGATGGAGATTAAATAGTGTTCATCCACTGCATCCATTCTCGAATGCCTTTACACATGGTGTAAAGAGATTGAGACACACAAAGGGAAAACCTGTCAACCTCTGAAAGTTTGCAGTGGGCTCTGAGCTGCCAGCCTGTGTGACTCCAGCCATGTTACTGGTTTCTCTGGCTACCTTATGTGGCTGTTGTGAGTCACCAGTAATTATTAGAAGTCCTCAATAGAAATTTTTTTAAAATGGTGAATACACATAGAATTATATAATAAAATCATAGAATGGCCTGGGTTGAAAAGGACCACAATGATCATCTAGTTTCAACCCCCCTGCCATGTGCAGGGTCACCAACCACCAGACCAGGCTGCCCAGAGCCACATCCAGCCTGTCCTTGAATGCCTCCAGGGATGGGGCATCCACAGCCTCCTTGGGCACATTGTTGTTTTTACAAAGTTACTTTTTTTTTCTATGCCATTTCCTCTCTACAGAGAAATATTAAAAACATTTTATGACAGATGTTGTTAGTGTTACCAATTCTGTTTATACAGAAGAGTCAGTGCAAGGGATTGTATATGCATTATTTTCACATTCTACCGAAGCACATCTCTTATACTGTAGACTGTAATAAGCTTATACAGTTTATCAGAAATCAGATCCTTTTCATTCTGGGGCTTTCCATCAGGAATAAATTAACTGTTTTATTTCTTTGAAGTCAGGGGACTTTTGGTTCTCAGCTGTGCTGACTGACACCTGGATTGAAGAAAAGAAAAAAAGCACAGTGAGTTTTGGCTGCTGGTGGTGATGCTTCCTGTGTCTGCTGCTCAGCAGTGCAGGAAATGTGTTCAGCAAGCACTTATCTGGGAAACGATCACATTTCTCATTGCCTACCTCACATTTTTTATGTGCTTGCACACTGGTGAATTGAAGCAGTACTTAGCAAAAAATGTGAGAAGAGGGCCTGAGGTGGGGAGGTGTGAAGCAGACTTTGCTGAGTGTTCTCTGGGAACGTGGAAATGAGATGTGAACACAATACCCATTTAGCTTTTGAAATTAGCGGTCTTAAGTTTCACATCAGTAGTAACGGAGAAAAATCAGATGCTTTTTTTCTGTTCTAATTGGTGTTAAGAGTCTGGATCCTTCATTTTTAAAAGGGCAGATTTTTTGATTGGATATAGACAACAACCTATAACTCTGTTTCCATTTTAAAATGGCTTAGGTGTTTTTGAACAGGAACAATAATACCACAGAATTAGGTGGAGTTATGCTGACAAAGAGTTTTGTAGAATTACAAACACTTTCAGGTGTCTATTTTATAGTTAGTATTATAAATTTTCTAGTTGAACTAATGCATTAACATAAGCTCAGCTTTCACACTCTTATCATAAAACTCTCACGGGGATGGCTTCATCCCAGAGTTGCCTTATGTTACCGTAAACTCGTCCATCCTGGCACTCAGGAGAAGAAGCAGAGGTATCAGGATACTGCATTGGCTAAGGAGGGCACTCATGACAGTCTAGATTAAAAAAAAACAACAAAACACTTCACAGTAGATGAAAAAAGGGGCAGGCTACAGAGAAGGAATTTAGAAATGTTGTCCAGGTGTGTAGGGATGCTGTTGGAAAGCCAAATTTCACCTAGAATTGAGGCTTCCATGGGATGTGAAAGGAAACAGGTCTGCCACTGATGCTAAAATGGGAGGATGAAAGAAGGGAGGTGGAGAATACTTACCTTGACTTTAGCAAGGCTGTTCTTGCTGTGCTCCATAGTATTCATACGGACAATAAAGCTATGACGTTACAATTGGATGGATGGACAACCAGGTAAATAACGGTTGGGCCAGAGTGTACCTGGAAGGCAGTAACAAGTGGTGCCCTGCAAGGGCCTGTCCTGTGACCTGTCCTATTTTACATCTTTGTCAATATCCGAGTGGGGGACAAAGAGGTGCACTCTTTGCAGAGGACACCAAAATTAGAAGAACTGGAGATATGTATAAGAGCACGGCTGCCTTCCAGAAGGAATTAGGCAGAAACTAGAAGATAACTATATATTCTTTATTTAAGTATATAAAAAGGTATAAAAGCTAGAAATTTTCTGGAACGTTCTGTTAGAATCAGTTATTAGAAGGTGTGCACTGCCTCTCTGAGCAGCCCATTCCAATACCTCATCACTATGAGAAGAAATTTTTCCTAATATCCAACCTGAACCTCCCCTGGTGCAACTTAAGGCCATTGCCTCTTGTCCTGTCCCTGGTGAGACTGAGGGCAGGATTATCACAATACAAGTGTACCAGGTTCCTTTGAAAACTGAGCTCTTCTGTAATGGAATGCTTTTAATGAACACAGGTTATAAAAACCAAGTAATTTTACATATAACAAGACAACATTCCAATATTCCTGAAAGTATCCCCCACATCAGCAGTGCATGTGCTTGCCAGTTGGTTTTCAGGAATTGTTCAGAATGCCAGTCTGAATATTGAGCGTGGGTTTGAAGAACAGTCTAACCCTTTGCAGATTTTCTCCCTGAAAAGTTATACTTCTAACTTGTGTAGATGCCGATACTTTTATCAAAATGCATATTTGCCTCTTTGGGTCCTGAAGTGTCTGGTGCCTCTCAAGAGTGGGAGGGAAATGTTTTGATTTCCTTCTAAGTTATAGAACATATAATGGTGGGCCTTTTGTCATTAAAAACCATTGTGCAATTTTTCAAGGATCATCTGAGTGTCTGCTCCCAGAAGAAAGCGTTGGCTGTTCTATCTACCAAATACAATCTTTGCACCCTTAAAATGGATTTTCCTAACGTGTGATTATTAAATCACAGAGGAATTGCCATGTCCCGCCAGTGGGGAAAACTCATTTATTCAGCCTAGTTTGTGTGATAGTCCATAGAAAGGTTAAGAAAACCATGCTCATTTCTGCAATGTGGTCTGTACGTTGGCAGCCTGGAATTTCCCACTGACTGTGTGCTGTACATATCAGTACTGCTGTACTGTAAACCAGGTGAGTTTTAATATGTATGGCCATTTCCTTTTAATTTTCAATGAATTTGAAGATGAGAACAGAAGGAAATTCAGTGTGTGAGCAAAGATAACCGAATGGTTTCATAAGAGCAGCAGAAAATGAAACTTGCCAGGTTTCATGACAGTAAAATAGCTTTGCTGCTAACTGGTGGGCATTTATCTGCTGCTCTGAATTGCTCTGAAAGCAATCATGAAAGAATGATATGTGATCTCCTTACCTCAGTCTGAGATGTGGCACCTGGAAACCACCAGATCACAGCTCCCAGGTAAAGACAGCTTCCCTACTGGTTGGCACTGCCTGGGCAGTGTAAAAGGAAGGGAAAAACCTCTGAACCCTTCTCTTTTCACTGTATTTTCTGCCTTACAAGTATAAGATGTTTGGATAAATATGTGGATCTGCATGTTTATATATATATAAGTTTATATATAACTTTATCTCAAATATTCTTTTCTATGTAGAGTAGAATTGTTCTGTTCTTTACATACACGATATATCCCAACATCACAATGTTTCTGACAGGTCTGATGAAAACATAGCTGTTAAGGAATGTCTGTAGATCCTTCCATGTGTGTCAGCCCTGGTGTAACTTAAAGCAACTTTGAAGCTTTCAGGTCTTCTCAAACACGGTTCATTCTTGGCTTTCATTTGAGAGTAGGTTGTCATCTTCAACACACACAAAGTGTTGGAACATGCTGTGCTCAGTGACAGTCAGAAGCACCAAACCCAGTGTTGGTGTAGCAGCTAGATGAAAGAACAATGTAATAGTTGGCATAGAGTGGTGTGATTTATGTAGAACCACGTGGGGTGTGATTACATCCTGTAGTTTTACCATAAACTCAGCTACTACAGGAATATCCCCAGTAAGTGAAGGAAATAGAAGGTGATTGTCAGCTATGACCTCCTAATATTTCACATTCATTAATGCCTTTGAAATGCTAATGCTTGTTTTATTTTTCTGAAAACTGCAGGATAGCCCTCAACCTATTTAATTTAATGAAAAAGTCAAGTCAGGTAACAGCATGCTTTGAATTAAAGTCAGTGCAGCTATGCAGGTTGCCTTAAAACCTCCCCCTTAATTATGATGTTAAGAGAGACTCCCATCAGCACAGAGATTTTTATTTTCTTTTTTGCTTTTCCCTTCTTTCTCTTATTACTGTTTTCCAGAAGGAGGAACATAATAATGAATTTACTGTGGAGACTTTTTTTGCAGTTCTGGTTAAAGGCAAAAGCACGCGGAGCAAAGACACCATGGACTTTTTGTTATAAAGGTTGGGACCTAGGGCCAAAATAAGCAAAGGCAACAGTTTAGCATATAAGCGACTTATTTGCTGAGCTGAGTAATAGATGACAGCTTCCACTTGCACCTGAAGAACATAGATAAGTAGCAGAGAATTACTGATGAAATTTTTCCTCCTAACAGAGAAAAAAGGCAGGAATTTTCCTGAGTTATGGTTATGCTCTACTAGTAAATTGCCATGCCACACCACTTATTCTTTCAGACAATTACTGTTGATAACTTTCTTCTTTCCTGGATTCTTTCTCATGAGATAATTTTTCCCATTAGAATGATTTTGCTTGGTTACATTTTCCTTAGGATCGTGAATGTGGCAGATCCCCCTTCACATATACAAATATTGCTGCTTCGAAAATTTCAAAATGAAGGTTAATTAGTGATACTGGGGAAAAAGAGTTTGACGCCCATGTCTGCAACAGGAGCGGGCTTCCTGCAGTGGCAGCCATCAGCAGTTGAGTTGTACCTGATAATCCTTATGGGTACCTTCCAATTTGGGATATTCTATGATTCAGCTTGCTATGGCATCTCTATCTTTGACCATCAAGGATAGTTTAAGCAGAATATACTGAACAGAAAACTACGGTGAGGCTTGAAGAATGCTTAACACATCCTTACTGTACTCTCATGTTTTGTTCAAATCAGCCTCTAACAAAATATCCCTAACAACACTTGCTTGCGTCATTTGAAGTTCAGAATATTGTTTGTGTATTATTCTTTTTTTTTTTTAATTGCTTTTGTCTCCTACTGCAGCAAGACCTGTGTTTTATAAGCCAACCTTTTCCTTTTTGATACCTCTTGCGCTCATTGAATAACCAGCACCACTTTCACTTGTCATCTGGCTTAATCTCACTGTGTGTTGCTATGGAACGTTCCAAATATTAGGGAGCTGCGGGATGACAGAGCCCAGGACTCCCTGCGGTTTCCAGTCACAGAGCAAAACAATAGGAAAAATATGATCTCAGAACCCGAGGGACTGTCATAGACCTCAAAACATTATGACATGTGGAACATGGAGTTTACAAAGCATGCGTGCTATGACATTACTGAAGGAGGATGTTGTTTACCTGACATACCTGTTAATGGGCTCAGTTGAGGAGCAGACATTTTCAGTATATTTTGCTATTTCTGCAAATGTCATTTCTGTGAATTTTACTTTCTCGCTTTCACTGGTGCAGACTCACACCTGTTTCCTTTTTGCTTAACTTTTGTGCTTTATCTTGCATTCGTAAAGGAGTGCGCTCACAATCTTTAAGAATCTCAGTAGGGATTTTTGTTTCTGAAGCCAAACCACAAGACTTCAGTCAATGCTGTAGTTGCTTCTTGCATTTTAAAGAAATCAAGTTAGAGCTAAGGCTAAGATGAGGAAGAAAATAATATAAATATCTTAAAAAAAAAAAAAATAGAATCATTAAGGTTGGAAAAGACCTCTGAGGTCATCTAGTCCAACTCAGCCCCACCATGCCCACTGACCACGTCCCTCAGTGCCACATCTCCACGGCTCTTGAACACCTCCAGGGATGATGATTCCATCACCTCCCTGGCAGCCTGTGCCAATGTACCACCACTCTTTTGGAGAATAAATTTTTCTTAATAGTCAATCTGAACCTCCCCTGGTGCAACTTGAAGCTATAATAAACCCTTGCTTCTCATTCTCTTCTTTCTGTGAAGTGCTTCTGATAGTAGTGCTAAAGAGACCTCTCAGATTAGCCTTTACCTTATGTTTTCACTGCTTTGGAACTTCAAGAACATGACAGTGTGCTGAAGGTTTCTGGATGTGAGGTAATGGGTAGCAGGTGACTGAAACAAGAAAAGGAGCTGCTAAGAAAGAAGAAAAGATAAAATAGAGTGAGAGAACATGTCTCTGTGTGACTTGCAGCTGTGCTGTGGAATGAGGGTGCAAACCTTGCACTTCTTCAGATCAGTAGACTTCAGTGAGAGGAAGAACAAAGCGTGTAAGTTCATTTTCTCCCTCAACATGATAGTGGAGTTTAGCCTGTAATGTCTTCATGTTCACAAAAAAAAAAAATTTCTCATGTTCACATTCCACTGAAAATAACAAAAAGTTCAGTACTGTCCTAAACATAAGATGCGCCAAGAATTCTAAGGATATCTGCAGTGAGGTTTTAGAACAAATGACTCATTGTTTTAGACCTCTCAGCAGCTGAGGGTGCTGGTGAGATCTGCTTATTATCAAACAGCTCTAGGAGTGATGCAGAAAGCCCAACCTGCACAATCCTATTGGTTCTAGAATTAATACTAAAACTGTAAGGCCTCCATCTCTCTCCTATTTGTTTTGTGGTCTCAGCCATGGTGCTTAACGCTCAGAAACACCTGAAGCAGTTGTGGCCACGAGGGCATCTGCAGCTGCTATCCCTAGGGGCTGGCAAAAGGAAACCACTTCAGAACAAGTGGTTTTCCGCTGTCTATGCAATGTTTTTCAGCTTTTTTCAAAAGATAAATGACTCCTTATCACTGTTGTGCCAGACAACAAGATATGGTAGTGATGGCATTCTTGAGTTCTGAGATTAACCTGAAGCCATGATTCTTTGGAATAAACTTGGAAAGCTATCATCTGCTCTGTAGGGGATGCATACATAGAGGTTTCTTGTTGACTCACATTCCCCTTCTATATTTCCTCATGAATGAACCCAACAACCTTTTTGGGATTTCATCTGAATTAGCAGCTTATTAGGGAATATTTTGTATGGGCAAATGAGAAACTTTTATGTAGCTTTCATGGAACTGTAGGGTGATAAATACAAATTAACAACTGCTAAGAGCTCACTTCAACATTGAGAAGCACTGCTTAGTTCACAAGCAAATAAAAGGAAGTCATTTGGCCACAGACCCAGAGAAATCTGTGGCGTTGCTGGAGTAGCGTTAGGAAGCTTGTTCATCATTCTTAGCAGACAGGTTTGGATTTTTTCAGTGTATTTTTTTATTATAAAATTCTAATGATAACCAAAATATTTCATGGAAACTCATCTATATAGGCTGGGAGCATTTTTTCATTGAATTTTGAAGTTGAGACAACTTTTCCGGTTTGTAGTCTAGGATCCATCTTAGTCAATGGTCTCTCACTTCAGGCCCACCTGAAGTGAGAATATCTTTTGCAAGGTTCATCCTCAGGTCCCTGCCCTGCTTGATGCTTTCGATTTCCTACTTGTGCTTCCTGTTGCTCATTCTGGGAAGATCCTCTCATCTTTATTTAGTTCTATTAACAGCTTGAATGTTCATGCTGAAAGCACACGTTCCTCCTCCCAAGGGCGTGCTTCACCAATATACACACACTTCCTCTTGGAGCTGGGGGTGTCCCAGTTTTACAGATATCCCTGCCACACCCCCTACCTGGTAATGCAAATGCTGGTGAGAAAGCTGCCACAGTCACATGCACACACTTAGGTAAGAATTCTGGTTAGCTGCTGACAGTGGTTTATATAGATGTCTGTTTTATAAAAGGAAAAGAGAGAAATATTTTTTTTTCTCCTCTTATTCATCAGTAGAAATTAAGTGAACCATTAAGGGAGTCATAGTAAAGAAGTTTGGAAGTTACGTTTCGGTGTATATTGATAATGATTTTAAGTCTCAAAATATACCAGTATACACTTGCAGTGCAAAAAAGTAGTTTGTGGATATCTGGAAGAAATGTTGATGTAACTATTTGGTACGGTCCCAGCATGGCTACTCCAGAGATACTGCTAGATAATACTATTTTGAGGGGTCCTTGGACCTGCAAAATGGGGACTTATTTTCTTTTTAATTAATCGAGTTTCTCCCTAAATTTGCTTCTCCCTAGTAATGTTTTTAAAATTTAGCAAAGAAACAAGTCTCTAAAGATGGAGATTCTGTGTGTTGGGTCATAGATTATACCTCCAGCTGTAGCTTCAAATTAGTTAGGCTTTGTGAGGCCCATTGAAGTCCATGTGACTGCAGCAGCTTCTCACATTCCATCCTGCTCTCAAAGAGACTGCCAAATGCTTTACACAGTACAAAATTCTGTTGATTCTTTGGAAATTATTTTAAAATTATAAACTAACATAAAATACAAAGAGCCTACTAATAGAGCCTACAGATAAGTGCTTGCCAGCCTTCGCAAGGCATCTTTGCATGATACCTAACTTTGCCTAGTTCTAGTTTTGAGTGGAAGTGCTGAATGGCATCACTTGCCTTTTGTAGAATCAGGTTTTGATCCTAATTGGCACATTTTAGTGTGGAATAGCCTCCATAATCTGATAGTGTGCTCTCTAACACATAATTTTTATTCCTCTTTATGCTTCTGCTTTTGTTTTCGTTTTGTCACAAAGGGTTTTTCTGCTTTTTTTTCTCCTTTGACCTGCAGAAGATACCACTAGTGTTCTAAAACCTGCTGAGCTCACTCTCATATCAGTTGACCAGATGTAGCCATTCACCTGACAGAACATCAATTGGCTGAAAATACATCCTTGTGGAGGGAGACCTGAAAGAGGAAAACAGATCAGTTGCCAGCTGAAAACTAGTGCTTCTGTGGATCTTAATCTGGATGTTGTTCATGCCTCAGCAACATTTACTGCTACAGCAGTGAGATCAGTACGACGCAGAGAACAAGAGAAGGAAGTAGATTAAATATTAGGGACAAAAATAGCTAAGAAGTCATGTTAGAGTGATTGAAGACAGAGAACACGAGTTTTTGGTGTTGAAGGATGTATATTAAGAGGGCTGTTTTCCACCACAAAGAGGTGGTTACCTGTTTAAATATGTTTCAGTGCCAGAAGCATTAGGGGTCTTGTGGTTATTGGATGACCCTTAAGTGAGCTGAGTCTGATTTCTGGGTCTGCTGTGGACTTCTTGTGTGAGTTAGAGCAAAATTTAACCTTTCTGGGTTAATTCTGGTTGCCATCATAGGTATCTGTTCCCATCTGAGATGCAGTAGGGCATCTGGAAAGTCTAGACAGTGCTGGCAAGTATGACACAGGACCTGTGGGAGCCCTGCAATCTTCTGAGGTGATGGAAGAAGATCAGGTGGCATTTGAGTGGATAGCAAAAGGCATTACACATCGGATCTTCTTTGCTATCAATTGAACAAGGGAAGTAGTTGTTTCTGCTCCATCCTATTTCTGTTCTCTTCAATGAGACTATAAATAAGGTTCCTAGATGCCAAATAGAATACGAAGAGATTGTTACTTTAACATTCAAGCAGTCTTTTCTTGACCGTTCACAAAAATAAATTACTTTCTTAAGTAATACAGCAGAGAAAAAACAAATCTGCCAACTTCGTTATTGTTTTATGGAATAGCAAAGTTTTACCCCAGAAAAAATTAAATTGTGAATAGGAAGTGAGTTGTCACTTTTCACTTAAAGGGCAGATTTTTTTTCTTTTGAAGTTCTTTAATAATTTTCAGTTTCAACATTATCAGTACCATAAAAGGGCATTTTGTTTGTTTTGTTGGGTTTTTTTGCTGACTTAGAGTGCCACTGACATCAGTAGTCTTGACCTGTTTCTGTTTCCTTTAGACACTGGGGTGCTCCAGTGCTGTGCTTTGCCTTTTGCAGGCATTGAATTTCTTCTGCCAGCCATGGAGTGACCCCCTCAGTCATGGGCAAAATGACAGATTGAAGTCACATTCCTAGATCTTGTGCATTGTTGCAAGGAAGGCAGAACTCACTGTGATTCATATAAATGAATGAAAAAGTTGCAAGTTTTTACACCCATTTTGGCCACTGGTGAGCTAAGTGGCAAGAACAGAAGTCGGTAATATGGATTTGTCTGGGATTTAGCAAACATGCTATAGGTAGTACAACAACTTAGATCTAAGAATAAATGGAGAAAATGTGGAAGGAACTGTGGTGTAGTTTCATGCGAGCAAAGACTAATTTTGAGTTTTATTCTCAGAATTTTAGGATACCCGCATATTTGGTGTTTTCAGGGGCCCTTTGTTCAGTTTGGATATGTCTAGCCTGGGTGAGGAGAGCTGGACTATGAGGGTTGTTTGTCCAACCTGATGCACATCTGAAGTGAACTGATGAGTACAGTGAAGCTGTCAAAGGCGCTTGGCCTGGGTTTGACTAGATTTTTCAAAGTGGTTTGTTCTGAGAATGAGTAACCAAAGCACAGGCAGCTTCAGACAGACCTTTCTGCATCACCATTAACAATGGATAAATTTAGCTGGTTACTCAAGGAGACCTTTTAAAATGCTTTCTTTTTTTGCTTTATTGCTACTTAGTTAACTGGAAACAGAAAGCTATTTTTTTCTTCCTTGTATCCTTTTCTACAGCTTTAGGTGTATATAAATGACTGCATCTCCTGCCATCCATACTTGTACTCTCCTGTTTCCTTTACAAGCTGAACGCAGGGAGGTGATGCTTCTTTCATACTCTTATAGTGTCCCCTCATTACAACACGATATCACACATGTCCTGAAGGTCTACTGCCTGCACAGCATTTTCCTTGTCTCACCATGAGATTACAAATGGTGAGCGAAATGAGTAACTCAACTCCCAACTGATTAGTCAGTCTTTTAAAACGGAAGGAGAAGACTTCCCCCCCCAGAACCACGTTGCACAGGAGACCAAACATGAAAAAGGAAATTGGGGACGAGTAGTCTGAAAAACTGCGTTCGAGACATACGTCCCACATAACCACACACTTTTGCCAGACAGACTCAAATCTGGTCTTACGCACTGTCGCCTGATATGAAAAAAAAATCAGCTTATTTAGTGAACTTCATTACACATTTTGGAACTATATTTTTTCCAATTATACCATATGTCCTTTTCTAAAGAGAAAAGAATATCCCTCTGTTTTCTTATAGTGTGATCAGTTGTAGATCACGCTAGATGTTAAAGCAAATAGATTGTGTGTAGATGCCATTCAGGTTTTTTATGAAAACAGTACTCCCTGACCTACTTTAACAAATGTAGTTGCACTTAAACCTGGGGAGAAAATGCTCTAACTTATGTTAAAGATGCGGTCAAATTAATTTTTAACTCAGTTACTCTAGCATTTGGATCTAAGTCTTTTATAAAGCTTATTACTGAAAGAAACATTTCCAAGGTATTTAAATGTCATTCTTTAAAATGCATTCATTATGGTAATGAATTCATTATAAGCCCAAGCCCAGCCACACAGTGGTGATTCGTGAACTCAAAAGGTAGCACATATGAGAACATGTAACTGACTGAATTGTAATTCAAACTTTTTAAAGTTCCGATATGAAATTATTCACATGACAGTTGGGCAGTGAGATATAATGTTTAGAGGATGGGGAGTATGTATTTATGTACTTATTTTGCCAGACTAAAAAAAGAAAAAAAAGAAAAGAAAGAAAGAAAAACACTTCAATGGAGTGAAAAGGTTTTGGTTAAATGAAATATTCAGATTAAAATATTTAATGGAAAAAAAAAAGGCGAAGTTTGAAAACAAAGAGTAAGGAGAAAACAAGGAATAAGGGGGATTACATTCCAATCACAAAATGAGGCAAACCTCCCATCTACTTTCCTCTGGGGAATACTAAAAAGGACTGTAAAAGATATGGTTTTAGGGTGGTAGATAAGTTCTGAGTCTCAACAAAAATCAGAATTTTCAAGGAAGAGAGAAACACTTCAGTGTTAGTTCTTGGACTCTGAAGCCAATGCCATCCTCCTAAATTTGTCCTCTCTCCTCTGTCATAAAGACTTTGGATTTTCTGTCTTTTCTCCCTCAGTGTGATATTTGGCATGAGCAGAACCTGTACTACCTATGGAAGGGTGTAATTCATTTCCTACCTGAACAGTTGCATGTGTCAGTTTGGAGAAATACAGTTTACTGCTTATCTCTGGCAACAAAAACGACTAAGAAAAGAAAAGAATACTGAACTGGTGTGGGTTTTAATCCTGCTCACATGTCTCTAAATTTCAGTTAAGTTTACCAGCTTTGTCTTTGGGCACAACTACATGCAGTCTTAAAGAGAAATTCAAACAGTCATCATTGTCCTCTGTTCATAACCTTAAAATTATGGGTGTGCGTTCTCCTATATATTAAAGGCAGCATAACATGTTAATCTTTACACGGTTTTATATTAAATCCATAGTTCAATTTCTCACCTCAGATTATAAGATAAAGTCTGGGTAATGAGACTTAGCTATAGCTGGTGAGCCCGCAGCCCTTAAGCTGACTTCACTTCAATGGGATCTGGAAAAACATAACTCTGGGAAAGCTTCTTAATCAAGCACATTAATGGTCTGATTTTCAAGTTCTTGCAAATGCTGTTGACAGTGAACCAATACAACTGCCAGAAGCTTAAGACTGTTTCTGGCTGTTAATAGCAACTGGTGCATATCATAAAATAACTGTCCAACAACCGGGGTGTGCTGGGTTTTCTCTTTTAGAGAACATTATTTTATTAGTGTTAGTGCACTCAGCTTGCATTAAAAAGGATTTACTGATGGAAAAAGAGATATCTGGCACAACTGTACCATCTCGCGTGCATCACAAATAACAATAAAACAATGAAGGGTTCTGCTGAAGTCCACATGAGTAGTCATGAGATTGAAAAAGTTTACAGAGGATCCTACCACAATTTTAGGTGCCAAGTAACAGAGGCAATTATGAGATTATCCAGTGTTTGAAAAATAACTGCAATAGAAATTCTCACAATAGGTTCAGAGAGTTTTAAACACAAAAGAGAGTTTGGTAACCTGGTTTGACCTGATGCAAAATAAAGGCTTTAGAATGATGTGCATGTAAAACACTTCAGTTTGTTATCCAGTTTAGATTTGAAGTCTCAGTATAAGACTAACATGTTTTCAAGTGGTGCTGTTTTCACCTAGAAGTGTCTCATTCTAATTTGAAGTTGTCTTGCTTTTCTGTTTTGTTTTTTTTTTCTCCATTATATTTATTAATCTATTCCTTGATATACAGTAAATGTTATTTTCTTCATTCTTTTCCTAGAAGATTCCACATTGCTGGAACTCAGTTCTCTTACAAACCCATTAAATTTGGAAACAGTTTTTGTAAACATGGAAATCAAAGTCAGGCATGGGATGGGATTTATGACCTTTCTATGCATGGACAATAATACCTCTCTCTGTGAATAATCCAAACATAGAAAAAGGTCGTATTTGGAAAGCAGAAAATATACATGTGTATTTATATTATATGCATATACTTATATACACATATGTATAGTATAAAGAGATTTGGGGCTTATGGTCTGTCGGTCTGGTGCCCACTCTCCTTTAGTGGGTATGAATTGCTCCTTATTTAGAAAGAATGCACTTTTCTACGTGAAGAACTGAAAGTTTTCTCCTTTTTGAATTATGCAAACTTCCTTTCAGAAGAAGCTTTGGGTTAATTATATGCAGCACATGCATACCCTGATAGTTGCACATTGTCCCATTCATTTTTCAGTATTTGGAGATTTTACATGGTAATTTACATCTTTTTAAATTGTCAGTAACCCAAAAATGCTTTTCAGATAGCAGTCAGGCCAGGTAGCGTCCAATTCAGTATGTATAATAGCACTAAATATGCATATTTAAAAATTCAAATCTCTCTCTGTTTAGTTTGGAAAGTAGAATACGGTGATAGTGGCTGTGTTTTTAATCCAAGATTGAGCCTTAGGATCTGTGCTCTGGGTCTTTGCCATTGTTATCCTGCAGTCCTGGCTGAATTGGAGCATTCAGAACTCTTTCAGCTTGGAAGTCTTTGCCCAATGGTATCCGGAGACTGAACGGTTTTTATCAGAGCAGGAAAAGCTCTCTGTATGTATAAATGCTGTCCCCTGCTGGTAACTGAAGTAAATCTGAAACACCTCTTGCACAATCTTAGCTGAGCCTGTTTTACTGCAAACTACTCTCTTTCCTTTCCTTTATAACTACAAAGCCTCCTTGCACAGTAACTCTTAATGGTTTCAACCATTTGTGACCCTGGCAGAGGGGTATGGTTCTTCTGGCCTTATGAGGCTGGAGGCCCAGTAGGGAAGACTAAGGTTGATACCCAGCTGACGAAGAGCTGGTGCTGTCTCTAAGCCACGTGCAGCTTCTGCTTTTTCTTGCCTTGCCAAAGATCTACAGACCGTGGGAGGGAGAAGGTGGAGATGCAAGGGCTGTGGGTGTAGGAAGCGGAAGCATTGCATAAGGCGAGAGGTGGAAGGTGACAGAAGGGTGGGCCTTGATGCTAATTTGCATGCTGAGAACAGGATTTGCTAATGCCAGTGTTCTCTCCACACCTTGCTAAAAAGATGCAGTTGTAGATGCTGTTGCTAGATTCCTCCTCAGCCTAAAGAGGGGAGTTGCCTGAGTGGAGAAGGGGTTAAGTACCAGACCTGGTTAGGATGGGCAGTTCAGGAGTGGCACAGAGGAGAACACAGCTTACAACCCCAGTGTAAAGAGTGGGCATGTTGGCAGTGTACCTCCAAGTCACCACCTTTAGGTGGGCATGTTGGCAGAGTCCCTTCAAGCCCCCACCTTTCTGCTATTGAGATAGGCCTTAAAACCATCAGTAGTGGAAATATCACACTTACATGCTAATACCTTTTTATATAGATGAAGGGAGACAAATGTGGGCAGAGTGCTATCTCCCACTTCCTCCCATAAGTCAGACAAACCAAAAAAAGCATGTGAGGCCACAAATTCACCCCTGCGTGGGGGAGCATTAGGGCTTCTGTGGGCAGAAGAAGAAGCGAGGACGTTGTCAGGAGCTCAGAAACTGAAACATGACAAATCTAGATGAAAAAGCAAGTGGAGAATGTGAAGCGGGGACAAAGAGCAAGGGTTAAAAAAAAGGACTCAGTAGCTCTGTGGTTTAAACTGGCAAGCAGATTAACACCACACAGCCCCTAGCTCACTGCATCATACTAGGCACTATGAAGGAAAAAATAACTCTATCCCAGCTGAAACCAAGACAAGGAGATGTATCAAACTAGGAGATGATCAGAAAGTCAGAATTCTTCCTTAGGAAAAATGCAGTAGTTGCAGTGTTTGCTTTTGCTCTTCACTCTGGAAGAACTGAAACTGCTTCTTTCACAGAGATATACCCCCAGCAGCCAGACAGACATCACTCAGTCACAGGATACATGGTATCCGAAGTGAGGGAGATTTAAGGCACCTGTTCTGTGTTCCATGTGTCCTGTGCTCCATGTGTGTCTCCCTGCACCCCAATTTAGCCTGTAAATCATGGGCTCTCTCAAAGAGAGAGAAAATGTATTCGTCTAGTTTTCTCTCATGGTCGACTTTCTGTGCTCCATTTTGCATCTGGGCAGTGCATGGCAATATGCAGCTTCCCTGTTCAGAGCCTCTGCTGGGGGGTTATTCAGCCTGTGTTCAGCTTTAAAAAGCACATAAGGAAGTGTGCAAGGACTGTAGCAGTCTGTAGACTCCCACTGAGCCCTCGTAGTTTCAGTTCTCCTTATACAAGTTGCTGCACACAAGTTTGCAGTAGTATCCTTCCACTGGTCCTGGAGAGAGTGTGAATGACGGAAAGAGAATTTTCACCCATCTTCTTGCCAATATCTAAACTGATTTCTAAGATTGTTTCTGCAGAAATCAAGATCTCTGTTACACGTTGTTCTCCTCATGGTTTTTTTTTTCTTCTTCTTCTTTTTTGTCATTTACCCTCTCTCCCACTCCTCTTTCTGCCCACCAGCTGCTAGGTGAGCTTGTGTTTAAGGGCATTCTGCATTGGCCATCCTTCTTGAGGAGATGGCATGTGACACAGTATATCACAAGTATACAGCAGAAAATGATTAAAGGGAGCTTAGCATGCTAAGGTTAAAGAAACTGTTTAAGAAACCTTCCTTTAATTAGCTCAGTATATCTCCTCTTTCTGCTTCTCCTCTTGTCATGAGTTACAACTATTTAAAATAGCATCAAGGCACAGGCGTTTAGTTACCATAAATGATGGATATTTGCGAAGATTATTTGACAGCTTGCAGTCAACATTGCCTTATAGAGTATGTGTGAGAAAGGCTGGAAAACAAGCGTGTCAGGTACATAAGTGCCTCCTTAGTGGAAAATGTTTCACCCCAGTAACAGGCTGTGACACCCACAGGTACCAAAGCTGGGTGGATATTTAAAGGCTGGCTTTCAGAACCAAAGGAGATGGTAAAAAGTCCATCTGGCTATTCTTGCAGGAGTCTGTGTCCATCAGGCTGCTGCAGAACAAATTGTTTTTAGTCCTCTAATCACCCCATGGGTTGCTTTTATTTCATTTTAGATTTTAATCTGAGTCGGACGTAGAGAGGCAGCGCAGGTTTTTGGTTGGAGAGATCAGGAAGTGCAAAGGTAAGACTGCTAAACAAAAGGTGGTCTTGAGATGGTGTCAGAGCCTTTGCTTAATGTTTTAATCGCCTTACATTTTAATATTCTGCCAAACACATCATCTATTGGCATCTTCCTATTTCACTGCCAGACTTAATAAATATAATCCCAATGATTCTCCCTCTGTGATTCAGTGGGAGGCTAGAAAGTAGGATATTGGCAGAGACGTAGATCTCGTAGCCCAAAGTTCTTGCTTTAAATTGGTTTATTTGTGCATAGTTTCTGTACCAGCTTTTAATCTTCTTTTTGCACCAAAATTGATGCTTGCTGTTGGTGAACAAAACAGGAGCAGGCATGAGTTTGAGCTGGAATGTGGCAAGCGGCTCCAAAGCCACATTAATGTGAAGACATCCAGAGCTTCCCTGCGCACACACTAAGCAGCCTGTTAACTCCCGTTTTCAAACAAGAGGAGTTCTATTTCCTGCTCTGTGTTTGCAAATCAGTCAAAGCTGTAAGAGAGATTTGTACCTAAATTTCAATACCCTAAGATGGACCCGCACCAAAGCCCAAAATCTAAACAGAATCTTCATTTTCTGCAGTGATGTGGAAAAAAGGATGAGAAGAGTAGATTAAAAGGTGCTTGAAGCAGTGCTGCTGTTTAAATACCAGTCTCGGAAAAATCCAGAAGCATACAGAAGGGCTCATTAGCAAGGACTAACCCAGCCAGGTCTCCAAAGCTGAATGCTGGAGTCTGATGTCTCAACTCAGCTTAGCTAACCTTGTTTCAGTGTCTTCTTGCTCCCTAGGTTAGCTAATATTTGTGTACACCAGCAACTGCAGACCATGAGGGTTCAACAGTGGCTTAGTATGTATGTAAAGTGATTTTCTGAAGTATTGGAATACTGATGTTCAGCTTCCATGGAAACACACTTAACGTTTACCTCAAATATTTTATAACCACAAGTCCATGAAGCACATTACTTTCTCTCGGTGTACAGGTGATTCTGAGCATAGCTCAAGCCTCTCATCAGAGCAGATGCCAGTTATCTCCTTTCCTGGAATACCCGTAGTCTTAGTGCTGTGAAGAGCTGCCACTAGGTGGTACCACAGGATTTTGTAGATGTCGAAGAGACCATACCAAAAGCAAAATTGTCTTAATATCAGTGTAATGTAAAATAGATGAGGATACGCAAGCCAAGCCGTTCTTTTAAGATAGCACCCTTATTTGAAGATAGCACTCTTCACAGAACATTGATTTACCCCTACAAAGGCAGGAGCAGTTGGGAGGACAGTCAGTCCCGGACCATTTAAAGGCATTTAACTGAAAATTGTGGGATATTTAGGACTTAATGGAGCAGGAAGCCGGCACAGTTGTGCAGTATGGGATCTGAGCACCCACTCTGTGTGCAGTGACTGCTGTAGTGGTAGCAGCAGTGTCAGGCTGGAGTGAACTGCAAACACAAAAAGAACTATTTAGTGGTGAGGATTTCTTCTCTGATCTCTTGCTATTCTGGTGAATATCCTATCTGTTAGGAACTCTGTCCTTTCCCTCAGGGAAAATAAGGAAACATTCCTAATGAAGCATCAATCCGCACTGTACACCTCTCATTACTCTGGTTCCTTCAGTCACACTCTATGTCTTCCATCTTTTTGCTCTTTAACATGTATGGTTCATATTTCCTTGACCAAGGCACTGTTTTTATTCTCTCTTCAACATCATGGTAACATGAAGCTTCTGGAGAGATCGGTTCTGCTTACTAATAGTACCTGGGGGAAGAGCCCTAAATAGATCTGCAGGCTACAACATTCAAGGCATGTATGGAATTCCAGGGCTGCATTGGGCCTGTGTGCTCAGACATGTGCATACTGCTTGCAGTCCTCGAAGCAGAACTCAGTGCAGCAGTCTGTCCTTAATGAAAGCCATCCCCTGGTACTCAAGTTCTATACTCCCCTTTGTAGCCAAAGCCTAAAGGGAGATTGTATGACCATGTTAGTTCAGGTCTTTGAAATTTGTTTCTGATAGCAGTTCATAGAATCACAGAATCATAGAATGGCCTGGGTTGAAAAGGACCATAATGATCATCTAGTTTCAACCCCCCTGCTATGTGCAGGGTCACCAACCACTAGACCAGACTGCCCAGAGCCATATCCAGCCTGGCCTTGAATGCCATCAGGGACGGGGCATCCTTGGGCAACCTGTTCCTGTTAAAAAAATATACAGTTGAATAAATAGGCTCTTACACTGAGGTGCAGAATGTTCTTCAGCAGTACTGATAGCTCACGTCTGTCCAGTCAGCTGTATTTTAAGCTCTTTTTCCTTCAATATGTTAATTCACATTTATGAAACTGTTTTCTTATAATTTTTGTCTTCTTTCTGCTTTATGCAGTTTCCATGCAATTGCATTGTACTACCCACCTCCTTAAGGCCCCTGGATTACATTTGCATATGAATTTCCCTCACTCTGTATGATCAAAGAACTTAAATATCTTGAATGAGTTTTGTTTCCTTTTGTCATTTCTCTTTTTTCACGTGGGCTGACAGAGAAAGAATCATTTCCCAGGAAAATTTTAATGAATAATTATTACAAAAATAAATAGTAAAAAGGATATTGGAAATTATTACTAAAATACTGTAGTGTGAGATAAAGTGATTGTTTCTATTTTTGTAATTATTAAATTCATGGATACTGCTGAGCAACCAAACATTCCTACCCAGAGTCCTCCTATGTCCACCTTTACCATTCTTCCAACTCTAGTATATATACATTACCTCACCATACATGGTTAGGTAATGTTTTAGTCCTAATAAAAAAACTAAATATATTCCTGACAACAGAATTCAGCATCACTGCGGAATGTACATTGTCAGTGCAGAGAGATCAACATAAGCTGTAGTATGAGAATGACAGAAAAATGGCACAAATCAGAAAGAATGAGGTGTGACACAAGTACAGTTCATTCTCATAATTCCTGTCACAGAATATAGAACTCCAGTATTGATTAACTATCAACAGTGAAAACCATTTGTGGCTGTAAAAGGTGTCTGTCTAGACCAGAATATGCTGCACTTTTTGTTTGACATGAAAAGATAAATATATCATGTCACAAAACCTCCCCTATGCCATTTGGCAAGCTGCGACAAAGATCTAGAAAGAAATTCGATAGATGCAAGGACTTTTCATGACTGCTATGTTAAGTCCTTCCATCAGTTGAAATGATTGAATTTCGGTCAAAATCCAGACCATTTGTTCTAGAAATTAAATTCAAGGAATTTTAGGTGCTTAATTTTGTATGTTTGCTGATAGTGCTTCAAGACAAGTGCCAGAAAGACTTCTCTTCATATTGATGAGCCAAGGCAGGAAGGCCAAATGTAGAACTCAGGAACGAGTGTTAGCAATGCAAGCACTAGTCTTAGTGCCTGCCAATGGTATTTTATCTGACATCCCCCAGTTTATGTACCATTGTTTCACAGTGGTGAACATTTCAAGTCTTCTGGTGTCAGCCCATTCAGCCTGAATTTGCCTATGCACCTTCTCTACTGAATATGGCATTTGAAATAAGGAATTCAGCCCATCAAAGGAGCTTATCCTGTTAGCTGCCTGAATTTTTGAGACTGAGATTTTCTTTCATTATATACTTTTTTAGATTCTTTATCTATTTAGAAGTAGATGTCCCTTGTGCCATTCATGCTGTCTATTTGCTTCAGTTAGTTCCAGAAATATCTATATCCCGATTAGAAGAACTACTAAATAATGTTATTTACACGTGCTGGTAGATTAGAGACTATTGCCTATAGTTAATGTAGTCCAGTTCTGTAGTTCAGAGGGAGAAAAAGGTAACACATTTTAAGTAATGCTTTTCTTTTTCTCACACTAATTTGGTGAAAAATTGAAAGGTGTGTACAGGGCAGCTCACCAAAGAAGCTTCAGCCTAGGGATGATTGACAAGCGTAGGAGACTGAGTTGGGCAATCTCTCCTTTCTGTATCCCTGGACTGTGCAGGCATGGAAATATTGGTGCCAAAACAAATGAAAATAGAAGATACTTTACCCAAAATACTACATCAGGCAGTTCATGATTTCTCTTCCTGTGCTCTTCTTTCTGCTAAAACGTGACATTCTGAAGACAATATAATACACGTGAAGCTTTTCAAGAAATATAATTTGTTTTTTCTTTTCTTTCTCCTTTATGAGTCTTCAAGCTATAACCACCACATTAGAAAAAAAATGTTTTCCCTAGAGTTTTATTGAGTACAAGGTTTTGTTTGTCTTTCCAGTGCGGTTATGCGTAGATGGGAACATATACATAGACCAAAATATAGCTTCACATGCAAACCTAGATGCAAACTGGTGTAAATGGGGAGACAAATCCAGCTGTAGTCACTTTATATGCAAATATAAATGCAGTACAAAAAGCTATACAAGGCAATGTCCCATCTAAGACAGAGAAATGATATCATGGCAGTCAGAACCCATGGCAACAAAATAATAAAAGAAGAGAATTATTTACTCTATAATTGTCTCCTTTTTCTCACTAAAGATCAGAACATGTAGGGCTTCCTCCGAAACATCTAGGAATACATTGAGTCCAATTTCTGAGATCAAACACTATAGAGGTTGCAAATTGGAGAAAATGGAAAATTAACTTTTCTAGGAGGTATTTTCTTTCAAAATGAACAGCTTAGGAATATTTAAAGTAAAGCTTTTAGGGATATTTTTAGTGCCACGTTTCTGTCTGTCACTAAATGAATGTTTCAAATGGAGTGATTTTACTTCATAATTACAGTATCGAACAATTACAGTTCCTAAGTACCATAAAGACAGAACATCACCCTCTATTTGAAGGTGAATATGAATGAGGCTTTTGTTTTTGTTAACCAAGTAAGAAGACTGAGGATTCTCGAGCAAACTGATATCTTTAACCAATGTCAGGAAATGTGACTATTATTCTTTCCATGGCTTTTCCACCCTTGGCTTTTAGTGCACCAAAAGGCAGAAGATGCATTCCATACTTCAGGCCCAGAATGTGCTTCAAAGTCCCACATGTAACACGAAGCGTGACTGTCATTCAGGGGTAAGGGTGTTACACGAGGTTAATGGTGCAAAACTGCTCTCTGGTCATTTTAATGTGATGCTCATCTCATTTAAGCAGCAGACAATGCTGGAGAGATTCTGTCTTTTGAGCTTTTGGTTCAAACTTCATGTGTGGATCAAGATTGAAATGAGTCTGGGGAGGTTCTTGTGCAAACCCTGTGATTCAGTGTATGAGTGTTCAAGTCGTTTTGTGCACTGTAGTTCTAGCAGGGAATTTCCTGACAAAACAGAAAATGCTGAGTCTTCAGATCCAACATTCGCAGAGGTGTCATTGAATTTCTCCATGCGGAAAAAATGGGACCCGTTGGCATTCATCAACACTTACTGAATGTTTGTAGAGATCAAACAGTGGATGTGAGCACAGTGAGGGGTGCGTGGTGCGTTTCAGCAGTGGTGACAGTGGGTCACCTCCACTGGTACAGATTACTACAAGTGTGGAGACACTACTTTCAGAATGACCTCCATAATTTTTTTTAATATATTTTTATTAATTTATTTTATGTGTGTTATTATTGCACCTCTAATTGTAATTCTGGGGCAGCCCAGCCATGATGTGCACATGATGGATCTGACAGAGTCCGAGCGTCTATGTGCTGTGGGAGGTTTAGAAGTGTTACCGCCTGCAGGAGTTTTTGTTGTGTTTGTTGATTTGGGTTGTTGGTTTTTTTCCAGTAATGTGGCGTTATTAAGAAATAAATTCCACTTTGAGTTTATTCCTACCATTTATATTTTGTAGCTTTTTTTTTTTTTTTTTGTAAATCCACTTCTCTTGTTCTGAAAGAGATTGAGTCCTTTAAAACATAACGATTCTCAGAATTGAGCTTTTTGCGTGAGTGAAAAAAGGAACCACCACTGTACTTCAGTGAAAGCAAGCAAGAGACTTGCAGTGCAAATGTTCTTTCTAATAGAACTCTCTGCTAGTGCCTTCTATTTAGGTACAACAGTACTTTTTGTCCTTATGGACAAAGCATAAGAAAAAAAATGTCTTTGGCAATGAAGATATTTCTCTGCCTGATAGTAAGAGGCTTTGGTCCAAAGGATCACCCAGAAACCTGAACATCCATCATGCCTTCCTGTAGTGTTGACACGGTCCTTAAATATTAATGGGCACTGCAGTCCTGCATGTTGATGGAAGATGGAGGTAACCTTTCCATTTCACACTTGTGCACGACAGGTTATAGAAACAGGCCAAGTTCACTCTTGGAAGTTCTTGTTAAAGCTGTGAGATTTGGACAAAGTTTGGTCTTCTACTTCAGTGCCCGGCCTTTTCCTCTATCAGATTACTGGGTTTGGAATGCTTGATTATGACTTCTTTATGTGTGAAAGTTTTAGTTATAGAGAATAAACAGAAATAAAGACTACTGGCTTCCATCTTTCGCATCTAGACGTTTTCAGATGCTTTTTGAAATGGATATTTAATAATGCACATATTGTATTACATAAATATTCAACAATCTGATTGCTCAACTCCAAAACGCTGCAGTATGCTGTAGATTCTTTTGTTTAATTGCATATTATGTAGTAAGACAGTGCTTTAATGATTTGAAAAACTATGAATGCACATCAAGTTATATATGAATTTAAAGTGATCGTGTATGCATATTTAAAGCGATTATGCAATGTGCTTTCTTATATTTAAACAAGAGAAAAAGATTAATTTATAAAGTTTTGAACAGTCTACTCAATGAATTATTTAATTTACTTTGTTGTTGTAGTTCTAATTAGAAGATTACTGAAAAAATAGTATGCTGTATTATACCTGAGTTGTTGATAACCCTTAAAAGCGCAATTACTGTACATTTCTGTTTAAGCATCCTAAATCAAGTGAAATAGTGTTAAAACTCTCCATGATACTTTACTACAGAATTATTAAAATAATATGTTAAGAATGTGTTTTGTTTTGTTTTTTTTAAATGATAATTAGGCTGGTGATCAGAGATTTAGTCAGATATCTACCTCTATGGACACAGTCTATGTTCATCTATGCAGACATATCTATTTCCACTGAGGGTTTCCCACTATTTCCTTATAGAGTTATCAGGAAAAATATAATGCATTATTTTTATGAAGATGGACTTTTTTTTTTTTAACTTCTCTTTATCCTGTATTTTTGGTCAGGAATTAGAGATCCCTGACAGCCTCCTGCTCTACTGCTCTCTGGTTCTCTTTGTGATAAAGTCAGGAGTGTGGAATTTGAAAAAGAGCACTGACAGGCATCTGTGATTTCATGATCACTCATAGAATCATTGAATCATAGGCTTGGGTTGAAAGGGACCTCAAGGATCATCAAGCTTCAACCCCCCTGCTGCAGGCAGGGCCATCAACCTGCATATCCAATACTAGATCAGGCTATTCCAAGGCACTCTTTTCCTTAGATCACAAATCATTGGTGCAGCAGATTTTTTGGGCTTCCTTCTTGGCCTACTAAGAAAGGTGACTTGATCTCACCTCTTCTGAAAACAAGATTTGGATTTGTGAGAGGGAAAAATGGCTTGCTATATATTTGAGTAAATTATGTAATTTCAGCAGTGCTGATTGCCGTCTTCACCGTGACTTTAATCAGCAGAAATTCCCCAGTGCTGAAAGGATACTGAGACGGTGCTCAGACGGAAGTTGCGATTTTCCACTGAAGTATCATTGCAAAATGAATGGTAGCTGCGGGACTGCCGAACAAAACCACATCCTCCCTGTAGCTCAGCCTCAGCTCTCATGTTCATTTCTCTGCTAACCACTAGCGCTGAGGAAGAAAGAAATTAAAAAGAAATGCAGAAAGCCAGAAGAAAAAGTAGGTAATAGAATAGGCTATGGGTATCGGAGAATAGCAAAAGGACCAAATTCATATAAAATGAAAGTTACTAGGGTTTTTTTGCTTGTTTAATCTTATTGTTATCTCTTGTATTTAGAATTATTTTTGATCAGGAATATTCCTCCTTCCCCATATGGTTTAGAATATATTTTTCTTCAGGATTATATTACAGCTCATTCTTCACCTAAAAATATGCTATAAATCTTTGAATAACAATGAAGAAGGTCAGAGTGTGCACTTGGAGACACCCAAAAATTGCACTAGAATCCTGTCATTTCTTGTGAGACCATGACAAATTCCAATTAATATGGTTATTTCACTGAAACTGTTCAGTGCTTTTCAGGCTGGATATTAGGAGAAGCGTCTCTAAAAGAGCAGTGAGGCATCGAAAGAGGCTGCCCAGGGAGGTGGTGGAGTCACTGTCCCTGGAGGTGTTCAAGAATCGTGGAGATGTGACACTGAGGGACATGGTCGGTGGGCAATATTGGTGGTAGGTGGATGGTTGGACTGGATGATCTTAGGGGTCTTTTCCAACCGTAATGATTCTATGATTCTATAGTTCTGTATTTAATTAGGAAAAAAAAGTAGTCATTATTAACATTACTTTGTCATGAGTGTAAGCATACATTACAACTAAACTAGTGCATCTAGAGAAGAAAACTAAATTAATCATTACTAGAAAATGTATGAAGAGAAGTTTACTCTGTTTTATTTTTTTCCCCAAATAGTCAGATAGTTAACAAAGGAGACGTTTCAGTGAAAAAAACTAAGTGAGATAAATACAAAGGAAACTGAAGAGAGTCGTGTTAAAGAGCATGTATTATGAAACATCTCTCTGCTCTGAATGCCAGGAACATTTGTTAGAAAACAGCTTTTTATTAAGTAATGTCCTTAATTTATTGTCATTCACAGTATGGCATCTACCACATTTCTTCTTCTATTTTAAGTGGTGTAGAACGTGTTTAAAAGAGGTTTTTAATTTTTTTTTCTTTACATATAAGTAGATGAAAGGGAAGAAGCGTATTCAAGTCCCATGAAAGGAATTTATTCTTTGAGTCCGTACTTCTAACAAAAAACTGATGGCAGACCATAGAACTAGAACATTTCACTTATAAAATGCAAAATCACTGCAACAAGTGAAGAAACTATTAGAAAAAATATTAATTGCAAAATTTGTACTAAAAAGATAAGTCAACTGTCTTAGCATATTCCCTTATGTTTCTAGAATACTTCTACACCAACTTCAGCAGAAGTAACCATGCGTATATTAAAAACAAGCCAGTTAAGAGTTCTGCTTTGTACAATCACTTTAATAAAATATTACCTATCCTGAGTTGTAACAAGAGACATCTACAAATTCATAACCACTCAGGCCTCTAGCTTTTACCTTCTCACAAAAATGGGAGCCACCTTTTTTCATTTCTGTTCTCTTGCTTCTTTGCTAGTTCCTTATACTCTTTTGACCTTAGAAACCTGGGGAAAGAGTCTTTTGCCATGAGACTATAGATTAACCTCTGAGCATCATCAAAACAACTGAGGGTGGGTTCAGAGATGTTCTGAGAGATGTGGTTTCTTGTATGGAAGTCAATATTAATCTGAAAGAGGGAAGGAGGAACAAAATCAATGTCAGTTTGATTGGAATGCTGAGGTCTGTTTGTGTACAGGACACAATCAGCTTCTGAATTTCCTCCCACATACCCTGGCTGATGCCAATTGGCAGGGAGGTCATCCCTTCTTTTTCTAGCATACCAATTTTTTAATTTTATTTGGTTCTTAGAAGGTTCGCAGCACTGAAAAAAAATGAAGTGGAAAACTTGATTTTGTTTATTTCATCTTTCTGCCAGACCAAATCCTGTGAAGTACAGATCACCAAAAAGCGAATTAGGGATTAGAGCAATTTAGGCTCTGCTTCACACAAAATTTTCCACCTGGTAAATTGCTGACATAACAATGGAAGGACAGCGAAGTTGAAATGAGTTTTCTGTCATTCCAGGAATTTTGGATTTTAACTTTCCACTTGATTCCCATCCTCAGTCAGTACCCAAAGTACATGCAAAAAAATCTTTACCTCCTTTGGAGCATCAGCTTCGATAAAGTCAGTATAAATCTTTTGGGCTTTGGTGGCGATCTTGGCGGAAGACTTGGTTTTTTTGAAGTCCTCGCAAGCCAGCCAGAACTCAACATTCTCCTCACTGAATTCTGACTTCAAAAACTTCCTAAAAGCTGCCAGGCCATCTGGAGAAAAATGCATGAGACTGAGGGGTGGAGGAAAGCTGAAAAATCAATATAGATTCTATACATGTGTGCATATATATGCAGGATATATATTGTCACTTATGTTTTTGAAATTGTTTTGCCCATCAGCCAGCAGCTAGCCCCAGGAAGCTGTTGTGGGGAAAATAAGTAGGGGATAAAACAACAGCAGTGGTAAGGTGGTGAAGGGAGTTCTGTCAGTTGTTAACAGAGGAAGGCTCCCAATACCTGTTTGGTGTGAACCAGTCTCTCCAATGCTCATTATTCAAAAAGAAATCTGGGTTATGGTGGTCTATAAGAGGATTTGGAGCAACTAGACAATCAGGGACGTGAGGCTGACCCCTGCTCTAAACAGCATGCTGAACATTAATTTGTGCTGTGGCAATGTGCTGCTCTCAGAGCTGAGGCTAGCCTGGCTAGATAGCTCCTATGTCACCTTTCAGGTAATGAGTTTCAATTTGAGCAAGGCTCACATGCCACCAGCAGTACTGTGGCTCAGAGTACGTGGTGAGTTGGGCAGGCAGCAGTGTGCAAACCTGATGGCAATGTCTGTGAGTTGGTTTGACATGGTTTTGTTATTTTTAACGCTTTTCATGTACTCTTACCTTTATTAGCAAGTAGCGTATCCACAGAGTCAGACCAAGCCAGCGTTTCTTCTGTGTTTGACCTATGGAAACAACATCTATCCTTGAAAATAGCATCGTGATCTTTTGCCTGTGCAGGCCATGGTAGCTACTCTATCATTTGGATATCCCATTGAGGGAGTACTTTTTGGGGCGGGGGCATAGAGGACCTAGACTGATAAAACAGAATGTTATTTGACACTGGAAAATTTATCCAAGAAACAGCATTAATAATGTTTGCAATTGGTTGAACTGCATTAAAAGCGTAGGAGGGATATTAATGTTCTAGAGTACTGAATTCTTTCTCAAGTTCAAATGGATTAACCATTGATGTGACGCTGCTTGGAATGAGTAGGATTCTCTAAACAGTTATCATGCTAACAGTGGCAGCATTATGGGCTTTTTTCCTCAGTTTCTTAGTAGTATAAAAATTTGAATCCATGTAAATAAAGGTAAAAGTAAACACTTTCACTCCTACTAAACTTGGCTTTGATTGAAATTACCACTTTATGAGCTTTTAATTTAAACGTCCAGCAGAGGAAAAGAACTCCCTTGACCAGTATTATTGTTATTGCTTGCAATTTTTGTTTGGAAGAAAACGGTTTCTTAAAAATGAAGCACTGTGTAGAGATGTGCCTCTTAGCACACAACTTCTGATGGAATCAGTGTGTGCCTACCTGCTTTCCTGGACACTATTTTTCTATTTAATTTTCTCAATTTCAGCCATCTCCAAATGAACATTAGTCTCGTAACTGCCACCTGGCAATAAGGAAGAATAAATCTGGTTGGTGACATAGGACGTATTCTGTTTTGTAAGGAGTATATTTCTTCACTAAAACTCAGTTCAGTAGTATGCATCTGTAAATTTTTTAAAATAGTTTTCTGGGGGAAAAATTGACAAATATGTAAAAATCTTAAAGATATCCTCTAGCAAATCTTGCAAGTAGGTCATTTCAAGAGTCGATCAGTCCTTTATGTAATCTCTAAGGACAGGTAGTGGAAGATAAAGGATTTACTTAAGCTGGTATCCTCTTCTCTACTCCAAACAGACCGAGTAGGAGGTTTTATTCCAACCTCCTTTAAAGTCTAGTGAAATTAATGCTCATTTAAAATACGATTTTTTAAAAAGTTCAGAGGGAACGAAGAAGAGGTTTTGTTGACATTTTGCACTGAACAAAGAACTTCAAATAAAACAAAAAGTATAAAGGGCAAGGCCAGAGCAGAGCGAGTAAGTCACTGATTACTCCCTCCCCTCCGAATTTTAGATACAGATTTTTTATACAATGAAAGAGGATAAACTCTAGAATACCTCGAAAGGTATCCAACAGATCCCTGCCTCGTGTTGCTTTTATTGAAACTGTTATATTTTGTACAAAGACCTTGAGAAGACACCAAGTTTCCCACTCTGTGTTTATCTATCTAACACAGGTTATGATGGCATGGGTATTTAAAACTGAATTTACATTCCATGTGAAGGTAATCATCACTTGACTTTCTGGCAGCTCTGGAAATATTTGTATGCCTCTTCCCCCTCATTTGGTAGTAAGGGGGAATTGAACAGTTTGGAAATGTTTTGTTTCAGTGCAGACAAAAGAAATCATGGAATTTCTTACAAACACATAAATCGTATTTTCTGACTAGCCCCTGTTCCTCAAGAAACCTCACAAATTAATTGTTGTGTACACTGGGCATTCTGTGTGTAAGGGCAGGCAGGAAGAACCAGAGGTGAAGGAGGGCGTTGTTGGGTTGGTAGAGCATCACAAGTCATTGGCAATGTCTGTGGTCATGATGGGTGGGAAGCTGGGGTATGTGAACAACAGAGTGGAAAAGGACCATGTACCACTAGTGGTATTTTCTATGTATATTTGTCAAGAGCTGATGTGATTATATATAAGGAAAATGCTTTTTTTACACTAAGGGCAGTGAGGCAGTGGCACAGGCTGCCCAGAGAGCTGTGGGTGCCCCATCCCTGCAGACAGCCAAGGTCAGGCTGGACGGGCTCTGAGCACTGATGGAGTTGTGGGTGTCCCTGCTTAGTGCAGGGAGTGGGACCAGATGGCCTTTAAGGGTCCCCTCCAACTCAAACCATTCTGTGATTGTATGATTCTATTATGGTGCCACCATGTACTGTAACTGCAGTTATAATTATTACAGTTGGTTTCTGCATTGACATTTTTAAAAGCAAGTGGTTTTGGAGCTGTTGGTTTACTTGTATCCAGGTTGCACAAAATGATATTTAAATAAATAGAAGAAAATTATATACGTATTCATACATACGTATGCACGCATACAGGAGGGAAATTGGAGAGCAAATACCTTCAGTCTGGATTGGAAAACAGAAATGAAAGCTAAATGTAGCATCATGTAGTGCTTTGTGAGACATTGCTAATGCGATTAATCAGCAGAGAATTTCTTTCAGTGACAGTAATAAACTCAAATATAACAAATTTTTGGGTGCTTCAGCAGAACAAAAGACAAAGATAAGACAGTATAAATATAATTCTGCTTCTCTTCCTCATCAGTAATACTATTTGATTTAACATTTATCAGTCAGAGGACGATCTCACTGATTTCATTGGATTTAGATGGGAATGGCAAGCAGAAGTGACAACAAGGAACCAAAATCATCACGTACACTCTAAGGGGAAAGGAAAACAAAAAGTGTCAAGATCATTCAAAAGTTGACCATCTCATAAATAGCCTAAGATTAAAATAGCCATAAAAAACAACTCACTTCACTGGCATTTTTTGTTCCACTGTCTGACTGTCACGGGTAGGGCAGAATTTCTTTTCCTGACTGATCTTCAAGCTGAAGGTGATATGATAGCAGGAACAATACAATTAGCATGTGCATCCCCACACAGTACAGTGCAAGCTGACAGACTGTTTTTAACACCTCCTTTACAATTTTCTCTTTCAGAACTACGGCTTATTTTTCAACAGTGGCCATGCTATCTTATAGTTATGCTCTGAACAACATCTTATTAGAGAAATCATCTTACTGACTGTGGAAAAGCAGGAAGGAAAATAGGTTCAGTGCACCTAGCTAGAAAATTCTTCATTGTATTTCTTTGCTCTTATTATTGTATCTGCTCTAAGCACACCTGCGACTTATCCATTATCTTACACGTCTAAAAGGTCTAAGCCCTTGAAGTGTTGTCTCTCATTTATTCAAGCAAGTCTTCTCACACTGATGCTGTTACAAACAATGGGATCATGTGGTATTTGAAAACTGTAATGCAGCAATTTCTTCCACTCTTACTGATACTTCATTTGGTGTGATCTCTTCGAAGAGCACCACTCTGCCCCAGAAACATCCTCATATAATTTTTCCTTTTGCTGTGATATCTTTTTCTGTATTCTTTTCTTCTCAACACTTTTCTTTCTCAGTATATTCCTTGCACCCTTGCTCTCCTGAACAAGGAGGCTTTTACTTTCATGCCTCTCTCCTTGTGGTGCTGCCTAATCCTTTGCTGCCCTTACCCAGCTTCCTTTATTCTCCTTTAATAGAGAAAAAAATATATATTTTAGTTTAAGAATAAGATGAATATTGGTAAAAGAACACATGGATATAAACAGTGAAAAAATTTCATCAGGAAAATAGAAGGCTTCAGAAAGTGCCATTGATAATTTCCCCCAGTGGGGCTTTTGTCCTCTCTACTTCTCTGTACTTCAAAGATAGAGACTGATATATTTATGAAAGAGATTATTTTACATTGTTGCTTTTGATAATAGGAAACTAGGAACGATGGCCCAAGGTACCCCTTTCAGCCCTAGTTTCTTAATACTGAACAAGATTTCTGGCAGCAAAATGAAGCTGTTGGGTTTTTTTCCTGCAAATTTCTTGTCTTTGAATCCACTTGCTTCTAAAAGTAATAGGATGACAGAAATAAGAACTACCAACTTTACTCTGCAATTAGTTATTTGGTCTAATTTCCACAGAATATGTACCATGGACTATAAAATAGTGCCAGACAAGACCAATATTTTACTGAAATTTCATAAGGAGAAAAATTATCTTGGTATTACAACATATCCATCAGCTACTTGTGCAAATGTGTTGGTTATTCATAATATACTCTATCAGACAAACTCTCTGTTGACTGTGCAAGGGATTTATGAGTGTGCTGCCTTTGGCAGATGGTAACAGAGCTAGAACTGTAGGAAAGGGAATGTAGATCTATTGGTTGCACATTTCATCCTTCACCTCTATTACTTGATAAGGACTAACATCCTTTATGAAAAGGTACTGGCTGATTGGAGCAATTAAGCCTATCATTTTGTGTTCCGCTGAACCACACTTGAGCTAGATACTACTATCTCAACAGGCAATGTAAAGCAACTCTTCAGCTCATGCAATTGGTGTATTAACCTAAGAAATCACTTGCATTTCTACATATTCCTAAAAGAGTTGCCTCGTACTCACCTTAGTGCAATATGAGAAAATATCACACTCTCCCACAAAGGTTTTAGTGTGCTGCTACCAGGTTCAATATCTTAATGCCCTTCAGCACTTGGCCTTTGTTGAATCCATGCCACAGCCAGGCTTGTTGGATACTACTCCATATAGCATAACTTCAGGAGGAAAATGAAGGTTCTCTTGATCCAAGCAATTCAAGTAAATGTAGATTTACCACCTTTCTTAAATTGGAAGATGACCTGGGCACTGCTGGCATCCTAGTGAAATGCAACCATCTGTCATAGCGGATGCAAATACATTTTAATCACAGCACTATGTAAATGCCCATCTTCCACCTTCCAATAATACAGCGTGGACAGCTTACAAACACTTATTTTTTTTCTTTTCCATGTGAATAACTTTGTGTATCTTCAGTATGCCACAGAGCTATTTTGCATAAAGAAATTAGCAGTTATTTTCCATCCAAGCAATGTGTCCCTTCAGGTAAAAGATTTGATTTCCAGAGCAATCTGTCAAAATGTTTTACATCATGTTGTGCTCCTTACGTACGTGATTTCTAAGTGCTATACAAACACAAATGTTGAGTAAAGGAGAACTGGAAGCAATTCTCAAAAAAAAACTATGCAAGCTTGAAGAGTTTAAATTAGTACTAGTCAGCAGATTGTTTGTCCCACATCTTGTCCTGGATGAACAAACTGCTATTTATATAGCATCAGATTAACAAAAGTTACTATTTGTGCAAGAAGCCTATATGGTGCAAACTTAAAGGGCGATATCATAGCCTTGCACTTGGAGATGGGTATAAATTGCACCAACACAAGAATATATGAAAAGTAGGCATGATGTCATAGAGAGCTCCTGAGCCATAATTCCCTGTATCAGTTATCTTTTGAGTCATGCCTTGCTGGTGGCATGTCCCAAACCAAGCTGGGATAGGTAATGGATGAAAGAGAAAACCAATACACTAATGTCCTTCATCGTGAAGAAACAAGTTTCTAAAATAGAAGAAAATAGCACAGTGAGGAAACAACTGTTTAGGAATTTTAGTTATGTTAGGTTTCAGCTTAACCTGTTCTGTTTGAAAACCAGGTATTGACTTTCACAGGGTTGTTTTTCACGCTACTTAATTTTAACTAAGTTTCATAATGAAATCAAAGATAAAGTCTAAAATCATAATAACTCCTTCTCTTGTGAGTTGACATATGAGATGTTTACACCAACACACGCTGTTTAGGAATGCAGAGATAAAAGCTTTAAAGTAAAAACAGGCAGCCTTCACAGTTCAGTTCTCACTGGCCAGTGTAGAAAAAAAAAAAAAGAAGATGGCAACAAGACAGCAGGAGAAAGGAAGAAATGGAGGCAAGTTGGATGTTGTATAGAGGACTGATATTTATATCTTTGGCATACAGCCACACAGGAGCTAAACAGTCATTTGATCGAGACATTTGACTGTAATGCAAAAAAACAGAGGGGGGTCTAGCACAGGTATCTGAGCAAGGTGTTCATGCATGAGCATATAAATCACTGAAGAGAAGAAGATGATTTTATGCATTTTTTTTCAGTTGGAGCCTTTCAACGTTATGCATGGAAAATAATTTGGAAAGGAGAGGGAACTGTATTCACAGTTAATTAAGGCAGCTGAGCCGCTGGGGACAAAAAGAAAGGAGAGAAAAAACAACCTGCCATTTATGAGTCACTTACTTGCCTCTATACGCCTCAGCTTCTAAGAGCCACATTATCAATTGCCTGCAGTTGCGGTAGAAGGAAACCTTTCTTTTCCTTTGAGATTCATTATGTTAGAACTCATTCCTCTTGTTTCTTGTCAGTACAAATATTAATTAAGTTGTCATTTGCACAATATCAAATCCCGAAAGTCAAAGAAAAGATGCGAAGATGTATATTTTGATCTCCCTCAAGCTAACTAAGAACAGCAGATAATAATTTAGTTAATTCAATGCATCTAATCAGAGCTAGGTAAAAGAAAATAAACAGGCAAAAAACATCTGTGCTACAGAATTCTGTAGATTATTTCCCTCATACATTGGATCTGGAGACTTCACGTACATAAGGAATAGAGTGAAGTGTTTATGTAGGGTAAAGTGTTGTTAAGAGGTATTTTGAGAGCTCTTACTGAATACTGAACAACACACACAAATCCAAAAAGTTGCTACATAACGTAGTTCCCAATAAAAATATATACCCGGTAGGCTTCGTATGTATTACTCACATCAGGCCAGCTAAACAAGAGGATTTACTTAACTGTGACATTGATTCTGCCAAACCTAGAGAAGCCCAGCGATGATTTCTGGCCATGCTATAAATACATCCCTGCAGAGTTAGCCTTCAATCTGATCAATCCTGTCCCTCTGAAGCATGGAGAAATGTCACGGACTTGTACTAAACCTGTTTAGTTCATCTTCCAGCACTTGTTTTTCTGCCACAATAAGGAGTCTCCCCTAGAACATGGATAATTCTGTCCTTTTGGTTTATCTTTGTGCCCTTTGTCTTCCTTTCTCTGAATTTATCTTGACTTTCTTCTTACAGTAGTTCCCATGGCCTCAGTCTGCTGTAAATCATGGTTCATAATTATCTCTGAAAAACATACATGCATAAACAGCTACCAAGAATAGCTTATTTGTTTGTTGTAATTACAAAACTCATGCAAGGGACTAGCACTGTCAGTACTACAGAATGATGGTTGTGAGGAAGGCATCCCTGGCGATAAGCAACATTTTCCATGTTCCTGTGAAAGGAAACAAAGGCGCCTGCTGACTTATATTTATCACTGCAGACACTTTTGACTAACTGCTAGGGCTTTTTGCTAAGAAGGAAATGTCTTACTCAAAGCACTGTATTTGTCATGTGTCTGGGTTTTGGAACAGTAGTAAATGCATGTATTCTTATACATTTATTTCATCCGTGGCAAGAGCAAACATCAAGATTCTGTGAAGGTATGAACTAACATGATCACCAGTTGAGAATCTGGTTGCAAACATGCAGGTTTTATGCCTGTGTTGTGACCGACCTACTGTTATCTCTCAAGTGAACTATCAAGTATGGCATTTGAGAGCTGGACGTGGCTCTGGGCAGCCTGATCTAGTGGTTGGCGATCCTGCACAAAGTGTGGGGTTGAAACTAGATGATCATTATGGTCCTTTTCAACCCAGGCCATTCTATGATTCTGTGATTTGAGAGGATGCTATTCACGGAGGGAAGCACACAAAGGAGCATTTATGGACAGTAATGGATAGTCAGCTTTAGGGCACAGAACTGCATACTGAAAGCAGCAGTTGATTGTGTTGTTTAACTGGCTTCATACCTAGCTTAGCATGGGGGGAAAAGGACATTTCCTTCTAGACAGACATATGCATCCACATGACCAGATGTTTAATGACACGTGTTGTGTTAAAATGGCATTCTTGGCCCCTGACTGCTGCTCATTTGCTTGGGAAAAAAAAAAAAAAAAAAAAAAAAGAGAGAGAATACAAATATTTGATAGCAAAGCTAGTTTATACAGCATAGTTTAAATATAAAGAAAAGATGTACGTAATAAGAAAAGTGTATATAATATAGCCCTATAAAAATTAAATAGGCATTCTTATCATCCTCTTGAAATATGCAGTAGCTAAATTTTAATTATGCAGTAGCTGTAGTTAAAATCCATATAATTTTTACATATCACCTAACTAATGTTCCCATGTGTTTTGCAGTATGAGAAAATGCCACAAATATTCTGTGCTTAGTGTAGGAAATACTGCAAAGAACAAAATCATGTGCAAAGGTTAGCTACGTAGATTCAAACTGTGATGAAACCATCTTACAATACAGGCTCAGAATACATGATGGATGTTATCAAATAGCGTTTTAGTCAACATTTTTATGCCAGAAACTCAGATTCTTCTTTCTAATGTGATAACAGCTCCTGTTTGAGTTTAAAAAAGTACTGTACAAAAGCTTCACATGACGTGTCTCAGCAATAAGTTGCCTTGCTGCCTACAGTAAATGAGATTACTCAGTGGCTACAAAACTATGACCTGGTATGAATGCACGCAACTTTGCCTGCCACTTATTTACACCACCTAAGGATTTGTAATTTATAACACATGTACAATTTGCTTGCAGTAGCTGGAATTCATGAGGGCTGAGTTCCCTATTGCCAGATGGTAAAGTCTGGTCGCACACCCTGGAAATCATTGACAGTAAAGGACCGTGATCGTCTCCTAAGAGCGGGACGACCAGGATTTCTCCCCTTAACCAAATTCAAATAATGATCAGATCTTAGGAAGCGTGGATAGCTGTCTTGCTCCATCAGCCTGTAGACTGTGTTTTGTGCTGCATCAAAAGTGGTAATGACGGGCTGTTCAATATTCTGACTTGTAACTTCTTTGGTTTTAAAGTCCAAATTCACCTGGAGAATGAGGAAAAGAGTATTTATTTAACGTGCATTAACACAATTCTTTTGTTGTCCATAGCAAAGATACTGTACATTGGTGAAAACTGATAAAAAAGACTTTGAATCCCTTATATAACTCAATATTAATGCCATACAATTAGTGTGTTCCTTTTCAGCTATGGCTGCCAGAAAATCTGCACAAATGTGTCACTGATAAAATATCATTTAAAATAAAACCAATACAGTTTGATGTGGTATTATCTGATTAAAAGCAACTCACTAACAGCAATCTTGAAATAGTTGCTGCCGCCAAGTTTTGCATCACCAGCCTAAGCCTGAACTCCCTCTTTTCTCATCTGGGATGCACGTAGAACATTGCCTCATTAGAATACACTAGTGTATATTTAAAATTTGTAGATGCCGTGTGGGGTTTTGATGGCAGGAGGGTGAGAAAATTCTAAGAATTAAAATATTAAAATAATTTTAGTGAGTTTCTGGAGTCTTTAGATATGTGGAAAGCATATCAAAATGATCATATATTCCATGCACTGGTGCATTCTTCCTGGGAAGATTTCACGCAGAAATCATTATGTTACTCTTGGTCAAAGTATGATTTCCACCCTGCTCCCTCCCCAGCTTTCCTCCTGCTCATCCTTTTGTTTGCCAGTCTCAAGACATGACAGTATCAGGGCTCGATGTCCTACCATATTTGCTCATAGATTGATCACTTAGCACTGATAAGTTCCAGCTCAAATAATTAGAGAATCATAGAATGGCTTGGGTTGGAAGGGATCTTGAAGATCATCCAGTTCCAACACCCTGCCATGAGCATGGCTGCCAACCACTAGACCAAATTATGGGTTTTTCTCTGTATATAAGGTCCACCCACTGAGATGCTGCAGGAGAAGGAGTAAAAAAGGCTATAAGTTTTGAAAGTGGACCTAGTAAGCCAGGCCCCTGTCAAAAGTGGATCTGAATGTTATATATAATCTGTGGGAATTATGGGTGGAGATAGCACCACTTTGTAATCCTTCTCTTAAAATAAGAATTACACTTTTTTCACCTTTGTTACAGGGAAGTAGCAGTTGGGGTTTAACTTCTGCTATTCTGACAAGTTAAAAAAATATAAAAGGGAAGGGGAGTATTGGCAAGTGACATATTTGATCTGCTCAACCTTGACAGAATTACAGGAAAATGTAAGTCCAAAATACCTACTGAGGAGGCTGAGCCTGATTTCAGTAAGAGTTCATCATCTCCTTCCTAGAGCAGGCAAAAAACCAAAAAGGTTCTTTTTGCTCATTTACAATATGATTCCTTCATAACGTTTCAGCAATATGAAGAAATTGTAAATATTAAGACTTTTTGCACTACTATAGTAATAATAAAAGGCCTTAGTGTTAATTAGTCTTGACATATCAACTTGTTTTTATCTGTGTGCTGTCAGTAACATAGCAAGAATGCTCAGCCAGAGCTTTGAGGATGGGGAACATTAATCATGAAAAATCTTTGCTTAAAACATTATCACTATAATTTAAGGGATATGTTTAATTTAGTAAATTCTTCTAGCCTCCTTCAGTCTTTTGGCTTATTTAAAACAAAAGCTTCTGAGTCTGAGCTGTGTAATCATTTGACAAATAGTTAAGAGTTTAAGAGAATGGGAGAATTATTCTGTTGTTCTGGAAGCAGCATTAAATACAGACAGATAATACTTCTTCACAAATACTAGCTGATATGTTTCATGGCAGCATTAACATTTTTCATTGCTATTTTTCACTAAATTAGCCATGTGTGTATATATATATGTATATATGCATATATCCTGGCTTTATAGACCACTAGGAATCTTTGATTCCCGTGATCTAATATTCAAACTCAGAGCTCTATACTTAGCAGAGCAATATGGAGTGGGTTTTGTAAGGAGTCTGGAGATGAATAAACTAAGCAGTTACTTCCAGGCTTCCTTCCAAAGCTTTGACATTTAAGATACAGTCTCCTTAAGTCAGTGACAACACAATTAATGGTTGTTACTGTTTCTGGACACACACTTCTTAAAAGCAGATTTCATCAGATGCAGTTGTGGAAAACACTGTGTACACTGAAGAACATTTTTACTGTACCTCTTTTGGAGCATCTTTCCGTATGAACGTTTCATAAATGGTCTTAGCTTTTGAGAAAAGCTCGTTTGTAGTTTTACTTTTCTTGTAATCCTCACAAGCTATCCAGAACTCAATGTTCTCCTCACTGAACTCCGTTTTCAGAAATTTTGTGAAGGCATCCAATCCAGCTACAGAAGGGAACATTGAATTGTGTTAAATACATATATATATATATATATATCCTTATCAGACAGTTAATATCTTCAGGCAGTCTAAGCAAAGTCACAAAACAGGTTGTGCTCCCTTTAAATTACATTGCATCATAGGTCATTATTTTAAACTACATTAAGGCTTTAAAATAACTGCGTGCTGTAACTCTCATGACAGAATTCTCATTATCGATTACCAAGACCTTAAGAATGCATAAATGGAAGCAACCAAAACATCTGTATGTATCTGGAAGTGATGGAGTTTGCTAAATATCAGATTGAATTAGGTTAACCCAAATGCAAGGAGAATCTCTGCCCACAAGTAGACTGTCCTCCAGCCCACTGCAGCTGGATTATATGTGTGTCCCTCCAGAATGGAAGGACAATGACATATGTGCATTTGATATCTATGTAAGCAATGGGCCATTTCAAATAATAGCCAGCTTGGATCCTATTATTGTTTTAGGAACAAACTGCACCAAAACTGACAAATTCTTTTCTTAGGTCCATTGAAAATGTTTTCATTTTTAAGATTTTGGTCTTGCAGTCAGGAATATTTGAACAATATTCAAATGAAAGTGATGTAATAAATTTTTGTCACAGCCATCATGAAGAATCAGCTCTTTGGCCAAATGTTGCCTCCTATAGCTCTTACTATATGTAAAGCAAATGATTGTTGCCTTGGGACACTTTGTATGTCCACAAACATACCACTAAATACTCAGTGCTGAATCAATCATTGTTTCTCAGGAGTTTAAAACCACTGAGATTGTGGTTCTGGATGGATTTATCTGTCTGAAAGGGAGTACTAAGGATGTGGGCCAGAAATGATGCTCCTAAACCAGCGACCTGATATCTCCAAACTTTTTAGATCTTCTGTAGTCCGTTTAAATGTCTCTTATTTTCCCAGAGTTAACAGAAGACTAAAATAATCTAGCTCCAATGTAACAATCAACATTTAAATCAACATTTAAAGGATGACCTGGCTAAACTTTTTATATGAAAATCAATACATTCCACTAAAAGCAATGTTTCCATAATGATCAGTTCACTCAAGTTCTGGTCTTCAGGCAAAGTCCCAATGCCAGTAAGATGTTTGACTAAGTTCAGAATGAAACTTGCAGACAGTGTACAAAGATACAGTATGATTTCCATGCAAACTCAGAATTTTTTGCTATTTTTATCTTGGATAAAAAATTTGCTATTTTTATCTTGGATTAGAATTGAGAGGCATTTTCTTTCAAGTCCTCTCCTGCTATAAGCTTATTTTAATGTTATCTCTATGCCACGCATGGCTAGTTATCCCTAATAGAAAAATAATCGCTAGAAAATGTTTAAGAACAAAGAGGCTGTCACTTCATGAAAGATGAACTAATAATACCGATAATAATGATAATACAAAAAAATTAGCCTTTATTATACAAGCTTTATAATAAGACTGGACAGGAACAACGCGATTCTGGGCAGAGGCCAAATGATGGATAAGATCGCCAGCAGATTTCCAACCATTTTTTAAGACTGCCATTTGGGATTTTTATGGTAATAGAGCAGTTAGCTCATCAGAACACAACTCGTCTTTTTGACAATACTGAAAAATGTAGTCTAGAAAAGATAAGATAGCTTTCTGCTAATGTGAGTGAATAATGTTCTAAATAATTGATGAGCGTGCTGCTATTATAATGGATTTTTCCAAGAGTCTGATTAGAATTCATACAGCAGAAAAGCATTTTATTCATTACAGAACAATTTAATTACCTTTGGCTGCCTTTTACTGGTTATTGCAGGAACTCTTCACTTCCTATCACTTTGTCCAATAAAATACCAAGCTTAGAAGTTATTTTCAACTACTTTCAGTAGTTGACAGCATGCTGTAGCCTAAGCACATGAGCAGAGCAGAACACATGCTGCTATAAATGACCCAACGTACCTAATTTAGGTAACTGACAGATCTATTTGAGTGCACAACTGTGTTTTGTAATTTTCCATCAATTTTCCACCAGCATAGTCTTCAGGAAGAGAAAAGAGTACTAACCTTTCTGGGAAAGCAGTTTGTCAAAAGATTCGCCCCATTTCATTGCTTCTTCAGGAGACACACTGCTTAAGAAACAAAATATGGTTTTGTGGAACTGTGCATACTATGTATTCATCAAGCTATTTTGATATGCTATCAATTACTGTTATTGCTCATTTCACAAAGCCACAAGATTCTATTGCTGTAGGAGCTCTATTACAGACTTCAGAAACATAGAGTGTAATGTTTTTCTGGTCCTTTCCTGAAGAGTTGCCTTTTTTTTCTTTTACCTTTAAAAAAATAAAAGATCGGAGCAGAGATTTTTCTTTTAATGTTTATGTTATGCTTCTGTGAGGAGTCTTTGAGGAAATAGAGGTGATGCAGTATGGCAAAACTCACAAGGGAAGCAGGTCAGTCGCCTAGTTAGTCATAAAAAATACTCTTGCAGAGATGTGGTTCTGAGGCTGCATTACTGCAGCCTATTTGTAATGAAGTACGGGAAGCTCAATAGGCTGAAGACGAAGCTGTAGTAGTATGGTTTAGGTGATAGTTTTCTAGGGTATTAGCACATACAGTCTGGTTTGTTCACCACAAACATGTTTCAAATGTCACGTTATTCTGAGATGCTGCACTCAATTTATGAAACTCCAAGTATTCTTCATCACCTGTGCCAAGTTACATATATTTCTCAATTATTTCCAATATTCTGTCTTAGAGAACTATACAGGTAGGAAAAAAATAATAATTTTATTCTTCCAAATAAAATTTTCAGGAACCTCTTTCTTTTTGTGCTGTATGGGTTATCCCTGCACACACACACCGGGACAATACAGGAATTGGCACAAGGCTGGCATTAACTTTATCATGCTAGGACTATGCCTTAGTTCTAAGTCTGAAGGTAAAGAATTAATATTAACATTTAGAACCATTTTCTTTTGGTGACACAGTATTGTACTCTGAGAGTGGGAATGTTCTCATTTAAGCAGCTTGTCCAGGGTTAGTTGATAGTGGAGCTGAGAACCAGAAGAACTTGTTCTGCATTGAACACTTTTGGAAATGATGCCTCTTTCCTGCCTCAGGCTCACATTTTTTCTGCTGCCTGATTTACACAGCTTGGGTTCCCTTGGCAAAATCTGTAGTCACATGAATTTTAGACGAAGGGAAATTCCAATGACTATGAGAGGGAATTTAAGCCAGTAATGCTCTCGGTTTTGTAGGAGGATTTTTATTTTATACTTTTACAGGTGTCATGTGTCTCCTAGCTGAAGTCATTGCTTATAGGAATGAAGTTCTTAGCTAGGGAGAGACAAACAGTTCTCAAGGCGTACAAATAATGGAGAACTGAAATGTGAAAAATGAATGTAGGCCAATAAAGCAGGGGAATTCTGGAGTCAGGGAAAGCAAGACCTTGCTCCCTCACAGAGTTTTTAATTATGGGAAGTACAAAGAGTGCAGTTCTCTGAACTGTGTGTGCTTGTACATCTGGGAATAATGGGTTACTACAGCCACAGAAATGAATTTGGTAATGGTGAAAGATAAGCCCTGACAGCTTCAGAGCACATACACAGTCCAGTAGTGCACAGAATGCTGGAGAAGGTCTTTGCTGGAAACTCCTAGTGTGATTTCTTCATTTTCTTTTAGAAAGTAGCTTCACAGATCCCCAAGACATTGGCACACCAGCAAGTGCTGCCGTAACAAAGAGAAACCACAACCTGGGTATGAAATACCCAGCAGTAATCAGCCACCCAAATAAAAATGAGCATTGAAAAGGTATCATCTGCCTACAGGTGGTATGGAGGCTGTGCTTTCTCATTTTAGGTACAATCTTAGCACAGTTTTATGTGTCTGGAAGTGAGGAACCGATAAAGGTTGTTTGCAACACTCCTTTACCTTTGTTCATAGCTTCAAGATCTTTTAAGTGAACTGTAGAACCACTGAATTAAGCAGAACAGCACAACAAAGAAGGGAGGGAGAGGGGGGAAGAAGCAATGAAATCCTCCCTTGGGACCGTGGAGAGGAAAGTCTTCCAGATCATGAGTACATGCTATCATTTGGATAGCCACGATATTTACACATATTAGAAAGCATTCTGGTCAAAGCAATACATCTTGGCCCCAAAGCAGTAATTGTTTAAACAACGTTAACAAGACTTAAAAATGAGATGGGAATCTCTGAAGTGTTCCGCGGTGGAGAGAAAGGAGCTACTAATTTTTTAGGCCTTGGAGTTGCAGTACTTCTGCAGTACTTTTCACTCAAGACCTACAAATGTAATTCTTCATGCATCTCTGAGATTCTGGTGTCCTGGTGAGATCAAGAACTAAGTTCTTACTGAATTTAACAAAAATAGTATTTCATCCTACATCTTTATGGGAAATAGTGTCATAGAGACAATATTACAGCAGTGTTTAAACATAAGTACTTGAGTTTTGGAGACAAGACAGCGTTTTGTCAATACTGCAATTATCAAGAAACTATACGTCCAGTATTTGATGTGCATCCAGAATTCTTTGGAAAATCTGTTATCCCAGCAGCTATATGATTTCCTTCTAAACAGTAATTTTTCACCTCCATTTCTGAGTAAATGCTTGCTTGGGATAACCAGTGAACTAAGAAAAGCACTGTTGGCATCAGTAAAGATTTTTATATATGCGCATGTGTGGGCAACAGTCCGCACTTAGTGGTGTGAAAGCACTACTGGTAAGTTCCCTTGTTCTATGCCAGATAATTCTATGCTATCTGTATGCTTGAGTTAGATAGCCAACTTTAAATGAAACAGATTTTGAAAGTATTACTCTCTGCCAACACTGAATGCACACACGCATATGCAGGAAATATTCTGGGTTACACTGACACTTCCTAGAAGGAATCCCCATCGTCTCTGCCTTTTATAATGCCTACCTTGATCCTTTTGTCAAGTTTGTCGGTTTACCAAGATGTTCAGCTTCATGTAGTTCAGATTTCTGCAGGAGAAGGCTCAATCTGTTTCTCTTCTGCTTTTCTCTACAACAGAGTTCAAGTAGCTTTTAAATCAACTTTGTTAAAAGGTTTTTTCCAGGCATTTTCTTTGACTAATATCTCTGCCTCTGCACTACAGGTCCACAAAGGTTCACTTACACTAATATTTCTATTACTTCTCATATTTCTATTATTCACATTAATGAATTTCTTTTTCAGACATTAACATGAATTGCATATGAAGCACTAGCAAACAGAAATGGGAATCTTTTCATTTTCAATACATTTTCCACTAATTTTGAAGGAGAAGGGTGAAATTTCATATTAGGAACATGAGCACAATTCATGAACACATGAAACAGTCGGCTCAGCATCTTCTGCTTTTAATGTTCTGCGAAGAAAAAGGGAAGCAGTGCTTCCTCACACTTGAAGTCTTTACAAAGAATATTTTCTAGATCATACTAAGGGTTTAAAAAGCATTTTTCAGAAATTTGTGAAATCTCCCTTTCCCATTTACTTAGTTTATTATTTATTTGTTTATTGTACTTAAAAACTATTTCCTTGATGAATGAATATTTCATGTCTACAATTCCCAGGCTTGCAGTTCCACCAGTTTGCACATATGCTGGTCAAAACTAGAAAGATCTGCGCCCCAAATTCACACCCACAAGCTATGTTAGAAGAACCCTCTGCGTAAACAACACTCAAAGTGTTAGCATGACCTTAAAACTTACCCGGGCTTGCTTGCTTTATTTGGCTCTTCTTTAACTGTTGGTTTCATGACTTTGTAATAGGATTTATCCTTCGAAGCAGAAATGTTCAGTTGAGGGAACAAAAGAAGTGGGTTCTCCATCTTCTAAAAAAGCTTCCCAGTTTTACAGAATGCTTCTTTAACTTTCTCACAGCGGTTTCATCTGTATAAGCAGTGCATTCAGCAAGGCGTGTTCATGCTGTCTCAGGCTGGGTTCCCCCAATTGGCTGTAGAACAGTTTTCAGAGCAGGTAGTGGGAAGGAGGAGGTTCACCACCTTAGCTGTCACTGCAGCTGCACGCACACAGGACTTTAAGTAGAGTTCTGCTTTCACAGTCGTCATTTAAGGAAGTGAGATTACAACTTTGCAAAATGGCCGTTGCTCATAAGGACAAACGCAGCTTTTAGCAGAGCGACTCCTGGTTCTGTGCTTGTGGAACTCCAGATTCTAGAATAATTAGGATGATGCCACCATCTTCTGCCAAAAACGTGTGAGAAGTGCATATTGCTCCTCTAAAATGCACTTTAATGAGAATCACTTTGGAGTACAAAATGGGTAACGTTACCCTTAGGCTCCTAGAAGAACTTCCAGCTGACCTTAAATTGCCTTCTGCAGTCTTAGATTCCATACGCTGAACACAAAGTTAGCTCTACCTACAACATGCTAACTGGAAACTCAGCATTTCTGAGGCTGTCCTGCAGGAGCCTGATGAAGCTGTAGTTAATAAAATATTTTAACATACAAGCTTGTTCTTGGTTAAATTTCTCATTCTAGTACAATTTGTGTTGGAGATGCCACAGGAATAATAAATCTACCAAAGAAACAGTTGTTAGTTGAATAAAAGGTTGGAAAAGAGCAACTGGCATGAGAGAAAGTCTCCTTGCTATAGCTAAGTGATACCGTAGTTCATTGAGTCTTCCTCTTCTTAACACCAGTGACTCATTCTGATAACTCAGATAAGATACCTGGCCTTGAGGAGAAGGCATGACCTCATCCCCTCCCATTCCCGCAGCGTTGGCCAGTTCTGTGCACTTACTGACACACTGCTAAGTTCAGGTCCTACTACGGCCCCTTCCTTGTGCCTGCAGGGCTGAGGAGGAGGGGAAGTACTCAGAGTCCAATGAAGTTAAAAAATCTTCTGCAACTCCAAATTCCTGAAATATAACCTCTCTCTATATATATATGTATATATTGATTTTGTTTTTTTTAAAAAGGAACAGAGAAAAAGAACTCTGTATTACCTCTGTGACACACATTTTAAAATCAGACTGAATGGAAAATATTCAGTGCAAAACTGCTTTTTGTAGCCTGAGCACCTTTGAGAAGAAGGGCTATGGTTTTAAACTACATTTTCAGTTTCAGAGTAGGCTTATATATCATATCCTGCCTATTGAGAACTCTTTAACCACAGCTGTTTTTAGTAATATATTCTGCTTTTTACCAATAAGTAAAAAATAAACAAAGAATGCATTATTTTAATTCACTTTACCTTAACAGAGATGGTCACATGAAATCTTTTTTTTTTCCCAGCTTTTACAGCTCTGTAATGCTATCTAAGTGCTGATCTGTCAGGGCATGCCTAAAGGCCTTGTCCAGTCCACTCTTACATGACTCCAAAGCAAACAATGTTTCTTGAAATATGACTGTACTAAAGTGTGACAATGGTATCAGTCCAAATGCAGCACTGTGGTGTGAGAATTCAGTTGGATATTTTGAAAGAAAACACAGAATCACTGCAATCAACCTTTCTCTCTCTTTTTTTAAATTTTTCCATTAAAAGAAAGCTAATATTAAACCCTGTCCTGAAGTAGCCAAATGACATTAAAGTCTGCCTGTGTTTTGTCAGCGATTGTGCTGGTGCTAATAAGCATTTCTGTTTTGCACTGCAGGCTGCAGTTGTTATAGCAACGGTATTAATGACCCCGTAAATGCTTCTGGGCTGGTTTATATACTGCAAGATGACGAGCTAGAAAAGCGAGTACGTTATTTTAAGCCAGAAAAAACAGACCTGGAATATTATGTTGATGACAGGACTTCAGCCCTAGAAAGCTCTGAAGAAATTCAGGATGAGAACTGATGTCTTAATTAGCAATCATTTATCTGACCTCTGAAATACATTTGCAAACCTTTCACAGATTATTGAATAGAATATGTATTTTCAGAAGTACCTTTACTTGACACAAACACCAAAATTGAATAGATCACAAAGTGCAAGACGGGAAGCACTGATCTCTTTGGGCCTGTTCCTCAGCTGAAATGTCTCTGCACAGACTGCTGTCAGGGTTTGGTAGGGATGCAGCTCAGCTGGGATTAAGTCATGCTTGAGTTAGGTAGAACTGCTCTCTGTGAGAGAAATATTGACTGATAGCATTAGCTATAGAGACTTCAAATTATACACTGAATATGTAATTTTTTTTTTTTTGTAAAGGTGAGCTCTGAATAATTCAGATCTTCATGTCAGCTGAAAACAAGTGAAGTCCTAACTGAGCTCAGCTCAGCGCTGGGAACTAGAACACAACCAGAAGTACTTCTTTCTGGGTGACTCCAACGCATCTTTCTTCAAACACATTTTATTGCTGGTCTGGTACGTGCAAACCTTGCCACCTTCACATCCATGCTTGTGTTCTGGCATTGCCCAGGCTTCTCCAAAACCAAGCTCTGCCATTGTTCTTACTCAACTCCACCAGCTGTATGCCTTCTGTGGGATTATGTTTATTTTCTGCTGAAGGGAAGTGATACCCTTCTCTATGCCAAGAAAAAAAAAGCAACAGTGTCCTTACTGTCCTGTAAAGGGTAAGCATGGCACAAATCTTCACTGAAGAACATGGGCTGTGAAAATGTGCATCCATGCTTCTCCTTATTGCTATGGTATTTAAAGAATGGAAAATGAAAATTACATCATTTGGATGAATTAAAATTTGAACAATAATTCTGCGACTCCCCTGACACACCTCAACATTTATCACTCATCTATATTTATTGCCTACCTGTTATTGGAAACCGTAATTGGAACTACAATTTAATAATATTATGATCCAATGTATTGTTATTTTGAACCAATACCAGAGGGAAAGAACTTCATTGTACACCTCAAGTAGAGGAGCTTGCAGTCTGCTACTTCTGTGAATGTCATCATTGGTGCGCTTAAAAGATTCATCGTGGTGGAGGAATTTGGCATGTGAGATAATTCCGAGTCGGTGGAAGAGAACCATTACATCTACACATAGTTCACATTACAAAACCTTTTGCTGCTGCTGTTTAAAAGGAAGGAAACACAATTGCATTGCTGTAGATATGCATCACTGAAAACACAAACAGAATGCTTTGCACGTGTGAGACAGGAGCGTCCAAAGAATTTCATAAGGGATCTGCGATGAAAAATCAAACTCGGTGCAGGCTTGGGAACCTCTGTCATTTCAGCACAACTTCTGCTATGGAAACGGTTCTCATCTGTGCTGAGCTAAATTTATTATTTCATTTTTTGAAAGGTCAGAATAAGAAAGTGAGTCTGCAAAGTTCTCAGCAGCCTTCATTTCCTGCCTGCCTCGTGGCTCTACGGCCTGCACCTCTGATTAGTTCTATTTACATAGTGCATACATCACTGTCACAATTAATCTGCAGGAAGCTGGTTTCCCAGCTGAACCGCTCCGTGTTTACAACTGGCTTTCCACAAGTGTATTGCAATGACATCAGTGCTCATCAGACAATTGTGTTTTAATGCCCAGCTTCCGGAAGCGCTCACCTTGGACGCTCTTACACATTTTAAAATGTGTTTTTTCCTGGTGTGTATCCACAGGAAATGTTGAAGGCAGAAATGTACTCTAAATCCTGCCCGAAGTGTCTGACCGGAATTAGGTATTACTTACAGAAACCCAGATGGATTCTCCATGGGACAACTTTCTTGTTTTTTATTGGCCTATACTAATGGTGCAAGCGATGGCATGTACTGGGCTGAGCATTTTTTGCTCCTTCTGTGAAAGGTGTGGGAAAACAGAATGGAGAAACTATGGCTTAGTAACCTCCTGCTAGAAAGCAGCAAGCCCTGGTCCACAGACCATTAGTCAGGAGATCAATTCCCTACAGCAGACAAGGGAATATAATCCCTTTTCTCACACTTGAGTCCGCTGTCAGTAAATTACTGTGTGGCTCAAGCAGAGCCCTCAGGTGTTAGAAGTTAGCATAGAATCATAGAATGGTTGGAGTTGGAAGGGATTCTTAAAGGCCATCTGGTCCGACTCCCTGCACTGAACAGGGACACCCACAGCTCCATCAGTGCTCAGAGCCCATCCAGCCTGCCCTTGGCTGTCTGCAGGGATGTAGCACTGCTACCTCTCTGGGAACCTGTGCCACTGCCTCACCACCCTTATTGGAAAAACCTTCTTCCTTATATCCAATCTAAATCTCACTGCTTTCCCACTCAGATGATTTGGGGATATCTCCAAGATACCTGCAGCACAGGTGAAACTACTAGGCCAGGCATTGTCCATAACACAGATCTAACGAGGCTGTGAGGAGCATTTCATATTTAAACAACAGCTCTGCAGGGAAGAGGGCTGCCGCAGGGCTGGGAGAGCTGTCAAAATAGGTTCTGAAAGTCATACCTTAGGTATTCGGAATGGAATGAGAAGGATGTCTAATTGCAAAGCCGCCCTTGATGGTTGCAGAGCTGCATTGTGTGCTCCCTCTCTCAGTATCAGTCCACACTGATACACACCCGCAGACTTTTGCTTATTTAAAGCACAGCTAAGATTTTTGCAATATAAATTGTTTCTTCTTCCTAAAAGTGCACTGTTCTGATGTCCTGATTTAGCTGATGGTGCTAGGGTTTAAAAACTAGTATAGTGAATTGCTCATGGTATGTTGTAGATACGAGCAACCACTCTTCACCTTGTACTCTAGCAGCTGTATGTACTTCATGGATTCCCCATTTCCACCCTTGCTGTTGTGTCCATGGCAAATTACCTTACCACCTGGGCACTGCCTAGCTTTTAGCCCATGTCAGGGTGTGCTTCGTTATTACCATAACTTTTCTGAACGTTGATCATGCCATCCTGTTATTTCAACATTAATTTCTAAACCCAATCCCCATCTGGTCCTGCCTGATGGTCCTGTCTTTCTTGTCTGAGTTTCACTGCCACATCTAGAAAAACTGTAATTGCAAAAGTAAGTTTTGCAAAGATTGCAAAGAATGCTTCCTCAAAATGGAGGAAATGTGATACTTTCAGTATGCACACCAGGAAGCAAGCTATTCCAGTCTCTCCGTTGAGGGAAAACAGGTGATCATTTCTCAGTTTACCCTGTCAATTTGATAAACGTATTTAATAATTCTGCCATTTCTGGAGCCACCAAATCTAATAGAAATACTGTATCTGTTGCAAATTGGCCCGAATTGCCTGAGGATGGGAATTGTTAAGTCTAGAGCTCGCCTTTATGGTATTTATGAAATAATTTCCATTCTAGTTCACAGTGGCCACACACTATTTTTGTAATTCATAGCAAAGATCTGCAGACTGCTTTACTGCATCCACGTGTGCCTTTCACCTCCTAACTTTATACACTGTCACTGAGGCTAAGTAAGGCTTGACTTTTTAAGTTTAACAACTTTGCCTTCTGATGACCAGATTATCCCCAAAAGAAAGGTGAGAACAGCTGTAGGGTCTCAGTGCCAACGATGCCCCGCAGGGAAGGGGCAGGCAGTGTAACAGCCACAGCTGTCCCCGTGCTCCCTCTGTTGGAACAACTCTGCCATGTCTTTTCTCCTTCAGAAAACGGACCCCAACAGCCCTATGTGGGTAACAGTGGTTTTGTTCGAGTCCAAGCGCCCTGTGTGCAGTGTGAACCCCTCAGTGGCAGGTGCTTTCCTTCCTTTTATTTTCGTCTGGTGCTGGGCTTGCCTGATACATCCCATCAGAGGGTTTTTGTTGTCACAGCAGAAATACAGAGCAGTACACAAAAGACCTAAAATACTGAATTATTTAGTCTGGTCTCTGGTGAATATTTTGCCGAGTGAGCACTCCAATGAGAGGAGCTGCTTTATTTCCAAGAAAGGCTGTGGGAGGAGGGCAGCAGGCCCAAGGATGGGGAAAGGCCCAGAGCCACCGCATTGTTTGATGGGCAGGAGCACAGTGCCATGCTGGGTGCAGCCAGGACCAAGCAGCCCCTTCTGCTGATTGAAAAGACCATGACAGCTCTGCTGGGCACTCCAGCTCCTAGCGTGCTGTGGGCCCAACATGGCAGCCTGAATGGCTCTGCCCCATGTGATGGCTCTCTCAAGACTCCATCTCCTGGTATTTCCTTGCCATGCAGTATTCCCATGTTCCCTGATGTTATTGCCATGCTCAGAGCTCAGGAAAAATCATCAGTACTACAGAAACCTTCTGTCCCTGCTGAGAATTGACAGAGTGCTCTTCCCTAACACCTGCCCAGCCTGCACGTTTTGCTTCTGATAACGCACAGCTCTCCTGATCACCCTCTCCCAGTGACAGCCCCATCAATAAAAATCCCTGCTTGCACTGAGGGCACGCACGTCATTTGTTTTTTGTTTCCACTGCTTTCATGGCAGGACTGTGCAGACGTGGCAAAATACACAGACTGATCCTAATGTTTGTACCTGGGGTCATTTTCTAGTAATTGAGTGCGTGCAGGAACCTGCATAATCTCAGCTGCAAAAAACAGATGGGCTTTGAGCTGGGGTCCTTTTACGGCTGCTGAAGAAACGTGTCACTACTCCACCTCTGTGGTTGCTGTGCTGTATTCATTTAGTGATGGTTATCTGAGCAGAGCTGAAAGCGAGGAGCCCTAACCCCATCCCTGGGGCAGAGCCAGGGCAGGCATTTCAAAGTAAAACACCAGGCTTGAGCCTGCAGCAAGTGGAGGAAAAGCTTTTGCACACAGTTGAGCCACTCTATAGTCTCTCAGGCTCCTGCAAAACACACTTATTTTCAGGTGACTTCTTTATCTGAACCTCCTGCTTATCATCACTTTGGGGCAGTTAAGATTGCGCCAGGTCTTGCTTTTGCTAATCATGAGCTGATCACATTTAGCACTGAAGCTGTAAAATGATACAAAACAGTGCAAGCAAGGGAAATCTCATGACTTTGGGACCGGCTGTACCCAGATTGTGCTCAGGAAGCTGTAGTTTGCATTTACCACCATCTTCTTAGGTGGGATAGGATACTCCCCCCTTTGCTATAATACTGCCTGCTTCAGCAGGCCAGCTGGTGCACTGTAAGGCTGCATGTGCAAGACGTGAAACTGTCCTATGTTATGTTTATCTTGACGCAATCTGGCTCACACAGGCCTCTCTTCGATCAAGCTGCTGACAGATGTGAGTCATACAAAACAAATGGTCCTCCAGTGACCAAGGCTCAGGCCTCAGTGTGTTTACTTGCAGCTGGATGCCACAGAGATACCAGGAGGTGAAGGGACCTGGTGTCACTTGATCTGATATTGAAAGAATGAGCAATAATGCTGTGGCCTTGCAAAGCTTTGAGTGGTCTAATAAGTCATGGAAATGGCATTGCTAATTGGTGAGGCTGGGTGTAGTGCTGTTACAGTTGTCTTGCTGGTATATGTGGCAAGGAATCCTTCCTGACCAAAATTAACAACCTTCCAGGCCTTCCCTAGCATGCTTGGTTGAAATTTCCTTTCAGTGGGACTTGACGCCATCTGCTTCATAGAAAGGATGCACAGCAAATTTGAAGCTATCCTTGCTTTGTGTAAGTGTTGGTCTAGATGGGCCCTGGCTCCCTTGCAGCCTTGGAGACTGTGACTGAACTCACTGCAGGGCTTGAGAGACTTCCCCAGCACAAACAAGGCACTGAGTTGTCTCCAGTGAGCCAGAAACTTGCAAAGCAAAAAATGGCTCAAATCCCATTGATCCTTGTTTCAATCCAGCATAGCAGCTTTGGGAGTCATACCCTGGATTCCTCATCAGGCTGTACTGAGAGATGCAGGTCCTTAGTATGAAGGCTGGGGGGAAGCACCTGTCTTTGCCAGGGTCAGGTGCTACAGCTGCTGCTGTATCTGAGCAATTGGCAGAAGTGCGTGTTTCAGGGAGCAGCTACACAGAGACTGTGTTCTGTTCTTCTTGTCAAACAGAGATCGTGGAGAGGCATTTAGCTGAAGATGGACAGAATCAAAATATGCAACGTTCACCACAGCAGATGTTTTGCGGCGTACCAGCAGTGGGCAGTCTAAACCCGTTCTAGTGTCCTCCCGATACCCAACGAGCAACTGCACGCAGAGAGGGAAGTGTCCCCAGCTGCCAGGGAAAAGCACGAGCTTTGCCTTGTTCACTCGATCTCAGGTAGCAGCACGGTGGCCCGTTGGCCACCAGCAGCAGAGTGGAGCCTGCTGGCCAGAGAGGAGCTGGCTCCATGGAAGGGAAAAGGTGAAATAGCTTTGATTTATTTCCCGAGACAGTTGAGACCATTTCTTCCCACTAAGTCACAGTCCTGAGCCCTTGTATTTTTCATGTTTCATTACAAGTATTTGTAATTATATGAGTGCCTTTTGAGGCCAATTAAGCCTTCATTTGGAGGCTGCTCTGGATTCTGGAAACCCTCCATTAGTCTGGGTTTCTGCCAGGGAAAAACACTACACTGTCTTTAACAATGGCACCAGCTCCTATCTGCTTAATGTTGATTTTCCTACTAAGTTCAGCTAATACTTTTCTAATTGTGTGAGCTGGGCCTGAAGCCAGGCTGGGCGAGTTTTGCAGGCTACTTCCTCGGCTGAATCAGAGATGAACAAATCTCTCACAAACAGTTCAGTGCGCATGTGTTCAGACCCATCTAAATAGTGGCTGTTTTCCCAAAAACTGACTCAGGCTGCATTGTGCTTCCCGTGTTGACTTCCCAGGAAAAGTCGTGCACAGTCATGAGCAGTGGATGCTGGAGAGCACACTCATTGGAGCACCAGGGGCCTGGCACTGCACACAGCTTACACCATGATGTACCAGAAAATATGCAGTGCAAATCAAAGGCCAGCTCACGTCTCTGCTCACAGATGAACCACGGGCCAGGAATTGCTCTGTGGGCCATTTGAAGCAGGTGATACAGCAGAAACTGCCCAGGAGGGGCAATTCCTTCCAGAGAAGGATTGCTAAAAGATTCAGTGTGGGATGCTCCCTGCGAAGTGTGGGTGACAAGAGCCTGAAAGCCAAATGGGATTTTGTCTTTTAGGAGCAAAGGTAAAGGCAACATTAAAACAAAATCTATGTCACATTGTACCGGCAGAGGGAACTTTGGTCATCATCTGGTAGTCTTGCTGAGAAATAAGAGCCATTACCAGCAGATGACTGACAGCCATTGCTAAAGGAGACCAAGGTGTACACATTCAGTGTACGCATTCTGTGTGTACCTCTCAAGCCTTTCCTCTCAAATTCTGGTTCAAAACCACATTTGATTAACATTAATGAAATTTAAGCAAATGTGTAAATCCATTGCTGAGTAGGGATGAAGGTAAGCACACCCAATGTCCCTTCCACTTAAGGTGTTTGATACACAGAAAGGAAATTTTTAATAGAGAACTAGACATCCAAACAAGTCATTATTGTAGATGGTTTCCTGGTAGCATGAAGAAACAAGAGAGAGCCAGGGCTCTTTCAAAGCCAAACTGGAAACACTAATTGACTTTTACTCCCTGAGAAAGAAGATGTAGCCATGACAAATGGCTTTGTGGTTTGAATCATTAGGGACTGAAGAGAGAGCTGCTAGTTAATGGGACTCTACTGGGCAGAAATGGCTGTATTAGGATTGCTGTGAGCAATTTGCAAGATGTGTTTGGAGAGCACAGGAGAAATCAGCAGGTCCCTAGCTGATACCATGTGGCCAGGCAGAAAGCAAAGCGATAAAGCAATGAGACTGGGAAGGATCAGAGAGGAACTGGCAGCACCTGATGGCTGTCCTCCTCTCTGGGGCAGGCAGCACCAGGCAGCCGCACCTGCCCACAGACCAGGAGCTGTGTTTTAACTTGGGCTGCAGGCCTCACTCTTCTCCTGAGCTCTCTTGTACATAGGTCTGTCTCTAAGCCCATCTCTTGCTATTTCTGACAGGCCTCTCTGGATGTCCTCTGCCTTGCTGCATCCCTAGGGCTGCAGATAGACTGTCAGTAGCTCTCTGGGCTGCCTGCCCTGGGATGGTGCCTCTTAGTTGTGAGCACAACCTGGTCATCCTTATCTCCAGTCCTGCTCCCACAGCTCCCTGACACAGCATGTTGTGCAGCAGATTTCTTCAAAGAAGATGACTCTTGAGGAGGAAGAATCTGTTCTTCTGTCTCATGGCCCCTCTTCTGGAGGAGAGTTGCCTTCCAGCTATAGCAGCTGAATGTGTTTATTTGCTGAAAAAACAAGGTCTGAGTCTGATGCTCCTTATTTAACATCATAAGCATCAGAATTTATTCTAGCTGATGGAAGAAGTGAGCTCAGAAATAATTCAAGGGTCAGTTTTCTAACATTAGACTGGAATTGTATTTATTTACTTTTACAAACCTGGCCAAGGCTCAAGGCATTCTAATGTTATGTATTCTTCAGTAAACACAATTAACTGGAAACTTAGAAACACTGATTTCATTCTTTCCCTTGGGACTGGTCACTATGAGCTGTTTTCTCCAGCCAAAAAATCGGATTCTATTTCCCCATGGGTGCAACGTGCCTGGAAGTATATTCAGGTCTAAAAATAATAACAACAGTAATAAAAAGTGGGGTGGGGGAAAAGGAGATGTGAAGTAGTAGAGCCCGTGTCCTCTTCATGAATGGAACATCATATCTAGTGTTTCCCCAACATGTCTGGGCCAGCATGGCTTACACAGAGAGGCTTTGGCACTGCAGAACTTTACAGAGCAATTGAGGAGTAACCTGGCTGTTGGTAGGTTTGATGATGCAGGCAAGCCTGCCTTATGCTGTGGCAAAACAGCAACAAAGCTTGGTAAAAATGGAACAGTCTGGATTGCAGAGGGCAGCTGCACCTTCCAAGCTGAAGACAGGTTGCTCAGAGCCAGTGAGTTCCTGCTATCCAACAGCAGCCACGTGTTTATCTCTGCAACAGCCAGGCAGGATCGTTAGGAGCAGGAGATCCTGTGCATACAATGTTTAATCAAAACCTAAATGTGAGTGTTGAAGCTGGACTTCAGACTTCTGTTTTATCATCTCCTGATAACTCTTAACTGAGGAAATGCAGAGAGCTTCGTCACCCAGAGCCTCAGCAAGGTGGAAAGAAATGAAGTACACTTGTAGTAGGAGTTTTTCTACCTGGTTGTTACAAGCTCCAGTTGATCTACTTCAGTACTTCATGAGATTACAGCTAGAAAATCTTGTCTACTGTCTAATCCTTCCTTGTTCAGGACAAACATTTCTCCTAGCCAGCATGAACATGGTGAACAGCTTATCATCTTCATCTTTGCAACTGCAGCCTTTTATGGATGTGACATTTAGGTACTTCGTGTATCATTAACCTGTGTGCCTTTGGTTTGCTCACATCTAGATGGAACAAATTCTCATTCTTCCATCTTTCCTTGTAGATCTGTGATCTGGACTCTCTCCAGTTAGCCTTCTTGAAGAGCAATACCCATCTTGCAACCTCCTGCTGAATGTGTGAGTAAGGCAGAACATATTGATTATCCCACACAAAAATACACATGAGATTTGTGATAGAAATACTAAGGTTGAAGTGAAGTCTGAATGGAAATGTGTGTGTAAACACTGAGAGAAAGAAGCAAATGAATTTTGAAAGAATGGCCAGTAGTGATAATGCAAAGCTCTGCTCCCAGGCCCCAGTTCCTGGGGTGCCATTCCTGCTAAAACTGGAGGATGTGTTTATGGCAGGCCCAAAAGGTCTATGCCCTGCACAGACAGCTCATCAGCAGAAGATCCTACAGTCTGCTGAGAGGATGCCATTGCTTTTCCTGACAGGCCACCAAAAAAAGAGATATATCCTAAGCAAAAGAAATAGATGGAGGGCTGCAGCCTGGAAGCAAGTAGGTGTGTTTCTGAGGCAAAGAACCACTCCTTAACAACCAATGATTTCTGCTTTGCGTGTGGCTGATCACATCCAGGCCCCTTGGACTCTCACAACATGATGCTTGTGAGCGTGTGAGGGTCTGGGTGAAAGAAATCTGTAAGAGAGAGATTGTGTGTGTGTGTAAAATCAGCTTCTTGTTGAAGGTGTAAAAAAAAAAACAACTCAAAAGCCCCACTATCATCTTCTCCTCCCAGAAGAACTCTCACTGAAATATATTGTGCAAATATTTCTACACCTAGTGAGAAATGTCTAGTGTTATTAGCAAACATCTGATATTAACCAGCATGAATGAGCCCCCACTAGCATGAATAATACTTCAGATAGAAAAAGAGAGTAAGGGCTCAGAGCAGTTTGGGAATGCTTCCAAATAACTAAGAATTTTTGACTGCAGTTGAACTGTCTGAGCAGACTGTAGGATGGCAGTGGGGCTATCTACAGCACCTCCACCCTACATTTACTGTCCTAAACACTTCTCAGATCTGATGTGATTGATTAGCCCATGTTATTTGTAGCCAGCAGGATGCTATTATAGCTTCAAACTGACAAGCCTTGGGTTTTGTACCTCCTGAACCTTTTCCATTCCATTTCTCCAGCAACACTGTCCCACCAAGGTCCTTGCTGTTCTCCTTTCTGTACCTTCAGGTCTTTTTTTCCTTTGATCTCTGCTGCTCCTCCCATGCAGTCCATTCCCTTTTTCTTGTTGCTCTTGCAAACCTTTCACACTGCTGCATCCCAGCTGCCTCTGTTTTTCTCCCCAGCTGCCACTATCTTGCAGCTACCTGCTGTCCTTTGAGCTGCTCCCCGTTGTCACAGCTTAATGAGGCTCTTGGCTCCATAGTCCTACTGCTGCTTCTCAGTGCATGGACTGACAGCCTTTTTCCTCCTGTTACAAGCTGCAGCATTTGCTGTAGGGCTCTGCTGATCTCAGGCTACAGGTAGCATATCTTTCCCCTCCCGTGAACAACTCCAGACTATACAAAAGGGAAACTGAAGAAAAAAAATTGTTCCCCTCTTAGAGCTGTTCCCATTCCCCTTCCTTGTGTGACTCATACGAAACAAAGACAAACTGATTTTAGAGCTAATGTCTTTAAAATTAGAGCCCGCTTGGGTCTCTGCTGCTGACAAAATCCCACTTGCCTCTCCTACTGGACTGGTGGTTTTTGGACCAGGTGTGCATGGATTAGAGAGTTTAAAGAACAGTCAAACAGCATGGCAGCACTCAGCCTATATTGCCCAGGAGCCGTGTATAAAGGCAATCCTCAGCTGGGTACAGGAAAAATGGAAACAAAACAGGAGCAAAACCCTCTCCAATCAACACCAGTGGAATAAAACAGCTAAGTTTAGTGCTGTCATATTGATGTACCCTGTCTATGAACGTATATGATGTGGGTGTCATCTGTCAGCAGTGCCTGTACCCTTTGAGTACGAGCATCATGGCACCAAGTCCTTTTGACAGAACAACCCTGGGGATGTGTCACTGGCCAGAAGATACAAAAATGGAATGTGGTGACCCTAGGACAGTGAGTTCTTGAGCAAAGGCAGGCTGTGATTTCATGGGAGATACCTTGCCTGAGCCATGCTTTCAGGGGTCATGACCCTGTCTGAGCAGGGGATGCCCACAGTTGCAGTCCTTTCTCCATGACTTTTTTTTTTTTACTTTTGTTTGATAAGAGTGTAGTTGTCTCTGCCTTCTGGTTAGGCTCACATCTAGTTGGTCAGAGGCAGCTTCAAGATTTGTTTATTAAACTTCAAGGAGAAAAATCCGGTTGGAAGGTGTTTTTTCTTGATGCAGAAAGCGTCAGCAGACAGAACAGCACTGCAGAGCAGTGAAAGCATGCCTGGGATGCTGCCTGGGGATGACTGCTGTGCTGAGTCTCTGAGCATCACAAGGGTGCGAGCACAGCGATGAGCAGAGAACTGGGCTTAGGGGGGCTTGTTTTGATTTCTACTTTGGCCTTCCAACCCAACACAGTTAACGCACATCAGGGAACAGACAAGCAGACACTTTGTTCTCATATCTTGCAAAGTCAATCAGTTGTATAATAGGAATCACAGAGGCAACGGGAACGTGATGAAGTGCAGGGGAGGGAAACATCAAACGTTTTATTGTGGCTATGGGCGGGTGAACCCTCTCACTACCCAAGTTATTTTTCCCAATCTGCCTGTGAGCCTGTTTTGCATCAGCTGCCTGTCACTCTGGATGCAGCTCACACTGCAAAGTAACTTCCCTGGAGCCCCTACCTATTAGAATAGGAGAGATAAGCACCCCCAAAAGCCTCCAGAATTATTTAGAGAGTTTAAATTGGCCAGTTTCCTTTCCATTAGCCTCGCAGAGGGGCAGGGATTGCTTAGTGTCTGTGAAGCACAGTGTGCTGAGCAGTACCAGCATGAGTACGAGATGGGTGGGAGCAGCACCATATCCAGGTATTGCCCTGGTCTCTTGATTCAAAGGGATGACCTCCTAAGGGAAAGTGACCTTTTTGCTAAGCTTGGAGCTCCTGCAGCTTGCAAGAGGTGTATAGGCCACTGTTGTGGTGTGATGTAACTCTGTTCCTGTGCCCCTCGTCTGAAGCTGGGCTGCACCAGGGATCTGGCTAATTTGGTAGCCTGAGCTCTTGGCTGTTTCCTCTCCTGAGGTTCTGCTTTTCATTTATCAAAAAGTACTTAAAAATATAGCAGATTCATAGAGCTTATTTAAAGCTTGATCTGCTAATGAGCCCACATCAGAGGCAATAGATCCTCCACGCTGGTCAGAAATTACAACCAAAGGTCAGCCTGAAGAGGCTGTGGGTGTTGTTGGTAGTGTCTGACTCTGACGAGAAAGAAAAGCCTCATTGTATGTCATTGCTGACTTAGAAAATGGCAGGTTATCAGCCTGTTCTTTCCCAGTGCAAGGTCTGATGTGGTGCCTTACCAGATGCACTGTATGTGCCTGCTGGCAGCTTTGGGAGAAGGAGGCTGAAGAAAGCAGGGTTGCAAGGCGGAGAGCACTGGGGTGTGTTAAAAGGAGAAAGGCTAGAAATAAATCACTCCCATATGATGCCTTCCACTGTCTCAGGCAATTTTCTTCTTTCCCTAACAAACTGCAAGAGCATTTGCTGTTGACAAGCACAGCCAAGAGATGTGGGAGAATATAATGACTGTGAGGGGCTTCTGGGCTTTCTTGCTCTACTTTGCAAATTTATCTCTCATCCTTGTGATATTAGTACTATTTTTAGCTTATCTTAGTCAGAGAGAACATAAGTGATTCTCCATTATGGATCTCAAGCTCAGGGTAATAGAGATGGTTAGGGATGTGCCAAGCAGAAGGCTGGTGCTGGAGGCCCGTGCACGACAGAGCTCCTCCAGTGGTCCCATGTGCTGCCCCAAAGCCCTGGGGCGCTACCTTTAGTTCTAATTAGCCTCCCTTGCAGAGCAGCAAGGCTGCTCAGCACGTGCACACGCTCCCTCCAGAGACAGCCACATCTCCCAGGGGATCCCTAGCTGTCAGTGTTCCCAAGGATCAGATTGACCAGATGCCATGGGATGCATCCTCCTCCTTCCCACGGCTCATCTCTGGGGGTTCTCCTCACATAGCCTCCTGCCCCCTTTGTACGTCACTGACCACTTTTCTCCCTCCTGCGATCCTCCTTTCCAGCTCTCATGACCCCAGTCTTTCCCCTTTCTGGCCAGCAAGGCTCCATCCTATTCCTCAGCCTGACCTTCCCTCCGCAGGCACTCCAACATGATGTGATGCTCGCACAGCTGGGTTTGCTACTGGGAGTTTGGTAGGACACATTTCACAGGGCAGATGTGAATGCAGAGCATGGCATGGCTGGGGTGTGAGACCTTTTCAGTGACAGAGGTGCTCTCCGTAACAAACCTGGGTCTGTATCTGGCAATCTTTTCCACCAGGTACTAGCCCTTGGAATTGGACAGCAATCTCATGTGAGGGTGTTGTGGGTGGCTGGGCTGACTGGAACTGCAGTATTTTTTCAAAAAACAGGGAAACACAATTTCTCAGTGCTACCCTCACCAGAGATTTGCAGTTTCCAACGATGCACAAATAAGATAAACACTCTGTGTTTAAGGCATATCAAGCACTCTGTACATGATAGCAATTTATACCATGATAACACTGAACGCTACAGCTCCCTTCGGAGCCATGCTTCTCTCTACAGCGATCAGAAGCAGTGCCTTGGATCTGAACATTCCTGTTCTGAGAATGTGTAGATCAAAAATGCACCTTCTCATGTCTACATCTGAGAATAATCAAGGCAACATCTCCTTTGGCTCTTGCACTGCATCCCTGGGACCACAGGTCTTCTATGGATGCCAGTTTAAGGACTCCTGCTACGTGTCTTTGTCACATTCCTGTCTTGTACTCCAGAGGTGCTGATCCTTGACAGCCCTAGCGTGACCAGTTGCCCTGGTTGTTATTTTGTCTGCACTGCACCTTGCTTTACAGGAAGAGCTAGTGGCATTCCCAGCAAGCCTCCTTCCCTGGGCTGCCTCCAGCTCCGAGAAGCTTGAGTGTCTCCCTGTGACATGGCAGTGTGACATCCTGCAGCAGGCCCTGTGGTTGGCACAGCATCACCAGGCACGTGGACTGCTCTTGGCCATGCGTGCCAAGAGTGGAAACTGTCCTTCTGCCTGGCATCTCTTCATTTATTTATATTACACTTTAATCGCAGGGGCCTTCCCCTGCAGAAGTTTCAGAGTGATCCAACTTTAGAAGAGCCAGTTATTGGTGCTAGGAGCTTGATTCAAACCAGATTCAAAGCCCCTCTTTTTCTTCCTGTGTTGACTTATGCCTCTGTGGAGCACCAAAGCACAAAGATGCCGTGAGATGGCAGGCTGCAGAGCCACACAGATGTGTCTGACTGCAGCCACCAGCATCCAGCCTGCATCCCAGGCAAGTACGGCTTCAGAGGAGACAGGAAAAATTCAGCCACAGCCATTCTGCTGAGAAGTATGAAATGCGACAACATGAAGCATTTATTTCTTTTTTTCTTTTCTTTCCTGAAAAAGCAGACGTTTCTAAATGAGGAAGCTTTAACTGCTGTCGCTCTCAGCATGGTGCTGTGAGCATCAGCTGCCTGGCACAGCTGAGTGCCATGTGCCATGGATTCTGCTCACAGCTTTTCTCTGTATTTTTTCTGTGGCACAGTGAAGCTCAAATCTGCTGTAAAGTGCAGCTGTAACAAGCATTTTAAACGAGGTGCTGGAAAACAGCTCATCAAGCAGTGGCTGTTTTCTAGTAGTTGTTGCATGTCTGTGACAAACCACGTGCCTTTCTGTGCCATCAGCCTCTGTAGCAAGTGACTTTTTTCCCAGTGCTGCAGTTCCACATTTTTGCTGCACTGGATGTTTACCATTTGCAGTTTCATCCTGTCCGATTCACCTCCAAGACACAGGTCAAGGAAATTCAGGCTGGGATCAGCTTTTGTTCAATGCCCTCTCATTTTACTGCTTGCTCTTTGTGATTCCTCAGCCAGCAGCCCATTGCCCCACTGATAGCTGGTGCCTTTTGGAGCTGCCCTCCTGGCATCATGCAGTGCTTTTGAATAGATGCTCCTCTGGTTCAGGTGCTGTCCTTGCTTCTGTGTTCCCTTAGCCTGCAATCATGACGCTCTGCATCCCCACCCACAGACTTGCCAGGCATCACCTTTTAGATAGCCAGCATACCCCTGAGGCAGGCACTGACAGATGCTTGCTGCTTCCAAAGTGCTGTTTGTATGCATGCTTAGAGAATTAAACATCCAACCTGTGACTGGAGCAGTGAGCAACAAGCTATGGCTGCACAGCCGTGACCTCACTACAAAGTGTCCCCAGGGCTTTGCACTCCTGAACAAAGCTGTGGCCTCATTCCCTGGCATGGGCCTCTGAGGTATGGCAGCTCTAATCCTGCTCTGCTGCTGCTGGAAAGGTAAGAGGGGAGGAAGGAAGGGAAGAAGGAAGATCAAGGCTGCAGATCTAGCCAGATATGCAGCCATGAAGGATGTGGCCTTGCAGGCTGTAACTTCACATCCTCCAGTGATCACCTCAGCAGAAGATAGCTCAGCCATGTTGAAAAGTCTGGCTTTTCAAAGCTGTAGACAAGAAGTCCCTGCACAGCTGGGTTGCCAAGGCGCAGGAAGAGCAGGGAGTGTTTCAACTGTACGTAAAGGAGCTGATGCTCGTAGTTCCTGACGCAGCCAGGCTCTTCCTCCTCACTTTCTGCCTCTCCTGCATCCTTGGGTATGCTGATGTGAAGCAGTCAGCCCATGAGTGAGAGGTGCCCAAGGGAGCTGCGCACAGACCACAGTGTCCTTTAGCTACTGGAATTAGCCTGGACAGGTGGTGGTGCCCCGTTCCTGCAGGCACCCAAAGTCAAGCTGGATGGGCTCTGAGCACCTGATGGAACTGTGGGTGTCCCTGTTCAGCGCAGGAGAGCTGGACGAGATGGCCTTTAAAGGTCCCTTCCAAACCAGACAATTCTATGCTGCTATGATGGGGCCAATCTGAGCTGTCCCACCTTCACCTCTCACTGCTGCAGCCTTGGTAGGGCATTTCCCAGCAAGCAAAGGAGCTGTGTAGTCACCAAGCTATTAACCTTTTGATCAGTGCAGGAACACTGGTAACACGGATGATAGCAGACCCATTTGAAAAGGAGGTGATGTAATTGATACCAGCTGACATGATTTAATGGAAAAAAACAGTCCTTTTCTAATGAACCTAATAGTGCTTTTCTGAGACAGATGTGGTGATAAAACAGATTTATAAATGAGTTTGACTTGCTATCAGTATTTGGGTTAAAATACCATAAAATCCATATTAAATGGACTCAAACTGGCTGAGACATTTCAAAGTGTTTTTAGTATTTGGAAAGCATCAGTGAAGAGGCATATGGTGGCTTGGTTTGTGGTCCAGTATTGTTCAAAACTTTCTGAGTGATCAAGAGGAAATGTTTAATGGGCTGTTAATCACAATGGATGATGAGATGGAGATCTGGGAACTGGAAAGCAAATTACTCAAACTGCAGCTTTTTCTGCTGTTTGATGCCCAGAAACAAGAGCAGTGGTCAGACAAAAAAACTCTTTGTTTCATTGGCAAACCCAAACCAGGAGAAAAACTGGGCAGAACAAAATTCTTCCTTTGAAACAAGTTTAAGTAAGTATTTTCTTCTGATTTTTCTCAGCCTCCTTGATAGCAACAGAAGTAGGCAACCTAGAAACAGGACTGAAGAAAAAGCAATACCTCAAAACAACCACCACCCCAAACAAGTAGTATGTAATATAGGCACATGTACAAGTAGGAAATACCTGGGAGTGTGGGAACATTGAATGAGTTGCTTCTTTGGTTGTATAAAGTCTATGAAGACGGAGCCTGCTTCTTGAATAAGCCAACAACTACAGAGCATCACTTCAGAGAGGAGCAGGCTCAGCAGAACAACTCAAAGCTGCATCGCCTTTAAAAGTTCATCTGTATCATACACAAGAAAAGCAAAGAGGTGACTGGGTCAGCCTGGAGATAAATCCACTCACAGAAATTCTGCGTGTGAGCAGCGAACGGAGCATGTGGCAGCAAGGTGAGTCATGGCTCTTGTCAGGGCTAATTGGGGAATGGATGCTTTCCCTGCACAGGCTGCCTTGGGCTGCTTACCAGGGCTGTGGCTGCGGTCATGCATGAAGTCAGGCACTGCACTGCAGAGACATGGGACAGTTCTGTTTCTTTGTGCTGTGGAATGCCACTTCTAGGAATTCCTGTGCTGGCTGGGGTACCTGATGGAGACAAATTAGGCTTTTCCATGCATCTTTGAGAGAAGCCAGGCCCCAGCAGAACCCCAGGACAGGAAATGTGGCTGCTTGCAGTGTCAGGCGCAGGCACACACAGAGCTGATTCATCCAAACTCACACCCAGACAGTCCTTCCAGGGCGCCCTGCTCCCAGGTCATTAGCAGTAATTCAACCAAACCATACATGTGAGTGGAGAAGATGTGGTCCTTGTCAGCAGAACAGTCTTACTCACTGGCAGGTGTACTGGAGAAGGAATCTGTGGTGGGTGGTATTCAATGCAAAGGAGTGCTTGCAGGCAGGGAGCAGGTGTACTGCCATGGGGATGCTCAGCACCCAGAGACATACTAGGGCAGTCCTGAGGAGCCTGGCAGACCAGCAGGAGCAGCAGAAAGAGACGTCCAGCCTGTAAAAGCCTCAGCAAGGTACAGCAGGGAAAGAGCCTTGTGCTGCTGGGAGGGCAATGGCCTCTGGTAGCTTGACTCTGGGTAATGACCACAGGGGCAGCACTGCTATGCTCTCAGCCTCCTCCCACGGCCTGTGCTGCGAGCTGAGGGACACATCCTGCCCTGTGAGCTGAGGGATGCATCCCACACACACACTAGTGGGGGAGGTGGATGAGCATGTGCATGGATTGTTCCCTAGCAATAGCGGCAGGAGGGAAAGCTCTGCTTCTTGCTGTATCTCCCAGGCCACTGTGAGGAATTTCTTGGCATTTACTTAGTTTTTTTTCAGGCTCTTTTCACTTCTGACAGCATCATGTTTCAAGGCTGTGGCAGTATTTGTTAGAGATGTTTCAGCAGGGAGCTCCCAGCCTTGCACCCCCTGCCAGTCCTCACTGCTGACCTCCCCACCCTTCTCTACCCGCAGGCAAGGCAAGCAGAGATTGCACGGCACACACAAGAGCTGCCATGCTTCCATCTGGCAGAGATGAGATCTTGGTGTCAGGAACAGCCCTACCTGTGCACTGGGAGAAAAGGGCTCTTACAAGGGTAAGAGTAACAGATAGAAGGGAATATTTCTCATTGGGGACCATCTGGAGCAGCTAAGACGATACTGAACTTCAACAGCTGGGAAACACAATGGAGAGGAGAAACACAGCACAAACCCACGCTCCTGGGAGGAGGAACAGACTGAAGGAGCATGTGTTAATGAGCTGGAAAGAGCAAAATTTTCAATGCTGCAGCTCTGGGAGTCTGCATGCCCAGAGAAGGTGGTCTTAATTGCAAATTGCCTAATTCTTAATTGCTGTCTGTTGTGCTGGCAGCGTTAGAAAATGCCTCTTGTTCTCACAGCCTGCTCACACAGAAATTGGAGTATCCAGCAGGTAAGTGAATGTGGAGAACAGCACAGGAAATATGCTTACTGTATACAGAAAGTGTAAGATTCCTAAATTTCTGAATACACCCGTTTGCAGAAAAACTGCAGAATTTCTGTGTCCTGGACACAGGTTCCCTAGTTTAGCAAACGTGAGCGTGCTACAGTCTACTAGTAGCAGTAGAATCTCACAAGTGTAAGATTAAAATTAATTAAATCTTTAAATTGCTCAGTTAATTAAGAATTTTCTCCTTGGCCACATTCTGCTCTTTGATTTTTGAAACAGGAGACATCAGAGAGCTTTGGCACCAGCTCTGGCAGTGCTCTGTCACTCCCTACAGACCCACCCAAGTGCTGTTGGCACACCAACACTCAGATGAAGTGTGACAGTGCCCTGTGTTAAATTTTAGTCCGAACAGTGTGGGAACTGCACGCCTCAGGTCTGGCAGCAGTCACATTAGAACAGAAGCATTTTAAGGTTTATTGGAGCACTTAATACTCCACTTAATGAACATCCAGTGCACGTAATGAACTGAAAGGATGCAGTGTGCCAAGGCAGGTAAGCTAGTCCAGGAGTTGGGTCTTCTGTGCTGCAGGCTGGAGGCTGTGGAGACATGGGAGAGAAGAGCTGCCCTGCGCCTTTTCCAGGCTGTGGGCAAAGCATTTCAAGTGTCCTGAGGAGAGGGAGCCCAGCAGTGGGCAACATGGGCAGACAGCCTGCTGCTGAACTGAAGCTGCTTTGTTTTACAGGAGCAGCCTGTGAGCATGAGGGTGTATGACACCCTCTTGTAATGATGGTACAGACTGTGCTGAGCAGCAACTCAATAAGTATCAGCCAGCTCTTGCTTCCAGAGGCGTGCTTTCAGCCTGCTTCTGCCTTCTGCACCTTCCTGGGAGTGTGGAGAAGCGGCACAGCTGGAGTCATTCAGCTCTCCTTCAGAACTACACCAGAGCCAGGCAGTGCAGCCAAGCATCCCCATGCCCAAGTGTGTGGTGCATCCATCCTTTAGCACAGAGCAGCCTCAATGCTGCCAGGAAGAACCCTCCGAGGAGGCACTGCTATAGCCATTGTGTTGATGAATCCTCTCCCCTTGGTGCTCAGATATGCCGAGTAGCAAGGCCTGGCTTTTGATTAGGGGCAAATGCGGATGGAGAAGTGAGGTGTTAGTGATACCCATATATCTAAGGTGGCCATGTTCTCGATATCTCATCTTTTTTTTCCTACACATGTGCAAGAGCTGTCCTTAAATACAAATGTGCTGGGACTAACTCATTTTGTATTCCAGTGGTGATGTGCCCCTCAGACCTTTTCTTTCAGCCTGATCAAAGGCACATATCCACACGCCTCCAGAACGAAAGTACCTTGTCTCATCTGTCTGGGTAGTTCCCTGGTGAATTCACATTCCTGTTTCCTCAAGCTCCAGCTTCTGCATTTGCTGAGGCTGTGGGAACCTATGGGGTTTTGAATTCTTGTCCCTTGTTTTCCCTAGGTTCCTTTAAAAAGAATGGGAAAATGAACCGAGGAACTGACAGAACCGATTCCCCTGTCCCTTTTCACCATGCTGCTCTGAAATCTTCCCCCAGCTTTTATCTGCACCGTTCCATCTTTTGCGACAGGGGAAAGCCCCTGAGTTTTTTCCATCCTTTGCAAAGAATCCACCTCTGCAACCACCCAGCCACCCAGCTTCATTTCTGGTAAGGCTTTCAGTCCCACTCAGCCGTTTGTCTCAGCTTATACGTCACCCTCTTCCTCTTGGGTGGGCAGAAGGGGGACGGTGCAGCTGCTGTGCTGGCTGCTGACTGGGTCACCAACCGCTGCTGGGCTGGCTGGGCTAGGCTATAAAACAGAGCCACGCCAAGCAGCTGGCTCACAGGCAGACCGAATTCTGCAGCCAGCAAAGGACCTGCGCAGCCCCTGCTGCCTCCTGCCTTGTGGTTATTTTTTTCCTGGAATACAGACGCGACCTTGGGAGCAAGATGTGCAAGGGACTCGCTGCACTGCCAGCCACTTGCTTAAAAAGGTACTGTTTATTTCTGAGCATCTCTCGTGGTCTTGTTTGTCTGGAGATACGCTGATGCGCTGCACTTTGCGTCTGAGGCAGAAGTGGTAGATTTGGCTCTGATTCCTTTGTAAGATTAGATACAAATGATGGTTTACGGGCTTTTTACTGTTAGTCAGAAACAGAATTGCCTAAGGGATTTGTACTGAGCTGTGGGAACGCTTAACCCATCCTTCCCATCAGCAAAACAAGCAGCTCGCAGCATTGCTCTGCCTTAATATTCCTGTCATCTGCTTCTGCTGCAAGCTTTGCACCCCTTTTCTGCTTTCAGCGCTCTATCTCTGGTGAGTTTCCTTTTCTTGATTTCTTTGAGGGGGAAGCAAGGCAGACATGATTTCACAACAACTGAATGAACAACTGGGGTTCATTCCCCAGAACGCAGCCTGAGTGCAGAAGCCAAGCTTTGCAGGAGCAGCAGACCGGGGCTGGTGTGGGGTCTGGCTGTGCCCCATGAGTGGCACTGGCCAGGCCACCCCTGTGCTGGCTGAGCTGCCTGTGCATCCCCAGCGCCACGACCTGCCCCACAGCCCAGTGAGTATGCCTGCTCTCATTTGGGGAAGAAGGCTGCGGGCTCACCGTGGCTTTGGAAACAAATAATACTGACACCCTCCTGCAGGAAGGCATTGGTAAGCATAGAACCAGACACCAGTAGCTGGGCAAGTCAGTTCAGGGAGAAGCAGCATGTTTAGTGATAGTTTTCTATCACAATATTTTAAGTGTAAACAATTCGTAGTGATACAGCAGCTTCTCCCCCTTTGCTAGCCCTCCCTGCAGGCTGAGGAGCTCAGCAAGATAGTGCTGCTGAGAGTGACAAATGAATACTTTGACTTTGCTGTATTTTGTCTAGCAAATGAAACAAGGAGTGAAAAGTCAGCACTGGAGTCACTGGCTGTGACCTGCTTTGGTCTAACTGAACAGTGCTGAACAAGCTTACTGCAGGCAAGGTGGCTGCAGAGGAAGTTGTAGTGCATTATCCTCATGTTATTCTTGAATCGTTTCTTTCAGTGCCAAAGACATGAAGCATCGTCTGGGTGTCTTGCTGCAGAAGTCAGACTCCTGTGACTATGGCTCTTCCCAGGGCAAGAAGGAAAAAGTATCTCCAAGCCAGAGGTAAGAGCTGTGCTGCCATGCAGTTGAGCAAAGGTTGGCTGCAATGTGCTGTTTACTCCTGCAGTGAGATGGAGTCATTAGCATTTCTGCTGCCACTGCTTCTTCGTGCCTCCTGAACTTCCATGTGTTTGAATCCAGAATTGAGTGCACTCTCAGTAAGTTTGCAGATGACACCAAGCTGGGAGGAAGTGTCAGTCTGTCTGAGGGTAGGAAGGCCCTACAGAGAGATGTGGACAGGCTGATCACGGGGCTGAGGCCAACGGGATGAAGTTCAACAAGACCAAGTGCCAGATCCTGTGCTTTGATCACAACAACCCCATGCAATGGTACAGGCTTGGGGCAGAGTGGCTGGCAAGCTGCATGGAGGAAAAGGATAGGGGGTGTTGGTTGATGCTTAGCTGAACATGAGCCAGCAGTGTGCCCAGGTGGCCAAGAAGGCCAATGGCATCCTGGCTTGTATCAAAAATAGTGCAGCCAGCAGGAGCAGGAGGTGATCATCCCTCTCTACTCAGCTCTGGTGAGGCCACACCACAAGTGCTGTGTTCATTGTTGGGCCCCTCACTACAAGAAAAACATCGATGCCCTGGAACGTGTCCAGAGAAGGACAACAAAGCTATGAAGAATCTGGAACACAAATCTGATGAGAAGGGACTGAGGGAACTGGAGGTGTTTAGTCAGTCTGGAGGAGGCTCAGGGGTGACCTTACTGCTCTCTACACCCACCTGAAAGGCTGCCCAGGGAAGTGGTGGAGTCACCATCCCTGGAGGTGCTCAAGAACCATGTAGATGTGGCACTGAAAGGACATGGTTCGTGGGCATGGTGTGAGTGGGCTGACGGTTGGACTAGATTTTCTTAGCGTTCTTTTTCAACCTTAATGATTCTATGATTCTCCCGTTTTCTCCTGATAGGGTTAGACAAGAGGAAGTCAAAAAGTGGGCAGAGTCACTGGAAAACTTGATCCATCATGACAGTAAGTAAAGAGTTTCCTTCTGCAGGAGATGCTGAGGGTCCCGCCAGCAGCCAGCATGCCTAGCAGTCCCAAGAGGCGTGAGGTGTTATCTTGTGTCTTTTAACAGCACGATGTAACCCCTTTGACCACTGGGAGGGGTGGTGAAGGGTGCAGTATGTCAGATCCAAGGAGCAGCAAATGTGGTTGTATCAAGAGTGGGGCTTTGGCTGACTGCTAGGCTGTCCCTTTTGTGAGGGCAACTGTTCCACTCCTGTGCCAGCTGATTTCAGGAGCAGCAAGACTGCTGCACACAGTTAACCTCGGGTTAAACAAGAGGCAGAAAGCAGAGAAGCTATTTCCAGCTGACTCCATGGGAGACTTTGTCTTCCTGTCAGTTCCAGACCACGCTGATGCCCTTGAGGTTTCCTTCACGCCATTCCCATGGCCTGAGACTCTGCAGCATATGCTAGCTGGCTCCTCAGGGCCTTCTGGGAGCATGCAAGTTGCTTGTGTTCTGGCTGAGCCACTGAGGGTCATGGTGTGGGGGCAGGCAGCTGAGGACCCACGTGTGACACCCCAAAGGGACCTGCCTGAATTGCAGCCTCCTTCGTCCTGCACGAGCTGCTGGTGTGGAGGCTGGAGCTGTTGCCAGCAGAGAGGAATTGCTCAGTCAAGGGTAATCCAGAACTGCTGTTTGCTGAGGCACTGGTGTTCATAGGTGTTGACATAACCCAGAAATTAACGCTCTTACCTGCTCTGATTTTCCTCTATAAACCCTATATATTTTCCTCTATAATCTGTAGGAGGACTGGCTGCTTTCCGTGCTTTTCTCAAATCTGAGTACAGCGAGGAAAACATTGAGTTCTGGGTCAGTTGTGAGGACTACAAGAAAACCAAGTCACCAGCCAAGCTCAGCCCCAAGGCCAGGAAGATATATGATGAGTTCATCTCTGTGCAGGCAACAAAAGAGGTATGTGCACAGAATATTTCTTGGGCATAGATATCACCCTAAGTCATGAACCAGGCCAGAAATAGGGAAAAGAATTCTGGTAGTTTCACAAGAATTGAAAGGTGCCTCCTCTTGTGCATAGCAAGGAAATGGTGTCATTTTTATTGTGTTAATATTTAACTTGGATAGAGAGAAAGTGAGTCTAGTTATGTGGCCATCCCACATGCACACTCAGGTGGGAAAAGCCCAAGAGGATGCTGATTCCCAGTGTTCCACCTGCTCCCATGAAATTGCTTGAGTTTAGTGGCAGGCTGAATCCCAGAGGAGTTTGTGTCAGTCTACCCTGACAGTTCAGCTGGCAGAAGAGATGCATTGGTATCCATCTGCATGGATTTTCTGAAGGCTGCAGGGTGTCCAAGGGTCATTTCAGACCACTGCCCACATGGACAGATTAAGTTCACTTGGTGAAGTTAGGAGGCACTTGGATATGCTAACCATTCCTGGGACAGATGCTACTTAGGCTAACCGTTACTGGGACAGATGCTACTTACGCTGTCCCTTTGGCCCACAGGTGAACCTGGATTCATGCACACGGGAGAAGACGAGCCACAATATGCTGGAGCCTACACTGTCCTGCTTTGATGAGGCTCAGAGAAAAATATTCACCCTCATGGAGAAGGATTCTTACCGCCGTTTCCTTAAGTCCCCCTACTACCTGGACTTGGTCAGCCCACCCAGTGCTGGCTGTGGGCCTGAAAACTGCAAAAGAGCCCACACTCATGCCTTAGACTGTAACTCTAACATCATCTCCCAGTGTGCCTGAACTTGCAGTGAGGCCAGGAGCAGGCTGGGCTCTCATAGGAATATATGGCAGCAAAAGCATTCATTGGCATGATGCAAAAGAGCTGTCTTCAGTAGCTGTCTAATGTCCCCATTGTGTCCTGTGTCATGCAGCAGCCAGCATTTGTAACCCAAACCAGGCTCGGTTTGTGTAGCAAACCATCCTCTGACTCCAACTGTGTAGGAGCTCTGAGGTCTGTCTGATGTGAGAGCGCAGTGAGGTCACTGTGAGTCCATTTCTGACAAGCACTGAGCCCAGGAGGGTGGGAGCAGCAGGGAAGGGGCACACACACGCCTAGCACTGGCCACAAAGGGAACAGTCTCATGATGTCAAGGTGTGATGCTTAGCTGGGAGCTGGGAGGCCAAGTGAGGTGCTGGGGACTGATATCTCCCCTTGTAATCAGCAAGAGCTTAGATGAGAAGGAAGGACTTGGTCTGGTCCTTAGCTGGGCGTATAGCTCCCAGCTATCAGGCACTGGAAGAGCTCCACTCTTTCTTGACGGGAGACCAACGCTTTCAGGCTAGCACACAGCCTCCTGTGGTCATTATACAGAATTTCATGAAAGCTCTCCCCAAGCTGCTTTTCCCTCAGTAGCATCTAGATGAAGTTGGCCAAGGACCTTAACTTTTTTTAAGGCTGCGCAGAGCTATTATTTGGGGAGAGGTTCATTTTTTTGAATGTTATTGTACCCTTCATGCTCCCAAACTAAAACTACCATTCTAACACCATAGCAGAGCAGAAATGAAACGTTCCTTCTCTTCCAGACAGCTGTATGTTAGTAACTCTTGAACGCAGGTTTGCCTGTCCTGACTTGAATGAAGCAGTTTGTAATGGATTAAGACCACTACCACAACAGCTGAGGAGGGAAGGCGCTGCTTGGGAGTTCTTGAAATATTATGGTTTTTATTTTGTTCGCTTTTTAAGTTATTAATGTAAGTTATTCATGTCATCCAGTGGTTGCATTACTCACTTTTGTCCTGAAGATGGTGGGAGGGGTGTGCTGGCCTCGTTACTGCTCCTGGGCTCTGGTCATACTCTCCCCAGCCTTCTGTCTTTCACTAGCTGGAAATTGCTGCTCTGACAGCCATACATTCCTCGCTCTGCATCCCTGCTCAGACAGCCGTCCTCATAGGGGTTCTGACATGGCAGGAGAAGGCTGTGGCTCTCCAGTAGGTGCTTTGAGGCCCACACAGAAGCGTCTCTTCTAACATTTGCTTTCTTTTGCATTTCTTCGTGTGCTGACACATACCACCCTGCATGTTCAGCTGCAAGATGGAGAGCTTCTAATACTCTGAGCATAGCTGAGCATGTGGCTATGTTTTATTTCCCTCCGGTACTGGGAACTCTTGACAACTCTTGCAAAAACAATGTATTGATATTTAAATAATAATGAATACATACTAAATAAAACATATTTGGATTAGTCTGTGCTAAAGTGCTGTTGTGTGAACCAAAGAATGCGTGGTGATACAATTCACTGGCTAAAGTTAATCTGAAAAGTCATTTCACAAGTGGCTCTGCTCCCATTGTTTTAAATCAGGGAAGGGTGAAGCAGCCATTATACCCCTACAGGTGTGCTCTCCTGCAGAGGAATCCATCATGTTGGGGCTGGGAGTGGGGGTGGGCTTTTTGGGGTCCATGCTGTTCCTGACAGGGAATGCCCATCCTCACCACAGGGCTGGGGTGAGCGCAGGGCCACCCATGGAGGGAGGAACATGGAGGAGCACCTCCTCATTGCAAATCCCAGGTGTCCCGAGTGCCCCTGCAGCTGGGATCTCCCCTTCCCCAGCTGCACATCGGAGCTCGAGAGGGGAGCACACTGCAGCTCAGGGCTCAACGTGACCTTGTGCCCAAGCCCTGCAGGCGTAGAGCTGCCCACTGGGGGATGCCCAGGCTGTGCTGGCACCGGGGGTTTCCTCAGCGCCAGTCTCCAGGGGTGATATTTTTATTCCCTTTTCCAGTTTCTTGAGAAACTGACGCATCTGGCGCAGCTGAAGCTCTCAGAGGACTTTGCTGCTTGCCAGGGGCTTTGGGAGTGCCCTGTGGAAGGTAAGGACATGTTGCCTCTTCAATGCAGAGACAGAATAAATAGTCCACTGAGACAGTAGCAGAAATAAATGTTTATATGTGGATTACTGAATGGTACAAGAATGTGGGTTAATGCAACCAGTTCCTCAGTGTACACCAACATCCTGCATCTTCAAGCGTGGAAACCACATGGAGAACATCAAACTGAGAAGCAGCTCCTTGGACCTGTAAGGAGCCCATCCTGCTCCAACCTTGATTGTTGGCCATGGCCCTCTGCATTCCCAGCCAGGGAGCCCAGACCAGTGGCCAGGGGCTGGGGTGAGCCCTGGGACACCCTCAGCCACCCGTGGGCAGCGATGGCCATCCCATGCTGTGATGGTGCTGGGGCCCAGGCTGCATCATGGGGTTGCCTTGCCCCATGGCAGAGGAGGGTCCCCAGGCACCCTATGGGCCTTGGGGTGCACAGTGCCAGAGCCACGGCACAGGGTGGCTTCTAAGGGTGTGAGGGAGGATGCATTTCTCTTTTCAGCAAGCAAGGGGCTGAGGTTTCCCTTGGTGGTGCTGGGGACCATCCATTTACTTATCCCTCAGACCCCAGACACCATATCCACAAACTGCACTTTGATTCACTGACTGACTGGGATCTGGATGCTGATATTAAGAGTATATATGTGTGTGTGTATACTTATGTATGGATGCAACGTTATAGATGTATAATGTCATGTGAAGAGTGCTCATATATGTGCCAAACTTGGTAAGAGCAAGAGTGACAAAATACATGAAGCATTTGCTACCAGAGATATGATGGCTGGTACTAGCTTAGCAAACACTCCTGGGCCTGCAGAAAACCTGGCCATGCGGTGCAAGCATCACTATGTTTCCAGGTAAGCATGCCCAAACGAGCCTTCTACACAAACACAACTTCACAAGAGCTCCAAAACACTTTGGGAGACACAATTCATGTCCGCCCTATTCCTTGCTGAAACTGGTACATCACCCCTAAAGCAAGTTTCCAACATTTTCAGCAGGGGTCAAGCTGGGGTGGGATTCCCAAATGGGGCTGTTTCACCTCCATGGCCTCCAGCTTTCTTTTGGGCATTCACATACCCCAGCCCTGTCTTCCTGCCCCACGCAGAGCTGCTGCAGCCAATGACATCTCAGGTTTTCTTTGCACATTCAGCTTCCAGTAGAATCCAAACTTCAAGAGTGTCAACATCAGCGTTCAACTGCAAAACATGTGAGGGTATCTGGAAATAGCTGCCAAAGCATTTGTGGGAATTAAAGGTCTGGGTCTTTCCACATAGAGGCCTGGTTGGATTTGAATTTCTATGCTGTGAACAGGGAGGTTAAACATGCCAGACTTCGTTATGGTGGCTCCTCTTCATGAAGACGTGCAGGTGGTGGCGGGGATATCCTGATGGCAGGGCTGCCTGAGCCTCCTGCCCACTCCTGCCATGCACCCACACTGGGGTTATCCCACACCTTTGAGCAGCTTGAGCTACCCCAGAGGACTCGCCAGCCTCGCCCTGCTGCTCCAGCTCCAACTTTCCCAGCCACTTGCTTGAGAGGAGGAAAAAAAGCCACTGCCAACCTCACGCTTATGGTCACCTTCATCTTTCCCCTGCACCCCCTCCCTGCCTGGAAAATGCAGCCCGCTTCCTGCGGTATTTTTATTCATTGCCATAGTGACAGCGTGTAAATATTTGGGTTTGCTGAGGTTTTGATCCAATTCTGTAAACGCTGAAGAGGCTGCGTGGAGCCTCATGGCCCAAAGTTTAGCAGTCTGAGCACGGGTGGGTGCAGGCAGCGAGTCCCCTCCTGCTGCTCCTTGCACACAGATGCTGCAGGGATCCCCCAGGGATGGGGCTCAGCTCACTCCACATCCAGGGACTCTCTAGTTCAGGGCTGGATGAGGCCCCAGCTACCTTTTGCATATGCCTTTGCCCCATCATCAGATGCAATTTCTTCTGGTAGCAGAAAGTGGGCTGGATTTGGATTGCTTGAAAAGACATGGTCTTTTTAGAAGATGGCCTTGTGGAAACACGTGCCCTGGGCAGAGAGAAGGAGACAGAAGAGAGAAGCAGGCTAAACAAGCTCAACAGAGTTTGCTATCTGTTCAAGAAGATGGGGTTTTATTTTTTCGTATTTCCAATGACATCTTTGGCTTTGCTGTTTGCTTGCTTTATGCTCTCTGGAATTTGCTGGTTTCACCCAGCAGCTCTTTTCTCCCCCAACATGACTGTCCTCCCTCCTCTCACCAGTGCCCCTGGTTTGGGTTTGTGCAGAAGTATTGCTGTGGCGTGCCTGCTGCAGAGAAGGAACCGGAGAGAGAAGCAACCACAGCAAGCACCCCTGGAGATGCCACCTGAGTATGGCATCAGCCATCAGGGCCACAACACCAGGCTGCATGTGGGCAGTGGGGATGCAACTGCGGGCTGGAAACTATGGGCTTGGTACATAGGGTTGCTAAACAGTGCCAGTGTTTTGAACTAGTCAGGCCCTGGAGCATCAGCAGGCGCTCCTGTGAGCTGGTTTTCTATGGGAAAGAAAGGAGACATTGGACCATCTGAGAGTCCAAAGCACTGGGGCAGGTGTTTAGCAACATTCCTAAGTGCTCTTGTGGGGTGGCATCATAAAAGCAAAGTGGCTATAGGAGTAGGTGCTGAGACAGAAGCAATAGGGCTGCCCATCGTGAGCTGCCTCATGCAGCCTGGCCGCATTGCTACTTGATTAACTCCTGATAAAACTCCGACCGCACGAATCTGGGCAGGGAGTCTTTCTCCATCAGAGCAAAGATCCTCTTCTGGGCCATGTCGAAGCTGCTCGGCGATGGCTCCACCAGGTTCTTCATGGTCACGGCCTTGGTGAAGTGGTCAATGTTCACCTGCGATGGGAGTGTGAGAAGGATGGGAGCTCCACGTTTGTGAGGGGACGGTGGCATTTCCTCACCTGCTCCATCCCACTAAAAGGTCATGGGGACAGACCTGGCAGGTTCAGCCAGGCAATGGCTGAGGGTGGCTGATGAGTCTGCAAACAGGGCACCGGAGGTGCTGCAAGCCCCTTGGCTGTGGCACAGCCTGCCCTGCAGCCATCAGCTAGAGGAACTCCCATCCCTCCCAGCACAGTCCCCACCCTGCAGCCACCAACCTCTTTGGGTGCCTCGGTCTGGATGAACTCTTCATAGATCCTCTTGGCCTTCTCCTCCATCTTCACAGGGGACTTGGTCTTCTTGTAGTCCTCACAGGCCACCCAGAACTCGACATTCTCCTCACTGAACTCGGAGCACAGGAAGCTGCGGAACCTGGCGAGCCCATCTGCAGGGGTCAGGCACTGCTGAGCACTGGGGCACCCTGAATCCCCACTGCACACCAGGGGGACATCGGCTGTGGGGGAATGTGGTCACGGAGGGGGACTTACAGGGGTTCTGCAGGAGCTTCTCCAAGGAGTCACGCCACTGCAGGACCTCCTCTGGGGATGGTCTGAAGGGGTAAAGAAAGCCTGGGTAGCTCATGCTCATCGTGCAGCAGATGGTCATTCCTTAAAAATGGGGAGGGATGGAGTAAAGAGCTCTGGAGAACTGGGGCGATGGGCCACCAGGATCTCTGATGTTCAGTTTAGGAACAGCAAGGCAGGGTGCCACAGAACTGGGGCAAAAGGAAAGCACTCACCACCGAGGGACCAGTGCGAGTCAGACAACTCAAGTTGTGATTTTTAAAGTGGAAATGAACATTAGGACATGTGAAGGGTGACACGTGATGGTGGCAGTGCTGAGGGATAGTAAGAGTACTGGAGCAGCAGCTCGGATGTCCTGACGCCCAGGCTCACAGTGAGGCTGGGCTGGGTGTAACAGCGGGGCTATTGACTATGTCCAGGACACCATTCTGCTTTTAGATTTAAGTTAACTTTTCTTTTAAAGGCTTATTTTGCCTCCTGACATGATTCTCAATCCACCCACTCCACAAAACTTGTGTCAAATGAACGTGTAATCTCAATGCAAACTGAGTTTTGTGAGAAAGCTGCTTTCCATGGAGCCATGCTGCCCAGCACCCAAACCCATGCTCACTTCAGAGTCTTGGCTGGCTTCTCCGGCTTCTCCGGGTAGGGGATGATTAAGTCAATGGCCGAGTCAGGCTTCTGGAGCAGTGTGCCCAACTTGATCTTGATCTCCTTGGCCCTGCAGGGATGAGCAGAGGCAGGTCAGGCAGGGGGACAAGAGGGACCACAGAGACCACAGAGCTGCTGGGGTGGCACAGCCATGTGGACAGGCACCTGGCCTGGTACAGAGCCATGTTGCTAATTAAATGTGAACAAACGGGCCCTAGTGCTGTAAAGGAGCCTGTCTGAAGCCTTTCAAGCCAGACGCTCAGAATTAGCCACAGCTTGTAAGCTTGATCTCTTTGTTTTGTCCCCATCTGTGGCCGGGATAATCGCATCACCCATCCTGGCTGCCATGCAGATGGACTGGAGATGTCTGTGCAGTTTCTATAGCAATAAGCCCAGAGGAAGCAAGCAAGCAGCCTGCCTGTGCATGGTGCATGGTGCCTGCCCATGTCAGCCTGCTCCCGTGCACCCACTGCATTGCACGGCTCAGCCCTCAGCAGCACCTCAGCCTCGTGCCTGTAGCAGGGAGGGCCCTGCAGACCCTGGGGGCTGCACCGGAGCCTCACCACGGTGTGGTGACAGAGGCCACGCTGCACGTCCCCAGGGCTCATTGCACTTCTCCTCTCAGCTGTTTATTTTCACATGCCCTCTGTGCAAGATCGTTCCCTTGCTATGTCTGCTATTTCACTTCCATTCCTTTTTTTTTTTTTTTTTTTTTTTTTGTTCTCTGTTTTGCTTTTCCACCCTCCACGGGTGCGTGCTGCCTGCTGCAGCCACCAACACCAACCCTCACATGGAGCAGTTGCACAGCCTCAAAATCAGCTTTTCTCAGAAAACAACAGCAGTGACAGGGACAGCTTCCATCCCTCCTGCTTCCAAGGCAGGTCAGACCTTGCGTGGATGGGGCAGGACCTGAGGTGAACGGTGGTAAGGTCCCTGTGCTCCCCATGCTGAGAGGACGCTGGGCACCACCGCCTCTGCCCCAGCTTAGCTTGGTGGCAGAGCTCAGGTGGGTGGGGGACATGGGCTGTGCTGACAGCAGGTCACCAAGACACACATCTAACCCACAAGCATGACTGTGTAACAAAGGGGACTGGCCATCTGTCCCTGTCTGAGCAGGACACGGTGCCCCACCACCCTGCTATAGGTGCTGACCCATCCTGCAGGTATGGAAGGGTTCAGCATCATTTCAAGCAGCAGAAGGTGCTTATTGCATGGCATTTGGCCCTTGCTCAAAATTTTGCCAGCAAATTCCTTCCCTTTAACAGTGACTCAGAGCCAACACCTGTGTGGCACAAAAGGTACAAAGGGCACAAATGAGCACTGATAGCCCAAAGCAGCCCCACCTGAGCTCCCTGCCCTGTATTTTAGGCTCAGGGCTATGCTACAGCCTCTTCTCCTGCTGCCCTATTTTCTGGGCAGCTATAGTCCTGCTCCATCCCTGGGGCTGGCTGTGACACACCTGGGGCTGCCTTGACATGTGTCCCAACTGGTGTGGGGATGGGAGCAAGGACCTCCCCATCCTGAGTGTGTGTCCTCAGCTGTAGGGACTCATTGGTGTATGGGGAAGCTCCTGAGATGAGGAAGGTTGCCAAAAGGACAGCCAGAAGGGCTGAGCACTCACAGGTGTGTGGGAGGGCAGAGTTATTTAAAAGACACCATCCTGGAGTGCTCAAGTAGATGTGTCACCAGTTTTCAAGCAAGCCTTCAGGAAGACTAAACAGCAGGGTTGAAAAGGCAGAGATAAGCAAACAGGCATTCTTCACTCTAGAGCGAGAGGAATGGGGAGACCATAAACTGTGGAAGGTTACGTGTGAAAATACGTGGGAGCAAGCCAAGAAAAAGTCTGAGGAACAGCTTCCAAAAGGCATTAAGAGAAAATATGGACTCTGTCAAACATATCAAGATGTGGGCCAGGAGAGCCACGAAGTTAGAAAACAAAACAAGAAGCTCAAAGACGTTAAAGCTGCAGCTCTTGGTTTGCTTCCAGGCAGAAAAGCTTCTGGGGCCGTTTGTATAGGGAAAGCTTTCTCTGGGCAGGATCTGCTTGATGTCCAGACAGCTGGGAGAGGCCAGGGAGCGAGCAGCCACCAACAAGTCTCTGTGGCATTGCAGTGAAATATGCCCACAATGGCTGGTGTGGGATGTAACATCCCTTCTGAGGAGACGGACCCTGGGGAGAGCCAGGGAGCTGTGCGGCTGCATGGCTGGTGCTGCTCAAAATGTCAGCAGCAGCTGTAGCAGCCGGCTGTGGTGGACACATAGACAAATATGGAATGTTAGAGAGGAGGCAGTGCTGTGCTGGCTGCAGGAGCAGCCTCCAGACGGGCCTCTCTGCTCCCTGCAGAGGCCAGCAAGTGTGTGCTGGGGGGGAGAGGGTCAGGAGGGACCATTCCTGCAGTCCAAAAGGCCTTCAGCAGCATCTCTGCATAGGCACTGCAAGAGAAGTCACTCCACGGCGGACAGCATGGGAAAGGTAGGAGCTGGTGCATGGGGAGCCTCATGAGGGTGAGGGAATGTGGGCTGAGATCTTGTGGGAGGCAAGCAGGGTTGGGCTGAGCTGGCTGTGAGCAGCAGGGTGGCTGCCAGGTCTCTGGAGCCCTGAGGAATGCAGGTAGAGCCTCATGCACCAGCTCCTCTTCCAGCAGCAGCTACATAGAGCCCCTGGCTCCCCAGACCTCCAGAAGCCTTTTGTAATGCACCAGGTCCCAAAGCGGAGGTGTCTGCCCCAAAATGCTCATGCGGTATGGAAGCAGCCAGCCTGTGTCACGAGCATCACAGGCAGGCAGAGGTGGGACAGCAAGAGGGGCGAACAGCACTGTGTATAGAGCCATAGAGCCGAGCCTCATGAGAGGGCTCAGGGCTGTGGTCATTGGGTGCTGAGGAGAACACAGGCAGCCAAAAAGGATTTTGAGGCACTTTGGTGCTAGAGGTGGTTTTGCTGCAGAGTGGCAACAGCTTTTCTGCTTTCCCTATCATTCTTTGCAAACATTACTGTTGCAACCCTGAGACCCACAGTAGGGCGTAGCTGCCCTGTGCGGGGGCTGCACAGCCCCATAGCTCTGAGCTGTGAAACCCCACTGTGGGGGCTTGCCGGCAGCCTCCCCAGGCACCTTGATGCATGCTCAGCCTGCTCCTGCACCAACAAGGCTGCCCTAGGGCTTCCTGGGAGCAGCAGCTCCCTGTTCCCTGGTAGGGCAGGTGGGGAGGCAGGACTAGATGCTGGTCCTCTGCTCCACAAGCACAGGTAGAGGTACAGCATGGCAGAGCAGTGGGGTCGAGGGGTGATTTCTGGGGCACTGCAGCCTTGCAAGCAGAGAGGTTTCCAAACCGGAGTTTAGGACTGCATCACTGCTCACCCTCCAGCTCCAAGTCACGCACAGCTGGAGCAGCCCCATCCCTTTCCTCCCAGTCCATAAGCAATGCAGAACCAGTTGCTCTCACCTCTCCAGGCATGTGTGTGGCAGCGCGGCGAGTCCTTTGCACATTTTGGCACGCTGTTCCTTCCTCAGCTGCAAGAAAAGGGTGCACGATGGCTGCAACTCGATCTGCAGCCCAGCTCCCCCTCCGACAGCTATATAGTGCTGGCAGCTGGACCCCTGCCAGCCCCCAACGCCATCCCAACACAGCTGGACCAGCCGCCTCACAATCTTGTTTTCCCCTCTCCAGGCTTGCACAGGGAAATGCGTGTGCCTAGGGTGAGAGCAGGGAATGGCAGCACCAGGGCCAAGCTGCAGGCTAAACACCCACAAGGCTTTCCCATGTTGGTGTACCAGGCTCAGGGGCAGTGTTTAGAGGAGGTGCGTAGTAAAGCTGCTTGCAAGTGAGCGTTTTTCCTATGAAAATACCACCTGCATGAAAATCAAGTGCTTAGGAGAAGGATTTGCCTTTGAAATAAACGTTGCGGTTAATGTCAAAACCTCCAGTTTCAGCAGTGGTTATCGGCAAGTGAGTAATAGGTAACGTTTGTTCCAGAACAAGTTGTAAGCGTAAAAAAGTAAATGTTTTAATGATAACAAGTGGTTTGGTTTTATGATGGTGATGCTTTGAAAAGGCTCAGATGGTTTCCTACCTTGACTTTTATGTGGAGTTTGTTTTCCCACCCCCTTGCAGACGAGCAGAGCAAACACCAGAGCCAAGAGCTGCCTGCAGAGTGGGGAACGGTGCCTGAGCAGGGACCCAGCGCCTGTCCTCTGCAGTGTGACGGCACTTCTCTCGGGTTGAGAAAGTTCACTTTGTTTGCTCCTCTGAAACTGGAAACCGTGGAGCCAATGTCTGCCTATGATGTGAATTCTTCCCAGCCTCAGCCAGTCATGGTGAAGAGGCAGCCCTATGGAGTGAGGCTGAGGGGCAAATTCTGGGTATCAGCCTGGCTGTGGGTGGCCCAGCACCAAGCCCGTGGCTCCAAAACTGCCCCTACAGCTGGTACAGATGCCTCTCGTTCTGAGCAGAGCAGTGTGTGCCCACCCACACATGGCACTGGGGATGACCCACTCTGATTTCAGCCCCACATTAGTTAGAAATCATCTGTAGCTGCAAGGAGAGCCAGGCAACTCCTTGTGCTTTAACAGTACTTAGAGTGGCAAGGGTGAATGTAACTGCCCTGGATGAATTTAAGCTCACCCCAGGATGTGCTTACTGCCCCCCAGCTGCATCAGAGCTGTGCCCCTCTTTATCCCTGGGGCAGACCTGGGACCTGTTCCAGCCCATCTCCTGCTGCTGTGCAGCAAGCTGGTGTCTGCATTTCAGTGTGTGAGTGCAGGAACCTAAGCCTGGAAGTCTACTAGAAACAGGCAGGGCCATCTCTGCCTGCATGGAGAGCTGGGCTTAGCAATTACTGGTTTGCAATGACAGTGTGTCATGGTTTTATGATTTTTGGTTATCAGTATTCCACATCATAACATCATGTAGTGCACTGAGAATAAGTGAAATGAAAAAAAGGACATCTGGCGTATTTGAGAGGATCAGGAGCTCTATCAGCCTCTGCCTGAGCTGTTACTGGCACGGAGATGCTGCATCCCGTGCTGGGGACAGCCCAGAGCCCCATGGCCCCAGGGCTGCGGGGTGTGCCAGGCTCCGCCGCCTGCCTGCAGGTGCCGTTGTCACCCAGTCGGACTGCTAGGAGCGGGATGGGCGGAGGGCACAGCGGTTCTCACAGTTCCCCATCCCAGAGGGCAGCAGGGCCATGAGAGCCACAGGGAAGCCATGCGCCCGACTGCGGAGTCGTGGGGACTGCAGCTGTTTTTTCCTCATTAATCTCCAGCAACGAAGCCAGCGTCAGCTATCCCGGAGGAGCTGGGATCTGTGGGAGCAGGCGGTCTGCATGGATGCTGTCCAGCAGACGCCGAGCAACCTTGTGTGCGGTCCGTCCAGCTGCAGCACAGCTCCCACCGTGCCAACCTCCTGCTGCTCGGAGGGGATCTCAGCGGCTCAGAGCACCCAGGGATACCCCTGCAGACCTATTTCCCCACCTCGTGCCTGGCACTCCACCTCTTTCAGCCCCAGCTGGGTGAGGAGGGGCTGGGGAGATGCTGCGCAGTGCCTCTCTGCTGAGCAAAAACAAGGATTGCACAGAAATAGCCGGTGTTTTCCCCAGACCTTTGTCTAGGAATAAATGTTTGTTTTGTCCATTTCAAGGCTTTGGAGTGCTAAGAAAATATTTCCTAAAAGGAATACACAGACCTTCTTCTTCTTCCCACGACAACTTAATTTCTTTAAGAGCCCTTTTGGGAGAGCGTTTTGGAGACCCAAGTGCCCCCTGAGGACCGCGTCCTATGTACGCAGCGACTGACATCCTCAAAGAGCAGCAAGGGCTCGTGCCTCCAAACTGCCCACTCAAAAGCCACATGGAATCTCCCATTGCACCGTATTTATTCTGGTTTCTGTTATTTCAAGCCTTTATTTTCCTTTCTAACAACTTGCCTTTTATAGAACACAGCCTCGCTGCTTTGTAGCTTCCTGGTTCCCACTGGAACTTTCTGAAAATTAGCATCATATTTAGCATCATTGACTTCTTGGTGGACGGATGGCTGCAATTCTCACCCAAGGCACCCTCTGGCAATCCATTTGAGCGCTCCTTCTGGCACTGGCTATTTTTTAAAACTATGCGTTCTAAAAATGTGATTAAAAATCACTTTTTCCCCTACACACCCCAGTGCTTTGGGATGATCGTGTGTCCCTGAAGGAACAACGCTGGTGTGAGCCTGTTCACAGCAGAGGCTGATATGAATCAACTCCTTAAGCTTTCCTATGATGGCTCTCTCATAAAACCTGCTTGTGTCATGCCCCACCGGGCTCTCCGGAGAGCTTTTTGCTTCTCACACTGTCATGATTTATGTTTATGCCTTAAGGATGTTTTCCTCAAACCTCCTCAGTCTGCATTTTACCTGTAACTTCCCAGAGTTTGCATTTATTTTCATTCTCTTGTATGTATGCAATTTTTGCATCTTCACAGGTCTCGTTGTTTCAAGCATTCACCTGTTCTCCCCTGCTGAGGCACATCACCTTTGATAAAAGCTCTGAGCACTGGGATGCACTTACACTGGTGTAACCCAGCACTGCATGTTTGAGCAGCCTTCATGCTGCATAAGCCTCAAGCCTCTCCAGGTGTGTGTGTGCTATTCCCGAGCGGCCCAACTTGCATGTCCCTTTTTACATTAAGAATTACTCTACAGATCTCCCTTTGTCTCTCTCTGGATCAGTCTCCCAGGATTACTGCTCGGTGGCACCATGTACCAGCTTGGTGATGTGAATATTTGTGCAGGAGGACAGAGACCAGGCACCTCTCCCCATCTGAGTCACTGACACAGGGACCACGGGGAGATCGAAGAAGAGAAAGCCCTGGAAAGCCACTGGGCACGCAGCCAGCCGGGAGCGCAGGAGTCACGTAAAGCTCCCAGCTGCGGAGCCATTGCGGTCCTTGACCCTGTGGGAGGCCTGACAGTGGCTGTGGTGCAGAGGCTGGGATGCAAGGGGGTCCCAGGCAGCCCAATAGCCCTGCCTCCTTTGCCACGTAGAAGAGGATGAGGACATGGGTGCTCTGCAGCTGCTGGGATCGCAGCCATGTGAAGGGCACTGGTGCCTGGGGACAGCTGTGCCCCAACCACATACGCCCAGATGCGTTCCCTGAGGTGGCACCAGGAGATGCAGCCAGGCTGGCAACATGCAGGTGGAAAGCAGAATTTCAACACAGCTAGCACAGGCTAGTCACAGGGTTTTATTCAAGGTCTCAATTCAAGGAATTGTTTAAATTATAAAACGTTTACCCGGATTTGCACCCCAGCTCCCCATTGTCCATGCAAACACCCCACTATTATCCCATACATTCATTCTCAGCCCAGAAGAGCATCTGGAAGGTCAGCCAACCACTTGTTGCCCATGCCTTTTGCTCTATGTGCATGGCTGCGGCACTGTCTTCCCCAGCTGATGGATGGCTTTGTTCTCCAGCACCTCCACCTTCTCCCCACTTGGCTGCAGCACGCTGGCCACCATTGCCCTTGCCACTGTTTCTACAGGCACTGTGTAAGCAGTGGGGAAGAACCGGGCACTGAATCCCAGAAGCCGCTGCATGATCCACTCGGCGGGGCGGAACTCCTGGCGTGCACACAGCAGCATTCTGCAGGGCAAGGAGGTGAAGTGGGTCAGGCTGCAGAGCCCAGCCCAGCTGGAAAACCTGCACCGGGCCCAAGTGGCTTCTGCAAGGTCCCGGAACATGAGTGGGCTGATCCCTGGGAGCTCCTTTTACCTGCAGTGCTGCCAAAACCAGAATGCTGGTTCTCCCAGGTATAGTATGGTTGAAAGGATACAGGAGAGCAGCCCCTCCACACAGGCTGACCTCCAGGTGAAGTTAAGCTTCAACCGATGTCCCCCAACCTCTGCTTTGAGCCCAAGCCTCAAAAGCATGGCTTTGGGAAGGGCTGTGGGAAATGGCTGGGCTTGCTGCTTACAGCAAAGGGGAAGAAGTGAAGGCAGGAGCTGTGTTTGACCCTGGGGGCTCTCTTCACTTCCTTCCCAGCCCTCCCCTAACGTACTCTGCCCATGGCCCCATCTCCCAGCCCTGCCTTGGCTCTGTGTCCCCTCTGCTACTCACGCTGGCCGAAGAATGGTGCAGCGGTCAAAGCCAACAGCCTCAACCAGTTTCTCCACTTCTCCCTGTCACAGTGGGGACAAAACAAGCAAAGGATGATCACAGGCACCTTGTCTCCCACCCTATGAATCAGGGAGAAGGAAGAGCTGAGCTGTGGGCAGGACACAGTGCATCCTGCATCCCACCCCAGGACCCCCAGTGCACAGCACAGCCACAGGACATGGCCGTAGCACTGGGGCTGAGCGGCATGGATTTAGCTCCCAGGCTCCTACAATGTGGCAAAGGTAAAATGAACACACAAAGGAAAGCTGGTGGTAGGGAAAAATATGGACATAAAAAGGGAGAAGCAGAAGACCTGCTCAGAGGTAGGTGGCCAAAGAGCAGCAGTGGCTGACCCTTCCCCACCTGCCCAGCCATCGTCCCACCTGCCTCTAAAGGGCTGTGAGCACACATGCTCAGTCTTGCATCACCTTTGTACCAGCCACCCGGCAGGTATTGCCCAACACACAACTGGTGTGCGCTTGTGAGCCGAGAGTAATCCTCCAGATAACTTAGGGGGGTTGCAGTAGGAAGGGCACAGGGCACCCAAACTGGCAGGAACCTAGTATGTGTGGTTGTGGGTAAAGGTCACTTCTCTGTCAGCATGACAAAGTCAGGGCCACAACCATGTCTGTGGAGAGGGGTTTCTTGGAGGGCAGGGAAGGGAGAACCAGAGCTGACCCTGCTCAAAATGCAAAGCATTTTGCCAAGATGCCAATCACCAAAGCAAAGGGCAGGGCAGTGCAGGGACCCAAACGGGGCAAATGGATGGGTCAGCAGAGACCCCAGAAATTTAGTAAAAACAAAAACAAAATCCAGCTGTAGAGAGACAGCTGTAGGAAGCTCTCTAGGAAAGGAGTGTCAGTGCTGGACAGCCAAACAGCAGTCAGCAGCGCTCCCTTGTAGCCATAGCACTAACTGCAGCAGCAGCACGCACGGCGGGCAGAGCAGGGCATCAGGGGGTGGCAACGGGATGCTGCCCGGCCCGGGCACTGCCGGTGTGAGACACTGCAGGCAGGAGCAAGTCCTGCAAAAGTGGGTGGTGTTCAGTAGTGTAAGGATGCTGAGCTCCTGGTGTCTGCCCTTTAGGATGCAGCAGGGCACACTGCTGTGCTGCCAGCCCATCTCCTGGGCTCTCTGTTCCCCCTCACCAGGAAAGCCCTGGGGCCACTGGACCCTCTGCAGCCTCAGCCCCAGCTTCATTCCCAAGTGTCCGCACATCTCCATCTCCAGGAGCACGCCCAGCTTCCCGCCTCACCTTCACCCGCAGGTACAGAAATCTGCTGCGCTCGTTCGCACTCTGGGAGGACTGCAGGACGAAGTGCTTGCAGCCACCCGCCCGCGCCAGCTCGGCTGCCTGCGCCACGTAGTCCCGGTCCACACGGACAAAGCCATCCTAGGGCAGGGCACGGAGCGGGGTCAGCGACCTCTCACCGAGCGGCACCCCACCGGGAGCGGAGGCACCCACGGCGCATTCCCCAGGCCTGAGCATCTCGCTGGGCGCGGCGATGCCCAGTGACCCCCTGGGACCGGCCAGGGCCACTCACCGCGCCCGCCTTACTCCGGGTGGTGCCCAGGCAGCAGAAGCCCACGTCGTGGCCACGGAAGGCATCGGCGTGCTCGCCCAGCCGCTCAAAGTCCACCACCGCCTGCTCCTGGGGGAGGCAGTGGGTCAGGATGGCACCTCCAGCACGGACCCCGCCACCCTCGGCCCACACCGCACCACGGCCACGCCGCTCTCCTCGGGCAGGCTCAGCTGCCGCCGCCCAATCACCGTCACCCTGCTGAAGGGCCGCTGTGCGCACAGCTCCCGCAGCAGCTCCCGGCCCGTCGCCCCCGAGGCCCCCAGCACGAAGCAGGAACCTCCGCCGCGTGGTGCCGCCATGCTTAGGGGACGTGCCGCGCTGCAGGCTGGGCTGAGCTGCTGCTGCTACTGCTGCTGTTTCTGCTGCTGCTGCTTTCCCCGCCTGCCCCAGAGCTCCGCCCAGCTGTGATGGCTGTTGCGGAGTCAGGCCCTGAGCAGGCTTGCAAAGTGTCACCGGGATGATGAGGGACAGTGCGTCATGCCAGCGGGGGTGGCAGCAAAATGTCTACTGCCTCAGCCTGTGCTGCCCCTATGCTGGGGTCAGCGCAGTGAGAGCCCTCACAGAGAGTGTCCTGAAGGCCCTGTGTCCTCAGAGAGAGGTCACAGCAGGGGTACTCGGGGGGGTCTATGACCTGTCAAGCCTCAAAGCCCTCAGGGCAGCACAGTGTGAGGCAGCCGTGTCCCAGGGGCAGGCAGTGAGTCACCCCCAGGTGCTGCCTCCAGCTCATGGGGCTCACAGCTCAGTAGTGATGGCAGCCCCAACCAGCTGTGCCTTTCCAGACACAGGCAGCTTCCCAGGGCCGTGGGGCGCCCAGTCCTGTTTGTCCTGATTCCTGGGGAGGGAGGTGTGCAGCCTGACCAGCTGCTTTCAGGATCAGCCCGGCAATTTTCCATCCTGCTGAGCTCTCTCCTTGGTGAGGAGTGAGCCCAGATCCCTGCAGCACGTGCCACATGAGGGATATGACGTGTATCATGAGCGTCACCCTGATAATGGCCAGCATCCCACTCAGCCTGCCAGTCACTGCCTACACCCCATCCAACAGGCTGCACCCCACCACCACAGGCTGGCCCGGTGCTGGGGTGCCCATGTTCACTGCAGCATGGATGCACGGTGCCAGCACAAGGCAGCATTTGACAACACGGCCCAGCCTGCTGCCTGCTGCCCTGACTGGATGGCAGCACTGCCTGACAAGCTGCCGCTCTCCCGCCTCTCCATCCCTGGCACACACGACTCCCTCAGCCTGTTTGGTGGCCGGCGCCTGCGCTGCCAGAGCTGGGGCCTGGAGGCCCAGCTGGCGGCTGGTGTGCGCTTCCTGGACGTGCGCTGCAAGCTGGAGCGGGGTGAGCTGCGCGTCTACCACCTGTGTGCCTTCCAGCGGGTCAGCCTGCGGGGCGTCCTGCGTCGCACCCTGCGCTTCCTCCGCGCCCACCCCGGCGAGGCCGTGCTGATGCGCATCAAGGAGGAGCTGCCTGTCTTCCCACGGCCCCGCTTTGCTGCCCGGCTCCAGCGCTGCCTGCTGGAGGAGAGCCGGGGCCGGCTGTGGTGCCGGGAGGAGGTGCCCACACTGGGCCAGGAGAGGGGCAAGATCGTGGTGCTGGAGGCGCTGGAGCGGGCGGTGCTGGGCATCCCCTATGAGCGGCTGAGCATCAGCGATGCGTGGAACGTGCTTTCGCTGGAGAGGAAATGGGCACGAGCGCAGCGGCACCTGGACGCAGCAGCCAGCGGGGACCCTGCCACCATGCACCTCACCTTCTGCTCTGGCAATGGGCTCTTCACCTGCCCTGAGGACGTGGCCCGCTTCATCAACCCTCAGTGCTACCAGCACCTGCAGCGCTGCTCCGGGCAGCTGGTGTGCTGGGGAGTGGTCATTTTGGACTTCCCCGGGGCAGGCCTGCTCCAGCTCATCATTGAGAGCAACGCCCCAGGGACAAATGGAGGTGTGCCAGAGGCCCCCAGCACTCCACAGACACCCCAGCAGCAGCGGGGACGAATGCTACAGGTGGCACCGCTGGGGCCGGTGTCCCCCATGCTGCGGGCAGCCTCACGTGTCAGCCGACAGACATCGATGCAGAAGGGTGCCCGGAGATCCTGCACAGCACTGAGACACCTCTATGTGACATCCGTGTGACAGCAGCAGGGCTGGCAGTCAGAGGTGAGTGGCCCTGAGCTGCCCCTGTGCATGGCAATGGCATCCCTCCAGGAGCCAGGTATGGTGTTGGTGAGGTGGGGGTAATCCCCAGTGTAGGTCTGGGCCAGCGAAATCCCCGGCGGAGCTGGGGATAGAATCAATTATAGAACCATTTGAGTTGGAAAGGACTCTTAAAGGCCATCTGGCCTGCAGTGAACAGGGACACCCACAGCTCCATCAGGTGCTCAGAGCCCCATCCAGCCTGACCTTGCTGTCTCCAGGGATGGGGCACCCACTGGGCAACCTGTGCCACTGCCTCACCACCCTTATGGAAATAAACTTCTTCCTTATATCCAATCTAATTTCCTCTCTTTTAGTTTGAAACCATTTCCCCTTGTCCCATCACAGCAGAGCCTGCTAACGAGTCTGTCCACTTCTGGGACAGGGGATGGGATGGAGTGGAAAGGTCCTGTTCTTAAATGCATCCAGAAAAGGGCAATGGAGCTGTGAGGGGTCTGAAGCACAAGACTTATTAGGAAACATTTCTTCTCAGAAAGAGTGGTTGGGCACTGGCACAAGCTGCCCGGGTATGTGGTGGAGTCACCATCCCTGGAGGTGTTCAAGAACCATGGAGATATGGCACTGAGTGAGGGACATGTTCAGTGGGCATGGTGGGGGTGAGTTGGGGTTGGACTAAACAATTCCGTGATTCTATGATAAACCACAGATGTGGGAAGCCAGAATGTGGAGAAGGAGGAATTAATTTCAAAGTGACAGCAAAATACTGGGGACACCCTTGCCCCCATTATTTTAGGTGGAGTTCTTTTCTTTGCAGAGTCTTGCCCCAAAAGTCAGGACTTTGAGAGAGGAACCATCCAACCCTGAGACAAAGCAGCAGGACCAGAATGCAGGAGAGATGTCTCCTCAGCTCTGTACCCAGAAGGCAGCGAGGAGAAGGGCGCTTTCCAAGGAGTGAGATCCTCAGGAGCAGAAAAATAACCAAGTTCCCAGGGCTGAAAGCATCAAAGCACTGCTGGCGCTGAACACAAGAGGGCAGGAAGCACAAGGCAGGGCGCTGCCTGAGGCTGGAAGGAGAGGAAAGCTCAGCTCTGGGCTGCCAAAAGGTGAAGAATGAACATGCTCAAGGATGCTTCTGTGTGCAAGAAAATGGAGCTGGCCTCGCTGCACGGCCAGGGCTGCCTCCGGATTTCCTGGCAGGAGGACAGGACATTGTTTGCTCCGTGGGGCTGGCACTGGCCCAAGGCAGGGCTCTCATGGCTGAGTGCGTTCATCCGCTCGTCTTCATGGCTCTTTGCAGAGCTGCATGGCTGCAGAGCCAGATCTGCTGGGGAGAGAGCCAGATGGGCTGCACAGAGCCAGAGTGAGGGGAAGGGAAGAGGCAGAGGGGGGCAAAAACGTGCTGGGGGGACAGGCAGCAGAATCCGCCTCTGGGCTTGCCCTCTTGAAATAAGAAGACTGCATTAAAGCATTAAACCAGACTGTTGCAGTAGCACTGGTGATGTCTGGGGGACACAAGGCAGCGCCATGAGGGCAATGAGTAGGGTGGGGTGGGACAGGATGCCCCAGGCTGCACTCACCCTGATAGGCAGGGCCGCTTGTTTACTGCTCACTACACCAGCACTGAGATAAGTTTCCATTATCTCCACCCCCACCATCCTGTTTGGCAAATCTTTACCCATGCTAGGCACGTGCTGCTGCAGCCAGGCAACAGGAGCCAGTCCCAGGGGTGCACAGATGGCAGCGATGCCATAAGGCTCTCTGTCCCTTTGTTGCAGGGTGAAGACACAAGGCTGAGATATCCAGGGTCAGAGAAATGGCTCTGAGGGGCATCAACAGGGCAAGGGGGACACAGTGTGGTGGTCAGAGGCAGGGGCCCCAAACCCCCCCGCTCCTTGCAGCCAGGGTTGTTCCACCTGGGGTGTGCCAGGGACATCTGGGGACATCCCCATCCTGGCTCAGCAAATCAGTGCCACCGTCTCACCCTGCCCTGGTTGGGGTGATATTTGAGTAAACATGTCTTCCTGTGGCCAAACTGTTATCACTTTCAGATTCTGAGAAAGATTGTACTGTGTGCCACACTGCAGGGGCACCGAGGTGAGATGCACTCAGAAGCACCTCCCAGCTCGGGACCACTTTGGGGACAAAAAGGCCCCATGGTGGCACTGTGGAGGGGCAGCCATCCCCAGCCCATGACCAGGAGGTGCCTTCAAAGCATCCTGGCTCTGTGTAGGGACTGGAAATGGGGTGGCATGGGGGGGTAGTGGGAGCAGGGCTGCACCCAATGGCTGTGCCCTTTGGGGGTGCCCCATGTCTCCATGCCCCGGGGGCTGCAGGAGGTGCCCAGGAAGGTGCCTGTGGTATCGCCAGTGGCAGCTGCTCCAGGCAGGCTGCGTCAGGGTGAGTTGGTTCCTCTGCGGTTTGCAGGGAACATTGCTCAAGGAGAGGGGCGGGCTGTACCACACAGGGACAGGGCCTCTGCCAAAAACAAGAGCAGCGTGCATGGTGAGGGGCTCCTCCCAAGTGGCAGGGGAGCACCCCACTCAGCCTAGCAATGCCAGAGGAGCCTGCAGGATCCCTGTGAGGAGCATGTGCCCCGCAGCATGCCAATGCCTGCCCAGGAGTTGGCCCTGGAAGGCACCAGCAATGGAAAACAGGATTATCTCTGGGATTATCTAGCTCCCAGGAGAGCTGCAGAACTGATTGCAGTCCTCATTCCCCTCTGCCACATGTACCCGTCTCCTCTACATGCAAAGCATCACCCCTTGGTTCAAGGCTGTGTCCTTCCCCTTGCAGCGGCCACCTCCGGGTCTCAGCCAGTTCACTTCTGCTTCTACAACAACACCAGAGACTATTTGTAGTGACAAAAATAAAGGTGGGAATATTTCTTTTCTATTGTTCTGCCCAGCTGTGCCCTGTGCCAGCAGAAGTGAAACCAGCAGGGGCACAGCCCATTTTCCTCCTGCCCTCCCCTGGTGCCGAGCATCCAGCAACACCCCTCTGACTGTCCTAGTGCTGCAGCAGCTTTGTTCCTCTCTGGCTTCCCAAGGTGTCCCCCTGCCCAGCAGCCACTCCTCAGCCTCTCTGCCCACTGGGATGTCATTCTCTGCCCCAAGCTACACTTTCCGCATGGGAAAGCAAATGCTGCTGGGTTACTGCATGCACAGAAAGAGGAAGAATTGCAGTAGAACAATTTGCAAGGATGGTGACAAAGGGCAGGAACAGAATTTCATTTACATTGGCCAAGCAGAAAGTCACTGTAATGAGTTATGGATTTTGTGGATAGGTTCCTCCTTTTGTGTTGTGTGAGTCCCACTGGAGCATCGTTTATTTCTCTGGAACTGGAACATGCATGTGACCCGAAGGTCTCCTGCCTTGGCTTTAGCTGGAAGTGAGTGGAGCAATTCCCGCAGAAAACCCTGCCAAAATGATACTACTTGTGTAAAAATAGATGTATGGTGATGCTGTTACACAATGGGCATCTTCCTGAAGCATCAGTAGAAGTTCATAAAGGACATTTAATGGGGGGAAGTTCCCCCGTCCTGTTTTTGGACCTTTCTCATAAAGATTTTAAAAGGCAGAAACAGGAAAATACATTGCGTACCTAATTGGTCTTGAGTGGTATATGACAACTCACAGCCTGCACAGGATCTGGGAGCCATGGCGCACTATACTCCTGCTCTGCCTGGTGCAGGTCCACACACCTCATCCTGCTCCATCCTCTCTTCGCTGCTGCCACCGACATAGTGGGTTGGAGGGCTCTGGGTGGCCACACACCGGGCTGGTCCCTCGCTGGGTTCTCAGTCTCCGGCTGGTCCCTCGCTGGGTTCTCAGTCTCCGGCTGGTCCCTCGCTGGGTTCTCAGTCTCCAGCTGGCAGCAGGTTCCTGGCAGTGGGGAGCGCAGTGGGGCAGGATGCGGGCTGGCAGCGGGGCTGGGTCAGGAGGGGAAGAGACTGAGGGGAGGGAGCGATGCTCTGTGGCTTGCAGGAAGCGTGAGCAGCACTGCCTGCCCAGGGCAAGGGCCAGGCACAGCGGGCACCCTGCAGCACCAGTGCGGTAGGTCTGCCTGCTCCTTCCTGCTGGGACAGCTGGGGTCTGCTCAGGTAGGGGGCAGGGAGAGTTGCAGGTGGGTACCCTGCAGCTGGCAAGGATGCATGCTCATACCCCTATCTCTGGCAAGCAGGGCACCACTGTGGGACAGCACTGCGCTTGGAGGATGTGGTCTCTCAGCTCTTGTGGCATCTGCTGCCTGGGCATCGCTGCCTTCACATGTGGTAAGGTGCCCACCATGACCCTGAGTGAATGGGAAACTGGAGAAGGGCAGCGGAGTTATTTTAGGGGCCCCGCAGACACATGGCTTTGGTGCCTGTAGGATATTTCCTTTGCACATTGGCACTGCATGGGGCAAGGAATGCGATCTGTCCTAGAAATCCTGTGTGGTATGGGTCAGTTTACAAAAGACCTTTCGCAAATCAGCAGAAGAGCAGAGGCAAAAGTAGAAGTGTCAGGAGGAGACTGAGATTTAGGTCTGCAAGGGAAACAAAACGACAGATGCACCTTGAGTTCTGTGAGCACTGTGCCCAGCTGCACAGGGCAGGAGACATAGGGGCTGCCAGGGTTGCTAATGAAGCCCAGGTGGGGCTCAGCTCAGGTTGGGGGGGAGAGATGAGACAAGGCTGAGCATGTGGAGCTGCAGGAGCTGGAAGAATGAAGCAGGAGTGTGTCTGTATGACAGGTAGGCTGTAGATGTGCTGCCTGGTTTTTCCTGGGGTCTGGTCCTTCTTGGGAAGTGGTGGGGGCCAGGGCAGGCTCCCAGTGGTTGCTGTGAGCTTGTGCCCTGGGAGCTCTAGGAAGTGAGGAGCTGAGCTACTTTTGGAGAGCATATTTTTCTTGGTTTTGCTTAACAAAACGGGTAGTTGGATCTTCCACAAGGAAAACCAGACAAGTTGTAGGGGTTTTGCATAGGAAAATGTATGATAACTGGCCTAGCTAGGGCCCTAGTTAGACTTGTGAAGCCCTGTATTTGCATTTAATCTGCAATGTCTAGACCTTTGCCTTCATAATGATATAAGATGTGTTCTCCCACGACAGGGTACCCCAGGCCTGTTGCTTGGAGTGACTTTGCTCCCCATCTTGCTTTTGGGCAGCTTTCTGCAACCGTGGGCATACCTGCTTCTAGGGAGAAGGGAGGAAGTTTTTTTTGTGGCAAAAACTTCTCGATTACATTAAGTTGTGGTGTGAAACAGAAACAGTATTTCATCAAACCCACTTCTGGGCGTGGGTTCCAGTTAATCTGGGCTTTGCCTTCCCTGGTGGGCATGGCCAGGACATGAACTGCTTTCTGCAAGGCTGTGTTTTGCAATGCAGTGTTCTGCAGCTCGTTGGGCCACCTCTGGATCAGGGACGCAGTATGGCACGAGGATGCTTTTGGGCATGAGGGCATGCCTAGTCTTCTTTCTTATGCAAAACTGACCATCCTGTAGAATTGTAAATTAAATAAAGAAGGGAAAACAAACAACCAAACAACAAAACCACACATGTGGAACAATTTTACGTTTATAGAGGAAATGTGTTTTAAGGAACTCTTCGAGAGATTTTTATGGGGTGGGGAGCCTCAGCTTTTTCCCACCTTCCTCATTTCTCTGTTGCCCTTCTGCTCCACCATGGCTCATTCTGCCATGCTGGATCCTTACACATCTCCACATACCCTCTTTGAACTCTGTTCTCATCCCCGCTTTCCCCATTTTTTCCCTCTGGTTGCTGGTGGCTCTTGACCCTGGTGCCAGCCTCATGTCCCCACCAACCCTGTCCCCAGCCCTGCACTGTCTTCCTGCAGTGATCCCAGATCACATCCTCTCCCGCAGGCGTGGTGATGCAGGTGGGGGCCTGGACATACAACTACAGTGAGGAAGACTATGAGTGGGACGAGGCCAGGAGATACTGCCAGATGTTCTTCACTGATCTGGTGGCCATCCAGAACAAGGAGGAGATTGAGTACCTCAATCGCACCCTGCCCTATCATAGCAAATACTACTGGATTGGTATCCGCAAGCTGGGAGGTATCTGGACCTGGGTGGGCACCAAGAAGGCACTGACAAAGGAGGCGGCCAACTGGGCCACTGGGGAGCCCAACAACCGCAAGTTCAACCAGGACTGTGTGGAGATCTACATCAAGCGGTCGTCAGAGGCAGGCAAGTGGAACGATGAGCCTTGTACGAGGAAGAAGAAGAAGGCACTGTGCTACAAGGGTGAGTGGTGAGAACACGGGGAGGGCTGGGAGCAGGGCATAGCACCCCTTGATGATGGTCAATGTGCACAGTCTCCTGCCAGCCCCTGCTCTGCGGCCTGCATGGTGACTGTTTGGAGGTCATCCAGAGCTACAAGTGTGAGTGCCACCCCGGCTTCAAAGGGGACAACTGTGAGAATGGTGAGTACCTGGCAGGCTCTGCTTGGGGCTGGAGTGCTTGTCCTGGATGGTGCTTGGGGCTGTATATCCCAAAAAGACTGCCCTTTTGTTGGAGAGCTCAAGCCTCAGCAAAGCGCACGTGTCTATCGTGCTGCTGACAGGCTGTGGCCACATCTCTCCCAGCCGTGCAGTGTCCCATACTCGAGCCCAGAGGAGCGTACATGAACTGCAGCCATCCCTTTGGAGACTTCAGATACAACTCCACCTGCACCTTCTGGTGCCCAGAGGGGTTTGAACGGCAAGGCGCAGACGAGCTGCAGTGCTTGGATGAGCGGCAGTGGTCGGCGGAGACCCCCATGTGCATAGGTAGGGACTGCCATGGGCTGGGGCTCTGGAGTGTGGCACTGATGCTCAGCATCACTCCCACAGTGGGATCTGGTGTGTAGACGCAGCAAACCCTTGCGACTTCCCGCATGCTGATGCTCACTCCCTGTTTGTGTTGGGGCACAACTGGTGTCCTGGCACTTACATTGTCCTAGAGGCACTGACTGCTCCTTGAGAAGTTGCTGAGCACTTCAGAAAGACTTGAAGAAGATGAACGGCAGCTGTCACACGGCTGGGGGAAGGGTGCACCCTGACTGGGTTGGGCAGAAGGGCAAGAGGTGGTGAGATGGGGAGGAACAGGGCAGGCAGGAAACCACTGTGGGGAGAAAGCCACAAAAGAACTGAGCTGTGGTGTGTTTTGCAGAGAAAGTCTTCCTGTTGGCATCTTGAGGGCTTGTAGCTGCTCTGCTGGTGTCCCAGAGGCACTGAGCTGTTTTGGGTTGGGGTTTGTGTGGAGCCTTGCTCCATCTGCTCTGTACAGCAGGTCTACATGTGTGTACAAGGATAAGACAAGCTGAGACCCGAAGCAGGTGCAGGACACAAAGAGGTATCTCCTGTATGGAGAACCCCAGCAGTATACACACTTTTAAAACTAGCAGATTGCCTTGCAGTTAGCACTGCCAGCGAGGCAGTGCTCAGTAGGCTGGTGGCCCAGGGATTTCTGCAGCTAAGGGAGCAAGCACCAAGGGCTGATGTGATGTCAGTTTTGTGGAAGTCCCCCTGTGCACCATCCAGCAAGTTGCCCTGACCTTTCCTGCGCCTGGCTTTCCAAGTTCCCACATCTGGTTTTCCAGAGCACAGCTGTTTTTTCCTGCTTGATGTATGATGGATTTTTCTTTTCTGCAAAAAATTGGCTGACTTGGTTGCCAGTGCTGATAACAGAGCTGTGCTAGTGAGCATTGCCAATTGGGTTTACTCCAACACCAAGCACAGGCTCTGGCTGTGGCAGGGCTGGACATGCCCTGGGCACTACAGGGACATGGGAGAGGTGGTGGTGCACAGCTGAGGGGGCCTGGTCAGAGCCCTCTCTCGCTGCAAAGATAGAGCCAGTGTGTCTGGGTGCTGGACTGGGAGGTGGGCATCCTGCAGAGAAACAGACTCTGTGTAAGGTGCCCATGCTCTTGTGCCATGGAGCTGTGACCCAGAGAGTGCCAGGGGTAATCCAGTTCCTGACACAGCAGCAACTGCTTCTCATGTGAAGCAAAAATCATTGTACCAATGGTGCTACCACTGTGTCCAAGGAAGTGAGGCTTGCCATCTGGTATTGAGGCAAGAAAGGAAGATCAAAGACATGCCACCTCAAATTTGGGTTTATAAGTTTGGAATTAAACACTAATCCTGTATTTGGTTCCACCCAAATCCTGCCCTAAGACCTGTTCTCTTGCAGCTGTCACCTGCCCAGAGCTCAGAGCTCCAGAGCATGGAGAGCTGAACTGCTCCCACCTCCATGGGAACTTCACCTTTGGCTCCACGTGTGACTTCTCCTGCCAGCCAGGGTTTGAGCTCATGGGGTTACAGAGTCATGAGTGCATGGCCACGGGGAGATGGACTGGAGACATTCCACGATGCAAAGGTAGAGATGCTGCTAGAGCTTTGGGACGACACTAGAATGTTCTTCATCCTCTTGGTCCCAGCAGTTCAACCCTGCAGTAACACGGCTTCTGCTTGAAGTGTGCCTCTTTCCCCTGCAGCTGTCACCTGCCCGATACTCAGTGCTCCAGAGCATGGAGAGCTGAACTGCTCCCACCTCCATGGAAACTTCACCTTTGGCTCCACATGTGACTTCTCCTGCCAGCCAGGGTTTGAGCTCATGGGGTCACAGAGTCATGAGTGCAAAGCCATGGGGACCTGGACTGGGGACACCCCACAGTGAAAAGGTAGGGCTGCTAGTAAAGGTGCTACTGGCCTGAGATTGGCCTTGGGATGCATTAGCCTTCTCATCCCAACAGCTGAGCCTTGCAGCTCCCTGGCTCCTGCTTAAGGTGTGCTTCTTTTACTTTTCAGCCATCAGCTGCTCAATGCTCAGTGCTCCAGAGCATGGAGAGCTGAACTGCTCCCACATCCATGGGAACTTCACCTTTGGCTCCACGTGTGACCTTTCCTGTCAGCCAGGGTTTGTGCTGATGGGGCCAAAGAGCCGTGAATGCATGGCTACAAGAAGCTGGACTGGGGACACCTCACGATGCAAAGGTAGAGCTGCTGCTAGAGCTCATAGTGTCACTGACGTTACCACAGGGCTGCCCTGTGCTGTTCTCAGCCTCTGCCAGCTGTCACCTCAGCAGCCCCGACACCACATGCACACACAGGCCCATGATTCTCACCAGTGTCCCCCTCCACAAATGGTGACAGCACTGGTGCCTGAAGCAGCACTGCATTGCATCAGCCCTGAGCTTTCAGGGTGAGGGCCATGCCCCCAGCTTGCCTTATGTCTGCATCCAAAAGGCAGCTCTGTCGTGCTGTTCTGTGCGCTCTTGATACTCTGACACATTCTGGCACATCACTGATGTCCTGCCATCCTGTCCCAGTAGTGAAAATCCTCTGTCCACAACAGCCACCTCAAAGAGTTGGCACTGACAGCCCTGCAGAGCAAGGCACTGGGTCTGCCAGCACCTCCCTGTCCAGGCATTAACACTCCTTGAGACCAGGACACCATCCCCTGCACCTAGCAGGCACAGTCAGAATTGACCCAGAACTTCTGGGTGCCCCATCTCGAGATGTGGAGATGTGCTCCTGCCAGCATGGACAGGATCTGCCCTGAGATCTGCTCTCCTTGCAGCTGTCACCTGCCTGGTGCTCAGTGCTCCAGAGCATGGAGAGCTGAACTGCTCCCACATCCATGGAAACTTCACCTTTGGCTCCACATGTGACTTCTCCTGCCAGCCAGGGTTTGAGCTCATGGGGTCACAGAGCCGTGAGTGCACAGCTATGGGGACCTGGAGCAAGGACACTCCACGATGCAAAGGTAGAGCTGCTGATAGAGTTTGGGGTGTCACTGGTATGGGGATGGCATTAGGATGTTCTTCATCCTCTTGGTCCCAACAGTTCAACCCCACAGTAACCTGGCTCCTGCTTAAGGTGTCCTTCTTTTTCCTGTAGCCATCACCTGCCCAGTGCTTGGTGCTCCAGGGCATGGAGAGCTGAGCTGCTCCCACATCCATGGAAACTTCACCTTTGGCTCCATCTGTGACTTCTCCTGCCAGCCCGGGTTTGAGCTCATGGGGCCACAGAGCCGTGAGTGCGCGGCCACTGGAACCTGGACTGGGGACACCTCGCAATGCCAAGGTAGAGCTGTGGTGGTCACATCTGCTCCTGGACTGTGTACCCTGATGAAGAGTTGCCCCTTCCTTAGGATCTGTCCCCAGTCTCCCTCTGTGAGATAGAGGAGCTGAGCCATGTTGTGCTCAAGCGGTGCAAGTGGAATGGAGCTGTGTAAGGATGCAGTAGTGGAGCCCCCCATCGCTGCCTTTATCCTGATGCTTTCTGTGAACCCAATAGGGCTATGCACAGTGGATATGCAGCACCATGAGGAGGCAGACCCTCTGAAATCTCCAGTTCTTCTGAGAACTGCCAGGACAGTGCCCACTGCTCTGTACTAGCAGATCGCTTTCCCCAGGATCCCTTTTCCCTCAGTGCCCCAGCTCATGGCAGCTCATCCCCTGGCTCTCTAGCCCCTATGCCCTCATTCCACTGCCAACAATTCTGTCTCATCAGTGTTGCTGATGTGCTCTACCTGCAGCCGTCAGCTGTCCAGTGCTGGATGTCCCCAGCCATGGCCACCTCAGCTGCTCTCATCTGCATGGGAACTTCACGTTCAACTCCACTTGCACCTTTTCCTGCAAGGAAGGATTTATCCAGATGGGAGCAGAGATGCTCAGGTGCGCAGCCACAGGGAACTGGACTAGGCGTCCCCCAGTCTGTGAAGGTATGGTGGGGCTGCACTTCCCAGCCTCCTACAGTATATCTTGAGCGTGGAGGAGGCACCCAGCAGCTTTGTCTCTGTGGAATCCCTCTGATAACAACCTGAGTGTTTGTGGGTCTTTTTCAGAGGATTCTGCTGCCTTTTTGAAACAAGTTCTGGTTTACACCAGCACCAGTGCTCTGGCAGTAGCTGGCCTTGTGCTCTCTGGAACGCTCATTGCCTTGCTTGCCAAGCGACTCAGTGACAGAGGTACCGAAACACCTGCAGCCAATGGGTGCTTTGGCTAGGGACTCTCAGACCAAGTGATTACAGAGCCCCAAGGAAAGTGGGTTGATCAAAAGAGTTTATAGATATGACTGTCTCAGTCCACGTCCTATGTGCTCTGGGTTGGCCCAGTCCAGCAGCACCTCCCTGGCCCTGAGTCCCACTGAGAGCTCCAGCCACACCTTGGGGGCAGAGCCAGAAAAACACTGTCATTGTTGAAGGGGCAAAAGGCAATTGTCTCAGCATGAGATGGAATGGGGTTGCGTGACAAATTTGTTTCGGTTTATCAAATCCTACTGCTGCCTCTCAAGCCCTTCACTAAAAAGATCCAACTCTTTCTTTTCTATCTGCACTCTCTGTGGACGCTTCAACACTGCTCTTAGAGGAGAAGAAGAAGCTCCTGAACCCCACCAGGTAAGATTTGTACTTGGCAGGAGCATCTCTATCTGCAGACAGATGGATATCACTGTGGACACCTCCCTACTACCATCACCTCTACCTGCACATGTGAGGCTGCCTTAACAGCAGTAGGAGCATAGCTAGGGGCTAATGAGGCTGTGCCAACTGGTGTGCTGCAAAATACAAGGATTCTGTAGCCTCTGCAGGGTGCAGCCCCTGGGTGGAAATGGTTAAGACACAAGTGCTTTCCTCATGCAAGCACAATGTTTCTTGTCTCTTTTTTTCCCCCCACTCTAACACTCTTTATGTTTTTTCCCAGTGACCTAGGGGCACCAGGCATCTTCACCAACGCAGCCTATGACTCCACCTTGTAAGGTGAATGCCAGCGCAGTGCTTGCAGCACATTGGAAGGTGTGCATGAAAAATCCATCTGCTTCTGGGCAGTACATGGACTTACCTGGGTGGAAAACTCAGGGAGGGTAAGCCCAGCCACCTCACTTGTGTCACTTCTCCCATCTCACTGCAGGCGAAGCGGAGCCAGGAGCACTGTCCCTACCAGCACCAAGCCCTGACGGTACTTCACTTTGCCCTGCAGACCCTCGCTGCCTGCTGGCCTGAAGCTGCGCTCAGGGGCTGGGACCGCAGAGCTCTGTGCTCACCCTAGCCTATACCCATGCGTGGGCAAGGCCTCTGAAGAGCAACAAGGGCGCGGAAAAACGAACTGCAGCCCCCTCCCTTCCCCGACCTGCTGCTTGGGCCGGGCCCGTGCCAACGGGCTCTCAATAAATGCCTGTGCCCTCGACTGAGATCCGCGTGTGCTCTATGGGAAGCGGTCACCAAGTGGGGGCGGAGCGCCATGGGGGCGGGCCTAGACTGTCCTCCTGCGGCTGCCGTAGGGGGCGGGGCTTCTGCCGGAAGTATACGTGTGCGGGAGTAGGAAGTCGGAAGCGATGGCGGCGGCGGAGGCCGAGTGGGAGCCCGCGGGGCTGCTGCCGGCGGCGGGGGGCGGCCTTGACTGGGGTAAGCGCGGCTGGGCCGGGGGCAGGAGGGGTCGGCGACCGAGGATCCGGGCGGAGCTCGGCTCCCTGCTCCGCACCCGGTGCTGAGGCCGCTATCTCCCCGCAGAGACGGTGCTGGGTGAGGAGCTGGGCGAGCTGCTCGGTGCTGCGGAGTCGCGGCGCGCCCCGAAGGACGAGCCCGACGTGAGTACCGGCGGGCCGGGGCGCTGGGGCTCGTGGAGAGCAGCGGTCTGGGGCCGTGTGGGACGGCTGGAGGGTGTCACAGGCACCTGCGGGCTGGGCGTGCGGGCGCGGGGCGGGGCTGCCATTCCCTTCATGAACCGTCAGTGGCAGAGTGGTGGGTTTGGAAGTCGCGTATAAAGGCACACGCTTGTCTGCCTGGAGGATTTCTCTTCAACCTTTACTCTGACGCAGAGTATTAAGCCCTATGCTTTCCACCGTGTAGTCACACCTCCTTCTGGCTCTGTCCCAGGGCATTTGCCTCGTGGATTTCCCACTCTCTGTGCCTCCTCCTGCCTTCCGTTTGTCTGCTGTGGCCTCACACACAGGTAGCACAGCCTGTGCGCTATCCCACATCAGCCCCAGGCACTAGGAGCATTCCTACAGGAGTTGTAGGATGGGCACTAGGGAAAACTTGGGATCTGCTGGATTGGGCAAGGCCAAGCCATCAACTGTCAGCATGTCAGCGTTAGTTACATGTGGGAGACTCTGCACAGCTCGGGCTGTGGCTTCTGCTCATTCCTTCTACTGACATGCCCCGATGAGCTTTTTCTTTATCCTTCCCTGCAAATGCCCATTTCTGTGCAGTCTGCAGACTTGCTGAACCACTCTTCATGAGGCAAGCTCAGAATTTAAAGGAAGATTTTAATTAAAGGAAAGGTTTTAGCAAGTAAATCCTATCTATGTATTTATATAAACTGAATGTGTAACATTAGAGAGCAGTCTGTTTTTTATGCCAGCACTCATAGAAATGTTACATTTTGATAGAGAACTGAAGCTTTGCAACAGAAAAATGTGAAGCAAAAAGCTGACTGTTGTTTTGAGGGCTGTACAATAACTCATGTGTAAGAGGTGATTTTAGTCTCCTTTTTTTTTCCCTGTTGGATTATGAAACTGATGTCTGTGGTTTTAGAAGGTGGTGATGTCAGTTTACTCAAGTGTAGAGAGGCCTGATTCATCTCCAAGATGGTCAGTATGTTCCTGAGCAAATCACTCCTTGGGTCTCTCATTCTCTCATTAAACTGATGCTGACACTACTTTCATTTACGAAGTGCTTTGAGATCTGATGATGAAAGAGCATTAATGTTTCAATGAAGATGAAGGAGGGCGATGGCAATGAGCTGCCAATCTTGTAATTTATTCAAGGTGCTTCAGTGACTAAGCGTAGAACTTTTGCTTTACAAATTACTGACAACAGGACAGTAATTAATGGTATTCTTGAACAGATATGCTCTTATCTTACAGCTCTAAGCTTTAAAAGAAGCCTTGTTTCATGTATTCCAGTTGAGAACGCCCCCCTCAAGGCTGTTATCTCTGTGTGCCTTAAAGCAGCTGAAGTGATAGTCCCTTTGCTTGTCCAGAAACATAAGAATGAGAATGTAACAGCTGATGGTCTCAATGTATATTGCTTTCATGTCTTGTTTCTCTTTCTGAACAGTCATTTCAGGAAAATGATCTGTATAACTTTCATTTTGACTTGGATTTGATGTCCTGGGATTCGGACCTTTGGAATATTGCAAGCCACTCTTATCCAGGTAACTTATAGCTGAATTTTGCAGGTATGACAATTCCATCCTGCTCCACAAGGGTGAGCTGTTACAGCTTTATGGTACTGGCAATTTTTGTGGAACTATTTGATCTAGTCCTATAGTGAGAAGTTATGCTGTGTTTCTGTAGGGTGGGTGCAGCTGGTAGGAACTGCCCTAGAATCTAAATATCTTTAATCTTGCAATTTTCTGCTGTGTCTTGCTTTGGGAATTAAATAGCTGGCGTGGAGTGATGTTCTTTACTGATTGCCCCTTGTTAAAGACTTGTACAGAGAAAAATTCTTTGTTTATCTTTTGCAGATGCAAATGTGAAGACGGAGCCCTTATCACCAGCCCCTTCAACTTGTTCAGTCCCTTCTCCATCATCTGTGGACTCTCCAGTGCAGAATGTGCCTGTATGCAGAAACCTCCATGTAACACAGATAGCAAGATTAATTCAGGCCCAGCGGAGACAAGCAAAAAAAGCATTGATTTATCTATCTTGTCAACTTCATAGCATAAGGGGAAACTTTTTTTTTCAACCCTTGCAAAAACAACTTTCCTTCAGTTATGTTTTCCTTCTCCTAGTCCTCTAATGCATTCCTAAAAAAGCGTGTTCAGTTCTGTTTCCTCAGTTGTGTTTATTGGCCTGTTTGCCAAACAAAATACCTTCTAAAGGCATCTGAGTCTGGCAGTTGCTGGTCTCTCCACCCTTTTGTTCTGCTGGCATGGAGTGGTGCTGCTTTGGTTGTCAGTGGCACTTGGCACTGACTAGAATAAGATAGCAAAGGAAAGCCTTTCTCCTATTTCCTGCAGTAGCAACACCTGTGATGAAAGACAGTTGTACTCTGAATTTCTAGTAGTCGCTTTTATCTGTTTCTGAAGCAGTAGTTTCATCTACTTTCTGTTTGCAGGATGATATGGACTTCAGCTGCAGTTCCCAGATGTCTCCTATCTCCCTCTACTGCAAGAGCTCCAAAAGCCCCGCATCCCCTGAAGGAGATGCGGAGAAGAAACCGATTGTTGGCGTCACTTCTCGGTCTGGTATGAGAGATTGAGTTACTTAGATTCCACACCTATGAATGCATCAGTTTTAACAGATATAGATGGATAATGAAACATACCAAAGGCCATGTTTTCACTACTGAAATTTTTCACTTTCGAATTTCTGATCCAACTCTGTCTCTTTCTTTTCCTAGCGAATAATTCTGTGAAGACTCTGAAGAGATGTGGTCAGACAGCATCTAGGCCATCGATACAACCAAAACCTCTTTTGCCTGCTGTACCTGAGGCTCAGGCTAACATTGGCATCCCAGCTAAAACCATCATTATTCAGACACTTCCAACACTTGTGCCACTGCCAAAGCATCAGCCAGTTGTTAACATCCAGCCAGCACCTCCTAAAGGTAGGTGAATTGTCATCACGGAGCCAGGTCCTGGAGGTAAACGCTATGTCTGGTTGGCGTGGTCCCAAACAGTTTAGCAGGTGTTGAAGTTACGTTTAGCAGGTGAAACAGGAAGGTTAGGAAAAAAGAAACAAGACGGGTAGGATTAAAAGAAGAGTGATGCATGCTTTCCTAAAAAAGGTTTATGCTGAGAAAACAACCTAAATTTTCTCGTATGTAGCTGTGTGAGAAACAGTAGGTACCTGAGCATTGTGTGGAATAGAAGACAATATGGCAAAAGAGACTATCCTCAGCATCAGGAATCATGGAGATAAAGCTGCTGATCTGGATGGATCTCTAGGGATCTTTTGCTCTGCTCTACTTGTGATTGGCAAGTGATGCGTAAGGTTAATCCAGTTGTACTCTTGTTTTAACCAAAGGAAGATCAACAGAGTCAGTTAGGATGGCTGAATGAAACTTGAAAGCTTGGGAAGGAGCAGTAAGCCATTTTCACCCGTATGAAACATGAGCTTATGGCTTTTTATCTAACTGAATAACATTAAATAAGATATTACAGAATCTGCTAAAAGCTACGAGAGTGGTGTTAGGAGTTAGAGTACTTCTTTAAAACTATAAGCTGATGATAATGAGGCAAATCATTTCCTGTCCGTCTGTATGCTTTCATTCCTCCTGTTACTCTGTAACTAGTTTATTTAAGCCTGGGTCTTCATTTCAGGATCCCAAGCATTATTTATTCTTCTGCCAAGAGAGCAGGAACATTACTTGCATTGCAGAAATAGTCAGATGCAGTTGCTTGTTTTCACCACCTGATGGCTGCAGATTCTTGCAATTGACTACACAGGCGATGACTGGAAGGGAAAGGAGATAAATACATTCAGTGAAAGTATCTAGAAATTATTACAATAGTGAAAAATTTCCTTCTTACTAATTGCTCATCCATCAGGAACTAAGCCATAGCTGGAGAGGCTGACATTTGTTGCAACATGCCTAAGACTGTTAGACTACTTAAAACACAGGTCAGCGCAGTCAGCGTGACCTAATTCTTACTGTCTGATGTTCCAGTTGATAAAATACCATCTGGAATAAGGGATGTCGGAGGTACGAATTTTTTTGTTATGAATACAGTACTATGAAGATCAGCTTCTTTTCCCTGAGAGTAGCTTCTACGAGGCACTAGAGAGAAAGAAATTTACTTTGACGGTACATTTAAGAATTCTTTAGTGCTACTTCTATCACAAAAACCATAGGGATTTTTTTCATTGTTAAAAATTCCCTGCACGTAGCCAGGAGCTGCTAGATTAAAATGTGCCATTAATTTCAAGGAGTGCAAAGAACGATACTTTACAGACCCTTTCATGAAAGCTTAGAAGAAGAAAGCACAATGTTAGACCATCACATGTACTACACATAAAAAAACTGTTGGAAGTATCTCAAATTTACCATTTGAAGTTCTTAAATAGGATAGCGCTAACTTACTGTGCCTTTTAAAATCGTCTCTGCAATAAGGAGACCTAATCCTACACCTCAAACATGAGACCTTGGAGTACTAGGTAAATGACTTCATATTCCAGAAAGTTGGCTAAGTGTTGTAATACAGAGTCATGCATATTGATTGGAATGTCAGCTGGAATGTGCTGCTTCTAAGAGGCAGCCAGGTCATCTTGTTACAAAGGATTAAAGAGATGTTCATGTGCTTTCATGCAGGAAAATATTACTCGAGCACCTGCTTGAGTTAAATGTAGTTCTTGGACTGAAATTTCTTGGATGTGAGTGTTCTTAATTCCATTTCAAAGCTCTTTGGAAATTACCTCATTTCTTCTGCTTGCTTTTCTTTAAGCTCTGTTCAGTTTGTGCATAGTGTTTCTAATGTACAGCAGTACTTTTTTTTTCCAACAACTTGGTCTTGTCTTAGTGTGAGCTGAGGCATTAACTTGTGTTTTGAAACTGTAACTTTGTTTGTTCTTCCCTGTTCATCTTCTTTTGTGTGTGTGTATGAGTCACTTCTGTGTAGTAACATTTCCTCTGTACACAGCAGTAAAATAGAGAAGGACAAAAGGGAGAAGAATTAAGATAAGCTGGTTAGGTTCTTTGAAAAAGTTGCTTTGTGTACTTCAAGCTTTAGCAATACTGAAGCAAGAAATGTTTCTAAAAAGTGTTCATTTTTCTTTTGTTTTTTTTATTAATTAAATTTGAAGAGCCATTAGGTTTTGGGAGAGAGATTGAAGTAACGGATTCCTTTAATAGGTATGGTTTTGGTTTGCAGGATGAGATAAGGTTGAGAGCCATGCAAACTTCTTTTGAGACTTTTTTTTTTCCCTTTCCCCTGTGGAGTATACTAATGCTAAAGATGAGTAGTGTGGATCAGGGGAGCAAGACTTGCTACCACCAGTATCAGTATTGCCCTGTAAACGGATCATATACAAATCCATTTCACATCATACACTGAGCACTCATGTTTGTTCTTGTGTTCTAGGTCAATCAGTGGTGCTCCCCCAGCCTGCAGTGGTACAGCTGCAGGCTTCTGGGGTGCTTCCTGCCTCCCAGCCAGTCATTGCTGTCACAGGAGGGACCACGCAGCTTCACAATCACGCTGTGAGTGCACTGCCCCCGACTGCTGGAAATGGCTCAGCAAATGGCAAAATCACAGTGGCTAAACCCTTGCTCCAAAGCAGCACACCGGCAGCGGGGCTGGATGTAAGTACTGGTTGTGTGATGATAGCCAATAATCAAAGCTTGGCGTTAAGCAGTTTTCAGTTACCTGCGTACCGAATGTCGTAGGGCCACCGGGACACTTCAGAGTTTTTTGTTGCCTGAAGTGAAGGAAGGTATGTTTGGGTGAGGATACTGAAGCTTCTTATTTGTGGCCTTTAGACTCTCAAGGTGTTGTTCTTTGCTGTAGTATTCCAGGTGCTATTGTTGTGAGCTGTGCCCTATTGCGTGTCAGTGTGGGGGAGAAAGCGGTGTCCATTCACAGGAATTGTTACGGTATTGTGACCCATTTACTTGGCAAGGATCATGAGTTTCACAGTGCTGTTCAGCTGGCAGCAGTTCATTGTGGGTTCTGGCAGAGGTGCTCAGTCATTAGTATTTCCTAAGGGCACTCACTCACCATCTGTGCTGCCTCTCTTTCTGAAACAACTTACGTGAGAAGTGTTATTAAGGCAATTAATTTTATGCCTCTAAAGTGAAGAAATCAACAAATGTGAATGTTGGGGAAGTTGTTCTTTATGAAATTCCAAAGGACATGGGACAAACAAAACTGGAGCAACCTTAAATAACTGAAACTTAATAAGGTGTGATATGGAATACTTAATGTTTGAAGCCTTTAACCCCTGTACTCAGCAGGCAGAAATTAGCATTGCTGTACTAAAGGTAAGTTAGCTGTGCTGACTATTAGCTGTGTGCTAATTTGGCATTATTGCAGAGCAGAGGGAAGGTGTCAAACTGGTTGGATAACTTTCCAGTGCATTAATTATTTGGTAGCTCAGACTCATTTTCTACCCTTTCTTCAGTAGTGTCACGCTTTGCAAAAGAATTTCCATCCCAGATGGCCTATTTCTGCTATCAAGAACTGTTCTCACGCGCAGAAATAAGCTCTGTTCCCAGTTTTAATGCTAAGAGGACTCAGGTTTTTCAGATGTTTTCTGTTCTGCCTGTCTGTTAGTGGTAAAGCTGTTCTTTTCTAACTTTGAAACTTCAGTTAGACACTGGATCCAAATCTTCTGGAAAAACGGAGTTCCATCTTTGCTTATGAAGCAGAACTTCTGGGGTTTCTTCTTGAACAATGGAACCCTTACATAGTTTTCTTGCTGGAAAGCGTATCTGTCTGGGTGAAGAGATACTGTGCATTAACAGGCTCGTTGGCTGTGCTGGACGGAAGCAGAGAGAGATTTGTGTAACTGTGCAAGAGAACTGCATTAGTATTTTCAAATTGTCTTGCAGGTTTAATTAAAACTTGTAGGATTGTTTTTCAGACACTATTACCACATATTTTCTAGCACTGACATCTTCTCTCCTTTAACAGAGAGAATGGTAAGTCTCGCTGTGTTTTACTTTGTCATCTTTGTAATAGTGTTTCAGATCTCTTTGTACCTGCTGTTGAGAGTCCAACTCCACGTGTCAGTGAGCCTCTGTAATGGACCCTGACTCAGCAAAGGACTTGGCATAAATTTGAGCAAAGCCATTGTTACAGCTTAACTTAACAAAGTGGTGATCTGTGTTGCAGCACCTTCTCATCATGCAGTTTGTTTGAGGTTCCTCTTGCACACTTGCTTCATTTTCTTCTACGTAACTGTGTACCATTTGTTCTGCCTGAAGTGCCACCTTGGCCACCAGAAGTTTCAGTGCAGGACACTGATTCTCAGGGGCACGTCCCTTCTTTGAAAGGGAATTTTTGTACAGTTTCCCAGCAGCTCAGAATTGCTGGTCACACTTGATGATAAATTTTCTTCACTAGTTATGTTTGTGTCTGGGCTGCATTTTTTAATTAAAAAAAAAATTACTTACTGCAAGTAAGTCAGAAGCCACACTGCAATGGAAACTCAATGGTTCATTTTCAAAAGGCAGAAGAAGGTCAGTTAGAGGACATTATTAAACAATAATAGCTAGATACAAAAAGCCAAGCTGAAGAACTCTGTCAGCGCTCGTTAGATTTGTGGCTCCCTGTAATCAGAATGAGCATGACACCTTGCCACTGTGTTAAGATGAGGTTTAATTGACAAAAACTCCTAATTGCAATTACGCTTCATATCTTATGTGACAGTCCAGTCAAATATATAGCCTGGGTAATGGTTGGCTATGTTTTAAATGATGGTTGTGTGGGTATTTCCACCTGAAGAAGTTCTAAGGAGGCAATTTTAAGACTTGGTGTCAGACAAAATACTGGACATCTTACCTACGTTTACCAAAGCATGAAAAAACCAGCTGCAGCTGCTCTTTGGTACATATTGTGAAACAGCACTTTGAAGAAGAACAAATGTTCCAGGATACAGCCAGCATCAACGGAGTTAAAACATCTTGCAACTGCTGTAGACACCATATGGCGTTCAGAACTGCACAGATGTAGCTGTCATATGAGCTCTCTAACACATGTTTTTGTTTGCTAATCTAAGCAGATGTTGCAGGATAAAAAGAAACACTGCAGAACTTTCTTTTGGGCTTAAGAGGGATAAACTGTGAGCTTAACACTCAGCCTTTCAAATGGATCGGGCTAAGATAGGTTGGTAGTAATCTGTGCTTGTGAGGGCCCTGAGCGGTGCTCATCCTGGTGGGCACATGTCTAGGCAGCTTGCCAGCAGCAGAGGAGTGGAAGGCTCTCATTGCCGTCATTCTTCACTAGGAAACTGGTGAAGAGCTTTTCAATTGGACAGAAGACATGCTGCCTCTGCAAGCCACTCTGCCAGCTGGAGGAAAGAAGCTCTTAAATAAAAAAACAGATTGCTATTCCTGTTGCAGTTAAATGGCATGAGGATACAAGCAGTAGGTGTGCAAGGGAGTCCGGTTCGGTTGTGTGCTTATACACCCTTCTTATGTTTCCACTCTAGTGAGGAAGGGTTCCATTCTAATTCCTAACTTTGTTGCTAATGAAAAATACAATTGTGTGAAATTACTCAAAGTATTTCTGTTCAAGAATCCCGTTTTCTGTGCTGCGCGTTGAGTAATTTTAATATGAGATAAACTCTTAAGTTGTGTTCTGTTGAGTTGGAGACAAAATCTCCAGATTTTTCAACAGAACAGAGAAATGCTTTTATAGGTTTCGTGTTTCTGCATTTAAGACGTATTTTCAAAGGCAGCAGCTTTCATAAGTTGAGGTAAGAAGCCAACTAGCGTAAAGCTGAGGTGGTTTGGGCTTTCAGCTCTGTGTTAGTATTCCCAGTGTGTGTACCCAAAACCCTGGGTAGGGCTGTTAATTTTTGTCATTAACTTTTACCCAGTGACCTGTGTGCTGTCTTCTGGCAGGAAGATATAATCCTGTGCCACACAGCTTGCATCCAAGAGGAGGTTACATCTTGCTCAAGCTGAGTTTTCTTTGCAATCCTATTTTGAGGCAGCAGAGTTTATTTGTAAAAGTGCATGACTTTTAGTAAGGACTCTGAAGATCTGAATCTAGGCAGGGTTTTGCAATGAGCCTTTCCCTTCTCTATACTTGCAACATCTGGTTTTTTTTTTTTTTTATGAGATGGTGTAATTTTTAGAGTTGGGAAGTAAGAATTTCATCACTGATTAATGTTTGGTTTTAATGCTTTTGTTTTCCATTTACACTCTGTGTCCCCTGAGAACCAGAAATTGTTAAGTTAGCAGAGATGTTTGCTACCTTTCAGCCATGTTCAGCTCTTCTGCAAAGTAATATTGCTTAAGCTGTCTGTTGTTATGAACTGGTTCCCTCTCTTTTGATTATCAAAATACTCAGCAATCACCATGTTTGGTGTCGAGCCAGCTGTGTAGTGCCTGGTGCTTTACTGCTTCCAAGTTTAAGCGCTGCTGTTGTTTCACTCACACAGCTCTTTCCACTTCCTGCGTCAGAGTTAGGTTAGGACCAAGCATGCAGTTAGGGTTTACTCCCTGTGAAGAGCCAGGCAAGTACTGGAGGATTGGCCAAGGAGCTTGAAGTATTTTAGGGATTGTCTGCTAGAATAAAATGACTCAAGGACACAAATAGTTGTTTACTTATGGAAGCTGGAGTCTATGTGAGATTAATATGTCGTTGAGTGACATTCAGTTATTGCACGTGGACCTTGGATCGTACAGGACAGAGCTGCTGTTCATGATGGCATTTGGAGAACACTGATTAAAGGAGGGCGGTTGAGATAAACACCACCTGAAATGTAGCAGGTAGGGCTGGAAACAGCAGTAGAGGTACCTTTTAACACGCCTTCAGTGTACGAACACTGTGCTGCTACTTTAACTCCAAGATTTCTCCAGGGGTGGGTAGACTTACCAGAGGTTCCAAACACTAAAAATAAAAATCTGTGTAGCAGTGAGTAATTTTAAGCAAGTCTGCAAACAAGAACTGGTCATCTTTGGTAAACTTCAGGATGCAAAACCTCTTTTTAAAAGAGAGAGGAAAGTAACAGTACTTGTTTGGAGTATCACACAACTCAGAGAAGCCAAAGCTGCTACATAAACTCATGCCTTGTTTTTTCATCTCTGGATAGTTGAAGTGATCCTGGCTCCAGACTGGTATGATTTATATATTCCAGTCCTCAGTTAGCCTAAATCTTTTTATTATTTATTTTCCTCAAAAAAGCTTTTCTATGTCTGCAGGCGTTTGCTTACGTTAAGTATTGTAGCATTACAGAATTCATCTCAAAGTTTAGGGCTATTGAGGATATGCTAAAATCCATTCCTTTTCCACTCTCTTCTAAAAGCTAGAACAAGTACAAGCAGCTTCACTTTCACAGGCTTTTGATGGCAGCAAACTAGACGTGTAATAAACAATCTTTACAGAAAGCAATTAAATCAGCATGGAGACAGCCCAAAATTTTAATGCACTGTAACATATATTCTTAGTCTCCGTAACCAGATCCCAGTATCATGAAGAAGGATGACACCCTGTAGCCCATTTTCCTTGTAGACATCAAAGCTCTACAGCAACATATTGTCCATGTGCCAGTATATACAGAGTTCAAAAGCTGTGATTTAAGGTTCTTCAAGCAGCCAAACCTTAACTATCTGATCTTTTTAATGCTACTGTTCTATGACTAATTTATTTAGTTTCCCTACACTTCTAAAGTAGATCTCATCTGTTTTCTTCAGCTTTTGTGCTCTAACATAAATCTTACTCCAGGGTATATGCTGGAGGCTACTGGAGGATACGCAGGTCTGTGTAAGGCACACCATTTGGTTGTCTCTCAGCATTAATATAATTAAATCACATCCTGTTGTGGCTTAACAGTGTGATGGAATTCTTCTGGTTTTAATAAAACAAAAAACACAGTTGCCATTGCTGATCTGCATGGAAAAGGAAGCTTGCAGAGTAGCCTTTGAGCTTGGAATTTCAAGTTGTTTTGTGTAGCTCTGCCATATCAATCATCGTCTTTATCAGCAGCAAGATGACTTCAGTCTGGGTCGTCCCACTCTGTGCAAACCACGAAATGACTAAGTGGTAATTGAAGATAGATTGTTCTGCTTTGGAAAAGCAGCAGAGTCACCAAGACTGCTGGGGGATGGGGAGGAGTGCCTTTGAACTGTCCCAGTCTGATCTCACAGTCTGAATGCCTGCTAGTAGTTGGAGTGCGTTCTGTGCTCTCCTGGAGTGTATTTGCTGATTTGGCATCATTCAGAAGGAATCCAGTTTGTGTGCTGTTGGACACTGCTGAGTGAAATCAAGCATATTAAGTAGAATGATCAGGAAATCTGAATAAAAAACACACTCGTTATATAAATTAAAATGCTAATGTAAGATGCTCCCAGATACATGCCGTGTATATGCTTGTGTGTATATGCCATGTATACGCATAGGATATGCAGTCTGAGATCAGCTGTAGTATTCAGAAACTGTATAATAGAGATGGAAAAAGTGCAGAAACAAGTGCTATCATTACAGAAATGGCTTCCATTCAGGAGAAACCAAAAACTAGGACTTGGGAAAACAGCTGATTGTAGCCTATATGTATTACATGTTGAAGCGAAGACGTTCTTGCTGCCTTGCAAACCTACAGATACGTATTTACTTTGTTTTGATTGATTAAATCAGACTGCTGCTTGAATATACTACTTGTGTCCCCTGCAAAGGTTGAGAATGCAGCAGAGAGCAGAGGTGGTGCAGGACCTGTTTAGTTTAATTATCCACGAGCTGCAGCTCTTGGAGATGTACCATGATAAGCTCTGTGCTGAACATGTTGGCTCATTTGAGGCAGAATGGGGGATGCAAGACTTTTGACAAAGTGGAGGAGCAGTAATTATGTATGAAATAGAGGCACTTGTAATTGCATGCTATTAACAGGACTCTGAATTGCCTCTCTAGATCAACGTGTTGAGAAGACAGCAGCGCATGATCAAAAACAGGGAGTCAGCCTTCCAGTCACGGAAGAAAAAGAAAGAATACATGCTAGGACTAGAGGCCAGGCTGGAGGCAGCCTTATTGGAGAATGAAAAGCTCAAGAAAGAAAATAGCACGCTGAAGAGGCAGCTGGATGAAGTGGTATTAGAGGTAAGCTGCTGCAATGAAGATCTGACTGTAATGAAGTAAGCATAATTTGGTTCATTTCACTTCTGACGTACCTTTGTGTGGCTGCTGTGTCTTCTGTTTTTTCCTCTCTAGAACCAGAAGCTCAAAGTATCATCTCCCAAGAGAAGATCCTTATGCGTGATGGTGATACTGGCTTTTATAATGTTGAATTACGGTCCACTCAGGTAAGCTGCCTAGGAATTCCTCTTTGCCGTATTCCTGATACAGTTGCTCCTGGTTGTAGTTAGAAGTGATTTTACTGTGATTTTTTTGTTTGAATTTTTAGTGTAGGCAGTGTTGGGTTTTAAAGCCTTGAGCTCGAAGCCTGTCTTCTGCCCTTTATGCTTCTCATGCTCAGGGCGGACTCATTTGTATAAGGGGTCTTCTTTTGGAATCTTTCATAGCAACAAGGCCTGAATCTTGTACTTCTCATTTCTCTTGAGCTTGGCGTTTTGTTAACCAGTGCAGCGTACAGGACATTGCTCCGTTTATACCTGAAAAGATTAAAGACCTGTACTGAGAATCCTTTTAGAGTTGAGAGCTTTGGGAGCTCGTTTGTTTGTTTGTTCCCGTGCTAATCTCAATACCATTAATTCAAGCCGCTTCTAGCACTCAGCGCAGGAAATCCCACTGTTCATTCCAGTGCTTTGCAGTCCTGTCCATGAGGTGTGAAAAGCTATGACCTTGCCTTTATTTTTGTGTTATGGGTCTGGAAACAATGTTGTTCTCCTCTCTTCCCCTCCAGCAGCTTTTAATAGTCTTGAAGGCTATTTCTTTGCTTCTTATAATCCTTTTTTTTGTTGTTTTGTCTTAGATATTTTGTTGTGAAATTTCAAACCGTGCAGATTTATTTCCTCTTATTTATGCATACCTGCTATTTGAGAACAGCTAGACTCATGAATATATAAATCAAATTTTGAGCTTTTCTAGCTCCAGTGTCCCTGTTGAAGTGAGATGCTACCAATCTGTTACTGCCTTGTCTCCAGGTTGGCCAAGGTTCTGACAAATGTATTTTTTTAACAAGTTAACTGTTATTTTTAAGCTAGGAAGTGTGTTGGGTTCGTTGACTCTCTTTTGAACTGTATCAGTGTGGCATAGGAACTAGAGCAGAAAAAAATGCTGCATTGCTTCCCACCTATTTTATAGTGAAACCCGTGGAGGAGAGTAGATTAAAAGGAGATAAGTGTTGCTTGTGTCTGTATTTGACCTGACTTTGGAACGTAAAGATCTTTTATATGATATTGATCACATTTTCAAAAGGGGAGGGTATTTCAGTAGATTCCCAGTAGTCAGTAATGTCTCCGTTTGTCCTTAAAGCCCATGTCAAGCTAAAGGAATGAGATGGGCTAAGTCTGGAGGAAGGCTTTGTTTCTGTCCAAGGTAAACTTCTGAAATGTTGGTGCTTTGTATTCTAATAATGTTAGTAAATTTGCTAAAGATGAAATTACTTTTCAAGTATTTGCACTTCTTGCAAATACTGTTTCCTTTCAAGCAATGAAATACGCTGATAATTTTACTTTGATAGAGATATGGTTAAAGCAGACTGTTTTTAGTGCATTTAGGGTTTGTCTTGGGATTTTTTTTTTTGCTATTAAGCAGAAAAATCGGCTTCCTGATACTACGTGATTGCTTTTTATATCCCACCTCCATTTGTAAGCCTTACTGCTCACTCAAGAAACACTATTCTTGGTGAGACATAAAAGAGCCAGAGATCTTCCTGAAACCAGCAATTTTAGTTACATCTCCATTACAATGACAAGATGGAGTGCTTGAAGCTTTTGTTAGTTGTTAGAGACTTGGAAGAAGATGAGAGTGGGAAGTCTTGCTGCAGTGCTCTGAAGTTCATGTGTCAGCTTCTCTGCTCCAAGAAGTGAGTAACGTGTTGAGATTGATAGCAAGGAACTGCTGTCAGGGCAGACTGAAAGGTCAGTTTGTGTTCATTGTCTTTGTAACGACTGGTAACTTCAGAAATGTGACAAGGTTAATTTTTTGACCTATTGGATATTTTATGAATTAGAGCAAGAACAAATTCCTGAATGTCTGGTCGCTTCTGGCCAGTGTTATAGCTGTGTGTGCTATTGTAATTGCTGAGACTGAATGTGTGGTCTGAATCAGAATTGGATTTAGACAGTGAAGAGAAATGTAACTGCACATTAGCAAGGAGTTACTCTTATCTTCATTTTCTTTTTTATTCCCTAGCAGTATGATTAAGCAATCACACTGCAGTTCAAATACTCGGCTGTATCAAGGCGATGTGAACATGGATTGTGCAGTATCCTTTGGAAGGCTCAGAAAGTGGGATGTACAAACCACTACTTCAGATCTCACTCTGCCGTGTACATTTCCTTACCTTTATAGAGGTGTTACTAACTTGTAGCACCATGAGTGGGTAATTGTGATTGCTGTTGTGCTTAGTCTGTAACAACGGAGGAGTTTCCAATACACATGATGTTTTTTATCTTAATATCTGTGCTAGTGTATAGTTCAGCAAAAGAACTTAGTTTCCCCGAGTTAGCTAACTGCAGAGTATGTAATTTCTATGCAGAAGTCAACTGGAGATGAATCTGATTTGAAGCTTTGTGAGACGGTTGCAGTTTCCTCTGTGTAGGAAATTGTCTGCAAACCTGTATGGAGGCACAACGGCATTCAGCCACAAAATGTTTTGGTTCAAACATATTAGCAGTGAATATTGTTTTATTTAAAACCAACGAACCATTGCAAAGAGAGAGTGACATCTGAACAAAGCAGAAATGTGGGAATTTCATCCCCTAAACTCTGCAGCAGATTTTGTGGTTGTCTTAGTTGGCTTTATTGTAAGATACTTCTCAATTTTGTAATCGGAAGTGATGGGATTCTTTGAAGGCTAGAGGTAAAACAAAAGAACAGATATAGGTTTTCTACTTAGCTGTCTATTGCTGTCAAATCAGAGAAGCCAGGGAAGAGCCCCTGGTCAGCCCTGCAGACCATTCTTGGCTTCCAGAGGGCCAGCAGAGGAACCCCAGGTAGTCCTTCCTTCCTGCAGGGAGCACAGCCACTTGTTGGCTGTTTGTTAATGGTGAGATGTCTGGGATGCTCCGTGGAGGACTCTGAAGCTGATTATGGGAAGAAATCTGGGATGTGGCAGCTCTTGGCAAATGAATTTAGCACATAAGATTACTCTGCTGAAACAGAATGCTGCCTGCTGACAAGTATGTTATGCGTGTAGGTGATCTGTAGCATTGAACTGGTGAATAAGAGAGTGGTGCAGGAAGTCTGGCAGGGAAACCAGCACAACAGCCCCAAAATACTGCTTGAGAATATTGGAAGGAGAGTCTAGTCTAGTTCTTGTAACCAGTGACAAGAAGCATTCTTCGTTCTTGGAAATGGCACCATGTTATCTCTGATACTGAATGTAATCTAAATTCAGTGAGAATGCGGAATTAATACTTTCTGGTTATGAAAGTGGGTCTTACAGAGTTAACAGTAACTCTGCATTGTATTGTACAGCGTTACTAACCTATTCTAAGATTGTTTATATTAAATATTAGTATAGAATCTGAAACTTTGAATTATTAAAAGTAATTTAGTGGGGATTCTTACTAAGTTTCAACATTTGCTTTATACGAGATGAAAGGTGCACAGGAATGTCTCGCCTGTGTGTCAATTAACTATAATCTTTGCAAACTATTTAGATTTGGATATAACAGATGTAAGAATTTCCTTGTATTATTACTTAAGAATGATTGGTGAGGTGCATGAAGGGAGGAGGGTGCGCTTTGATTTCATTCCTTAGAGAGGTCACCCTTTTGCCTCAGCCTTACATACCATGAGGTGCAAGGCAGAAATTGGCAGCCTGCAGTGTTTGCACAAAAGGCAGTGAGAGCACAGGCTTTGGCATGCAGCTGGAGCTGGAAGCACAGCATCTGGAGGCAGGTATCTGCCCTCGTGCTTGCCTTCTGCGAGAGCGTGCATCGGTCAGCGCTGTCAGGTTCTCAGCTGGCTTCACACCCTGAGAGAGCGCTGACTTCTGGCATTAAGCAGCATCTGATTAGCTGTGCTTTTTTTATCACTCACGATAGGAAATCTGAAAATTTTCCAGACTGGTGATTTCCATATTTCTGTTGGAGCATGCCAGGGTACTAACCAGATCTGAGAATGTGTTAAAACAGTGCTGAAACAAATAGAAACCAAACACACGTGCTAGTCTAAAGAATCCATGTATTTATTTTAGGAACTATTTTCTTTCATTTTTCTTCTCTGTTCCCATTTGAATATAAATTATTTTGTGCATTCTTTTTAATCCGAGTTGTAGCCCTACTGGTAGAGGCAGCAAACTGCTGTAGTGGGAACAGAAAAGTGGGGAAGGGAGAATGGTCACAGAAGATGCAAAAGATGAATTCTCTGCAATTTCTGCTTCTTGAGGCAGCAATGCCTGTAAGCCTTGTTTGCTAGTGGCCCTAGCATTGCTTTTTTTGGCTATGAAAAACATTCAGCTAGATACTTTTTTTTTTCCACACTAATCAGTCTGCTCAAATTTACATGGTGATCATCTAACAACAGTTTTAGAACATTTGTAAGGATAGCCAGCCAGCCAGAATGTTTTAACCACTGCTTCAGATATTTAGTGGACAGAAAACAAAGAAAAAGATGAAGTTGGAAAGAGGAAGGGCAGATCTATGAAGAGACTGGAACCAGAGTGGGGAGGTTGAGAAGGTGATGTGGGTTTATTTTTCTGCTTACAAGTCAGCCGTCTCTGCATGGCTGGAATCCCTTTCAAACAGGAAAACAAACTTGGTGATGTAACCAAAAATTCTTAAGCTGTGTTTGGGATGGAAGATGACTGAGGTGGTGATCGATGCAGCTAAGTAAAGCTTCTGCTTCAAAACCTCTTGTGTCTTGTTGACCTACAGCAGCTGCACTAGAATTGCTGGCCTTTCATAGAGGTTTTGATGCAGCTCCTCCCTAGAGTGTCCTGATGGGTTTTCCTCTACTTTCCAGAACTATCCTGGAAACTGAATAATCTATTTATAGTTCAGAACCACTGAGCAACCTGCAAATAAAGGCACCCGCCTGGGTGGCTGAGAAATGGGATTTGTCTGCTGCTGTTGCAGTCTGCAGCATGGAGAATCAGTAATTTTCAATTCTTGAAAGACTTAAGGGTTTGTCTCATTCTTGTTCTGGCAGCACAAGCGTTAGGGAGAAAACAGAATATGATTAACCTTACTACTTCTACGAACAATGAGGAAACCACCTAAGGGTAGTTGAGCTGCATGCTACCACGTCCTGCTCTTTGTAAGCATGAGGCAAGCAAAGCATAAATCTTCGCCCATTGGGATGGTGTCTTGCCTAGCCTGCAGGGTTCTGGTTGGTAGTGGTGTAGCCTCTGAGCTTTCAGAGCACGCACTGTTTGGGGGCTGCTGGAAGTACCATCCATCAAACGTACTTGTATCAGTGTCTGCGTGGCTTGGAGCCTTTACTTTAGCTGAGCTATCTGAATTTAATGCGTGGGAGAGCAGGATTACTCAGAGGTTTCGTGCATTCAGTGGTGGTTTTGTGCACAGTTGCTATTGTTTGAGTCTTACCACTGGGCTCCCTGATTAAAGAAACAGACCCGTCTTGCAGTGAGCAGGAGCCTGGGGAGCTACTGCATACCTTAGTGATGGGATAGTGGAAAGTCAGAGAAAGCATTTGGTAGTTCCCTTAAACCGCGAGCTGTGTGGGCAGAGGAGTTAGTCTTGTTACCATTACACCACGTGTAGCCAGTGCTGCACTGCTGCAGAGGTGTTAGAGCTACATGTTTCAGGTTTGGCCATGCACGTTCCTCCCATGGAAGTCAGTCCTGGGCCAAGGTCTTGGTGTGGTCTGCTTCATACCTCTGTGCTGCCACAGTGCTCAAGCTCCACATCATGGCATGCTTTGTAACACCCCAAACGTCCACTCAGAGCGGACTAAAGCCATGTGTCTGTCACCTGCCATAAATGAAAGGCAATGGCTATTAACTGCAAGAGAGCGTTTGCTTCTCTTGTCCTAACAGTTCTCCCCAATGGTGCATGCTCATTCCTTACTCCAGCCCAGCACTAAGTTGAGCAAGTTACTTGAAGCCATCACTTTTAGAGTAGTGGAGGGGCACTCCAGGCAGGTGTCCAGCTTGGTGAGTGCTGTCTTCCGACCATGCTGGTGGTGCCTGGTCAGCAAGCAGAGCTGGGCAGGGAGCGTAAGTCTTGTACCCATGCCCTGTGATTTCTGTCAGCTTCAAGCTGGGCAGTGGTCTCTGAACTTGTGCTGGCCACTGAAGCATCTAAGAGATGGCTAAGAACAGAAAACCACAAGCTGTGGTCTGTACAACAGATTGAGTTTCTCATTCCCTGTTCATCCCATCCTGGGCTTCTTTGCACGCAATGAAGAACGCTTCTAAAGGAGTAGGGAGCTCCTCAAGTGTTTTAGGAGACGCAGCAGAAGTCCAGGAAGACATTTATGGCTTTAAGACCCCTAAGGAGGGAAACCATCTTTACTATTTGTGACAATGGAAGTGTAAGTTTCAGTGCTGAGCTAAGTGTTCGTTTGAGTGGGAGATGGCCCAAAACTCGAGAACTCCTGTGGTACACCTTTGCTCTTGTGTTGGAATTTCTCCTTCAGGAGTGAGAAAAATAAAGAGGAGAAGGACAAGCTGGGTAATTTGGACATAGGTTTTGTTCCAGACCTCTCAGAGTCTCCCTGAGTGTGTTGGTAGCTTGAATAAAATTGAATACTCTGGATTTTCTTACAGACTACAACTGCAGGAAGTGATTCCTTCCTCCTCCTCCTCCTGCTAATCACAGCCACATGTTCATCCTGGCAGAGCAGTGCCTTGGGCTGGCTGTGCTCGCCTGTTTACCTTGTCCTGCTGGTGCAGTCACAAAGCCTGCACACGATGCCAGACACTCACCGATGCTTTCCTCTTTTTTTTCCAGCAGTTCATCCGCTGGGGCTGGGAGTGAAATTTGCAAAGGTTTCATCCTTCATCAACGTTTAATTGCTTTTTAAAGAAAGCAAAACTCAAAAGCTCCCAGACACTGTCCCTCCAGTTTCAATGGCTTTCATCATCCTTCTCTGCAGAAGAGAGAGCTGGGCTCCCCTCACCAGCCAAGCACTTGCAGAGAGGAGCTCTGGAGCAGAGCGTAGTGCCTTGCTGTTTTGTTGGAGCACCCAGGCAGATAAACGGTGCCCTTGCTAACAATGAGAGTGGGAAAACTCTCCAGAGAGCGTTTGGTGTTGTCACAGCCTTGTCTGGAACCAGTTAGGGAGAGGACATCGTCTTCAGTTGGTGTCTCCTAGCATTGTCAACTTTACCCTGTTGGAAAAATCCCAGCTCGTATTCAGAGATAGTTCTGTCCCCAGAAAACTCTGTTATGATATCACTGTTGGCTTTTGTCTAGAAATTACTGTAGAACTTAAATGTCAGTATTCAAAACTTGAAGTGCATAGGGTTTGTTCAGCCAGAATTAGAAATGAAATTTAGTTCAGGCTCTTGGCAAGGCTTGCTTTTACATTTATCAAACTGACATTCAAACCAAAGAAGTGAAAATACAGCTAAAATATCAGGTGCTATTGGCTTCTTGGAGAAACCATGACAGGAGGGTTGCTTTTCTTTCCCTCCTACGATCAAATTTATCTACACTTCTGAACACACATCTGCACAAGGTAGTTAGTGGTTCATTCTTTTTTTTTCCTTGGATCTGATTTTGCATTTTAAATGAAACGATAGCTCAGCCAGCTTGGGCAGAGCGTTTGTAGCTGTGTGAAAACCCTTTAATGCCCACAATATCTGGAATGTTCGTATGCAGGCTGCAAAGATTTGATAAGTGCTCAGGGTGCGTAAGCATGGCCAAACAGAAAAAGGTCCAGTTTCCAGCCTCTAACTGGTCATCTCCAATAAAGCCACTTCTCAGCCTTAAGCCTTCTTGACTTCTAAGCTGGGACAGCAACTCATTTCCTCCAAGTAGCAGAATTTTCTCACAGCAGATATGCCAACACCCTCTTCTGTTTCCAGATTTTCATCTTGAGGGCCAACAGAATGAAAAAAATTTCCTTGCTTCTACTATGTCATGCTAAAACATTTTTATCTGAAAGTGCTATTTTTTTATGAGGTTTTTTTTGTGTTCTAAAGGGGGGGATTGTCTACCTTCCCTTTGTGTTGTTTCTCTCCTTTTTTGCATATTTGTAGATGCTCAACACTGACTTCATCTTCATCCATGGTGGGGATGTGGTCTGCAGGCCCTTTGTTTTCCAGCTTGTTTTGCTGCTGCTATATGTAGCATGTGCAAAGCTCAGTATGCTGAAAGTGGGCAGGTGTTTCTAGGTGTACCGCTACGAGAGAGATCCATCCTTCATCCTAGCTGCTGAAGTGGTCTTTGGACATAAATTACGCTTTTCTCACCCTAATCAAAGGAAGATTGTTTCTGATATCACCCTCACGTACCTACTTGGCAAGTCTTTGGGAATGAAAAGTCAGAGGAGGATATAGACTGTTACCTGCATGTCCACTCCTATCTGTTACCTGAAGATGGAGCCCTGTTTACAGGCAAGCTCCACAAGTGAACCTTTGTGGGAGCAAGGAAGGAGGAGGCGCTGTATACTAGAACAACAAAATCTTCTGTTCTAATGGGAAAATATAACAAAACTCCTTAGATAAGTCAAAAATGGAAGGCGGGCAGTTTTTCAAGTTGCATTGGGAGATTCTTATCAAAAATGATGTTTCTTTTAGTATAGGCTTCATTACCACAGTCTAAAGAAGCAAGGAAGGGTGTTTTTTATTTGAGATTTTGGGAAAGGTGCTTTTGGTCATCATCCTACAAAAGACGAATGGGGTAAGGGAGGCAAGCGTAGTCCATGTAGCTTAAAGCTTTGCTTCAAAAGAAAAAAGAGAAAGGGCGTTGCAATAAATACTATAAATGTTATGATATTTTACCCTCAAGTTGGGTGTGTATGTTCTCAGAATTGGGAGCCATGCTTTTTGCCTGTAAGGACAGTAAAAGATTTTCTGTTCTTCTCCTTTATTTCTTGCTGCTGAAGAAATCATCTTTCACATTGAAACATCCTGTACGTAAGTGATGCCAAAAGTGAAATTTAAATTTTGATGAAAAGCTTACAGTGTCTTTCCCTAGATTAAAGCTGACATAATGGAATTAGGGGTGTGTGTGGTATTGAGTGGCTGTTGAGATAAAATAGCTAAATTAGGAAAAAGGGAAGATTACCTGTGATTGCAGAGAGGTGCATATCTTTTTCCTCAGTGGACTTAGTTTGGATTTCTCTAATTCTGCTCAGCATTTGGAATGTGTGTTACATGTGACACTTCACCTCAGACTTGTCACCTTTGCTAGCTGAAACCTGAAACAATAAGAATTATCTTTGCAGAACTGTCTTGCAGGGAAGAAGAAGGAACCATCATGGAAAAAAAAATGCAGAATTGTTACAAGTCTTCTGATTTGGTTGTTTACAATCTTGAACTAAAGAATACGTGGCAAGTTTCTCTGGTTTGAAGTGTCATTTTGAACAGGAAGGAAGAGAAGTAGGACAGAATGAAATGCCATACCCAGCAAATTCACCATCACTGTTCATTCACTTTGAGCTGTAGCGAAACAAGTTGCAGGAGACTGTTGAAACTTTCAGAGCTTCTGTGATGGATGTTTTTGGTTTCATTACTAAAATTCTGTAAACCTATAGCTGTCAGAGCTTGAAATCAGTTAGAGTAAGGATCCCAAATGACTTAACAGATAAAAGATTTCCAGCAGGAATGCATGGCATCCCTTTAGGTATCAGCCTTAATTTTGAGATCTGCTTCTGTCTCTAGTTGCTGCCAGCTGAACCAGTGCTTCATTGAAAGAGAAAGAACACAATCTCATAAAATTGAGTAGGTCTTGGAGACTGGTTCTGTGAAATTGGATAGCCTGACGTTGGCTAATACACAAGCCTATGAACAAGCCATTCAGCTTTCCATTTTACCCATTAGAAGCAATGAGACTTCTGGATGCAAGTGTGCATATACAATAAGGAAGCTGTCTATAAATACTCTTCTGCCCACTGTGAAAACAAGCTCAAAGGTTCTGTGCTGCTGCCTGGAAACCTGAAGGACACGAGGCAGTCCAAGCAACGTTAGCCTGTATCTGGATTGCCCTGGCTTCCATAGCTCTGCCAAACGTGACACAAATACTCATGAGGAGACTTGGGTTGCTGTTAACAGGAACACAAGCACATTGGCAAAAGAGAGGGAGTGCTAGGCAGCTAGGTCTGCAAACCTTCTGCTTTTTTGGGGACTCTTTAACCTCCTGTCCTTGCTAGTTTTTGTCTTTGTTACTGCCGTTTGCATTCATTGCCTGTTGCAATGTGATGCCATGTAACAAATAGGAAAATGAGACCTTCCCCTGCAGGGTTTATGCTCTGCTACACAGGAGAGTTGGGGCATGAATCAAAATGTACTCTGTAAGCAGTGATCAACATGCATGGCAAAGTCCTCATCGGCATACTGGGGTCCTCATGCATTTTTGCTGTGTTGCTGCTGGCAGTTTTCTGCTGTTGTCGGCCAAGAGGGCTAGGGCTTCATTTTGATGTGTATTTCAGGAAGCAACCGTGTTTGAAGAAGAGTAAAACTAGCCTCTGGGAAGGACAAATTGAAGTAGTGCTTTTGTGCTTTCAGGATTTCTCACTCATAAATAGCCCTTCTGAACTAGGATATCATCAGTCTCATGTAGCAGTTGTCTCATTCTTCCAGCGCGCGTTTAAAGTTCTATCCTGCTTTGCCTCTAGAGCAGCACAGACGTTCTTATGCTGCGTGGCTGCCTGAGCAGGGTCCAGAGGAAGATGCTGCGATCAGTGCAAAGCAGACCAGGAAGGCAGGGTACATGGGACCATGCCCCACTACCGCTGCATTGTCAACCCGGCTGTTGTCTGTAAATCCATGTAGAATTGAACTTCATGTACGGTTTTGTTGAACATCTGGCATAATATTCCGAGCCAGCAGCTGCACAGGATTTGGGAGCTTTATTTTCTTTACATATTGTGTTTGTATAAACTTTATAAATTGACTTTGAGGCTGATGAAAGTGGAAGTGTGGAGTACTTTTATTTGTATGTAGGTAATTTTCTTATGCCTGCAGATCTAGGTTACAGATTCATTTCAATTTCATTAGGTGAAGTTTAAGACAAGAGAACCAGAGCCTGTGGCAGGGGGCTTGGAACTTGATGATCCTTGAGGTCCCTTCCAACCCAAGCCATTCTATGATCAAAATCCTTCAAACAAGTAAAACTGAAAAGGGAACAGAATTGCTTTTCTCTACTAGTGCTCAGAGTGATAGTCTTGCAGATCCTTTGTATATAAGCAATATGTCTGTTGTGTTTTCCAGTGTATTTGAAAAAGATCCCAATGGAGTTGATTCCACTGTGAGTTCCAACCACCGGACCAGAAATCTCTTGGAGTTCTCAGCTAGTAAGGAGCCCAGCCCAGCTCAGAAAATACCCATTGACATAATTTCCGAGAAGATTAATAGGTGAGATGAAGACTTTTCACGTGTTTTAGGTGGCAGAGGTCAATGGTGCTTCTTCAGCTCTTCATCTGTTTGATTTTTTTTCCATGATCTTTGTTTTGGATGACGTGGTTAAGATATGTCGTACTATCTTTTCTTCCTTTTCAAGCTGTAGTATTTATTTTCTTAGTTACTCAAGAGAAAATCAGAGAAGTTAATGGCTGAGAGTTCTCTGAACTTAACTAGTACTGTACTTCTTAAAAAATCTGAGTCCAACCTTACGCTTACCATTATTATGTAGTTGCTTTAAAGTTCCTCAATCTATAGCACTCAATGCATAAGTGAACATATAATTGTCTCCAGACTGAAGTCTGGCTAATCCAGCTCGTGTTTTCCACTTACAGGATCTATCCTATCAGATTGTCCCTTTCAGTAGAGTATTTTGGCTGGTTGAACAAAGCCAGGCACAGATGTGCAGAAAGCTCTAATACATTTTACCGTGCAGAAAGATGACAATAAATCACAAACACTTTAATGCTGTAGCCATGGTGAGGGCTTTGTGTCCTGTGTGGCACGTTTCAGACCATGACTTATGTGACGTGGTTGTAAGTAATTCTCCTAGGAGGCTGTGCTAGTGTGCTGTGTGTACCTCCTCCTCTTCTTTCACCCTGTTTTTTTTGCAAGCAGTGAGCTCTTTGCTGCATATTCTCCTTTATCAGTTTTAGATACAGTAAACAGGAGAAGCAGATGGGGAGAAAAAGCTGGGGGAGCAGGATGTGAATAAGTCTTTCGTAAGGTCTTATAACTGATTTTTTTTCAGCTTGTAGGGGCTACAAGTCTGTCAAAATCACAATGACTAAGGCTGTTACACCTATACCCTCTCAAGGCAGGATGTTATCATGGGTATTTGGTGATAAATAGTTAAATCACTCAAGTAATACAGATAACGAGGAGAAAGGAATGTTATTCTTTGTTTTGTTACTGAAAGTTCTAAGGATTTTTGCATTGAAATGCGTGCTCTATTTCACATTTTCTCAAAGCTAAGCCAGCTGCTGGAGGCTGTTGGAGATGTTTGGGAAAACAGTCCTCTCTGCTTGGCTTTAATATAGTTTCTGGATGCTGCATTGTCATATAGTTTGTATTCTTTCTATCTGCATGGTTTAAATGGCTAATAGTACTCCTGTATTCCTGTGGCAAATCCTTCATAGCTCTGGAATGAAAGAGAAAGTTCCCTCTGCTGAGATCTCACAGTTTGCATCTTATGATGAATATTTTATGGGCTGCATTTCTTTTCAGTATCTGCCCTATAAGGGAAGAGATTTTGGAACTGCTAATGCTGATCTCTGCCCTATCAAGAGCTACAAGACTCTTCTGGGGAGTTGACTAAGGCCACTGGATGCTTGATAGAAATTGTTATTCACCTATTTTAAAGGTTTCATAGGAGCAACCATAACCTTTGTGGGTTTACCAGTGGCCATTTTATTTTCTCTGAGTTTGGTCAAAGTTTCATGGAAAACTTCTAAGGATTTCTTGGTGTCTTTTTTCCCCAGGTATGATAATTCTGTGTCTGATAACAAAGCATTGATGATAGTATCAGAAGAACCGCTGTTGTATATTTCACCTCCACCGCCACCCTGTCAGCCCCTGATCAACCGGACAGAGTCACAAAGGTGAGCAGATGACCTTTTCTGAGCATTTTAGCTACCGTGTTAGGTGAGTGGACAAATGGCTTTGGGTGATGCTGTTATTCATTCACACTATTCATCCGGTCTGTGAACAATGCCTCTGCAAGTGTCTGCACTGTCCAGTGTCTACTACCATGGAGACAGGAGATCCACTCCGATCTTTTTAATCTTCTGATGCTTTTAGCAATGACTTTCACTCAGTATGCACAATGGTCACTTAGCAAAAACTGAACAACAATTTGCTGGTTGCCTGGAGGTTTTTAACGACTTAAGAGAAATCTCTTCTTATGTGGAAGTGTTTACAATATGGAAGTCACAGCCAACTAAAAAGCACATCTGTCAGATATATGTAAAAGATGGTCTCCTACCCTTCAGCTTCTGATACAAGCAAACTTAAGTTGTCATTGCAGGTCTGCTTTATTCATTGTTAGGAGATACTTAGCTCCATTTTTTTCCAAAGAGAAGATTTAATTTCTCTAAATTTAATTCCATTGTGCTTTGTCCTTACTTCCTTAAATTTGTTTGTGATATTTTAGCTTTCTTAACCAATCTTTAATCTTGATCTGATAGTCTTTTGATTTTAAATTTCAGTAGTCTTTCCAGTAATTTCAGAATTACTGTTCATTGGGCAAAAGAAAATACCACATCTGCTTTGTTAAAACATCTGTAATTCCTGTACTTGATGGATACTTATAGGCAGTTGGGCTCCATAACCTTTGTTGGTTCACTCAGTCTGAACCACTGTATTCTATTATTTATGAGTTACCTCATAAATCGAGTCTTGCAGTTAAATTTGCTTATTCTGATGTTAAAAATAAGAGGTAGTAAGGCACAAGAGTACTAAACTGCTGTATCTTTAAAGTATTCTCTATAATTAAGAAGTTCTGCCACTGTTGTTTGGAACATCTGTTCATGCTGTTGGTTTGTGCTGGTTTTTTTGTTTGCTTCATTTTTAGGCTGAATCATGAACTTCGAGGATGGGTTCGTAGACATGAAGTGGAAAGAACAAGGTCTAGAAGGAAATCCAATAACCAGCATCAGAAAGCACGGGTTATGCAGGTAGGCAGGATTTTACTAGTGAGTCAGTATCACAACAGGATAAATACACATATCTCTACAAAATCAGAAGATTCTTCTCACCAGTGTCCAAAGCAAAATGATAGGAAGTTTAAGCAGGGCAAGTTCAGGCATTTCTGGTGTCTCTTAACACCAGAAACACGATATGGGTAGTATATTTTGGCAGAGATACAAAGTGGATGTGACTTCAAAAGAATTCTATGAATCTGACATCAATTATAGCAAATCTTGTTATTGGAAAACATCATATATGTACCTACTGTGTATGGTATGAACCTCTATTATTTGTTTCTGATCAAATTGGCTGTGTTAAAACACTTGCCTTTTTCTTTGTCTCAAGCTCGATTGCTGCTTGCCATTTCAGTTATCCTTTTGTCACCAGTGAAAAAATATCAGTGTGTTGTTCAAGGTCACTTTAACTCCTTACATATTCCCTCTGCTGCAGCTGTGCATCGTGTTTTATGTAGTGCCAAACCAAGAAAATGTCTACTGTTTTCCATTGGTGTCATCTTTTTTTTTTTCCCTTTTTTCAGAGCTCCGTTAGTGAGAAGGTACATTCCCAACTAATGACCATGCCTTACACAGACACAAGCCTCAGGTAAGGCAGAACAACTTGTTTGTTGTTTATTAAGTAGAAAGCACTTTGTTTTTCACTAGCAGCCTGTTTTCACTGTGTTGTCAGGTTTCTTGAGTGAGATGCTAGCTACATTTATTGGCCTAATTTCTGTACCTCAGCAGTTAGTTGATTCAAACTACACTTAAAGGAACCTGGTATCAGAGCTTTGCTTTTCCTGGTCTTTCTACCAATGAATCTTAATAAAATCTTTACTTCGCTCTACAGGGTCTCTTTCTAGACAGATTTGAATCTTTAAGGGAAGAAAAAAAAAAGCAGGGGAGAGAAGTATTTTATAAGAAAGTTTGTAAGTGTCAAGTCTAGTAGGACGACAGTTTCTCTCACTGTCTTCAAGAGTAAAAGCACTATAGTTAGCACCAAATGTATTATTTGGATGAGGTATCATTACATCTTATATGTTTAGTTTCTCTTCATCTCCTGATTTTCCTAGCTGATAATTAGAACGTACTAATTTGGAGTTTCTTGACTCTTCCTCACCCTCACCTGCATATATATCCTGTCCTTTTCCTGGAGGATGGGAAAAAAATGGAGAGAAAAGCTTAAGGAAAACAGAAATTCTCTTTCCTGTATTCTCCGTGACAGTGTTTAAAAGGATCTCTGCTGTGAAGTGGCAAGGAGGAGTAAGGAAAATGGAAGATAAAGTGGACTTTTTATAGAGAGAAATACCTGAAATGTTGCCACTGAAAGTAAGACAGCTGTGGCCCTTCCATTTGCATTGCAGCTTTGAAAGCAGAATTATCCTAGGGGAAGGCAGTGAGCTGTAGGGAAGTGTTGTGGAAACCATGCTGCCAAACTCTGATTTGTCTTGACTAATAAGTCAACAAACAAACAAAAAAGCCACTTTTATAGTTCTGTAGGCAGATGAAGGATGTCCATTTTAACTGAAAACTGAACCAACAAGCCTGTCCTTATAGTGTAGGATAGTTTAATATATATACCTGCATTACTCTTGAAAAAAAAAATGAGTATAATTAAAAACAGTCTGACGTCATACAGCTCTGCATGGAATATTGTACTGTGCTCAGAATTAAGTGAGGTGCTTTTTGTGTTGTCCTTTTTTCTGGAGGATTGATGTTTAAATGAAGCAGACCATTGAGTGAGTCACAGCATGCTGTGACTGTCCTGGAACAGCTGAGAGCGTAGAAAAGACTTCCAGTTTCTCCCAGAGACATCAGTTACTAGATGCTCTGTGAAATCAAGAGTAGCAGAATAATTTAAGTTATTAAAGGATCTCTGGAGAGATCCAGTCCAACCTCCTACTCCAAGTAAATTTAACTTCAAAGTCAAAGCAAGTGGTTCAGAGCAGTGTCCAGATGAGCTTTGAATATCTCCTGAAACAGAGATGCCACCAGCTGTCTGGGCACTTGTCCCAGGGCTAAACCACTGCCATTGTGAAATATTTTTCCCCTGTAGCCACTTGGAATATTTCCTGTAGTAATTTGTGGCTATTGACTCTTATCCCTTCACTGTGCATCTCAGTCGGAAGAGGCTGTCTCTATCTCCTTTATAAGTTTCCTGATATGTAACTTAAGTACATGTAGACAGCTCTGAAGCTTTTATTAATGAACTAAATGCCTTTATTTATATTATACTCTCAAGACTTTTATTTAGTACTTGTTTTGTGATTAGAAATCTAGTGACCGCTACCTTGTAGATCACACTTGCTGGTGACCTGTTGGTCATGTGTGAATCCCTGAATAGGAAGGCACTAACAGCATCTGGATTCATCTTCATGTGTAGTACTGGCAATACCAACATTGCCATCTTGTGTCCTGAGTTCCTAAAGAAAATTTATCAATTGTAAAGTGTTGCAGTAAAGTCGAAGCAGAGGAAGATCAAAATCAAGATGACTTAAAAACAAACGTACATTAAAAATTCTCAACTCGCTTCAGTCTTTTTAGCCTTCTTCAGAGGTGATTTTGATAAGAATTTCTGCAGATGTGCATTTAGGACTCCAGATATCAAACTCTAAAGAGCACTTGATTTTTTTTCCCATCTCTTACTTTTGCACTATAAAAACTGTAGTTCTTGATGCTTAAAGCACAGTGTCCACAGCCTCACTCCTTAAAACAAGCACTCTTGCCACATACTTGTGCTCTGTAATGCGTAACAAAGTGTCCTTCTAACTTCGAAAGTGAAAAAGACTCATCTATCTTGGAATAAATGGCCAGATTGAGCACCACTGTTTGGAGACACAGTTTAATACACAAACTAGAAAGCTAGAAGCTTTGAACCTGTTTTGAGTCCTCCATTTCTCCCATCCTTTCATGAAGCAGTCTGTGGGGGGTACCCTTAAATGCACAAAGGTCAGCATGGTATAATGCCAGTAATCTACTGGTATTACCTGGAATTCTGAACTAGTGATAGGCATGGAACTCCTTTACCTTGCTGAAGGCTCAATGGTTTCCGTGTACTTTGTTGTTCCATCCCGTGGCTGGATTTCAAGTTACAAAAGGCTGTTTTCCAGGTCTAGCTGGATCTTCTGTAGCGTGGGCAAGAAAACGGAACTGTGGGACCTATTTCAGTTTTCAGGATGTGTTTTACTGAGCAATATGTGGGTGTTATGTCTTTTATCACAGTAGAGCTTCAATGCTGAATCTCAGGGGTATTCCCATGGGCTACGTGTTCTTATGAATGAGCAATCAAGCTCAAATTAGCTTGGATTTTTGTTTCCTGTGTGTGAAGGATGTGATCTTATTCTTCACTTGCGTAGTTTTCCTAATGAGGGTGTACAGAATAGAGCTGTCTGCTCTTGATCCCCAGGATTTTCACCTCCCCATCTTGCTAAGGGAAGCCTGGTTTGGCAGCTGCACTCCTGTCTCAACAGGGCCAGAGGAGCAGTAGGAGCGGAGAGAATGATGGCCTGCTATTACTACTGCTCAAGAAAATCACTTGATGATAGATTTGAGCCTTGTTTGAGAGGCATAGTTATGTGTATTTTAGAAACATACCAAAATAATCTAAATCAGCCACCATAGTTTAGAATCTGGGTCAGCACCAGACAGCTTGGGAGGAATAGTCTCATCAGTGTTTTTGCCACAAATACTGCAAACAGATAGTATGCTATTAAAGTGGGAAAGAATTAAAATGACTGGTTGGAGATCCAGCTAATGGTTTGTCTAAGTACAGCTTTCCAATTTGATTAAATGTGGTATTTTTGAATGGGGGCAGGATGATAACAAAATGTGCTGGGAATTTCTCACCTTTCCAAGATAAACAGTGGATTGCATGACTTGCTAGTGTTTTCACATAGAATATTTTTGACAGTATATTTTCCTTACATCTGGGATATTTAAGATGAGAATTGGGAAAAAGATAAGCCAGGATTATATGAATGCTGTGAATGTCTTCTTTTTACTCCACTGTCTAAACTAAAAATTAAGAACAAATCTTTGAGCTGACCAGAGATACAAAAAAAGAAGGTGGATGAGGGAGAAGATGAGATTGTTTAACTTTACACTCCTACACTTCAGTAGATCGCGTTGTCTTCACCAGTATTTAATGTTCTTCATGCTCCTTCAGTGGATAAAGAGCTGTTTTTTGAAAAGCAGGTGTTTTAAAGCCATTTTCTCACTGAAGTTAACTTTCTTGTGTCTAAAATAATTACTTTCTTCCCTTCTTTATTTCAGCAGGAACTCAGGGAATGAGCTGCAAGTGTATTATGCCTCTCCAAGGAGCTATCAAGACTTCTTTGAAGCTATTCACAGAAAGGAAGATACGTTCTACGTGGTGTCATTTCGCAGAGTAAGTGTAGTAGTTGTTCATTGCTGGTCTTCTATATGAATCCCTCAGTCTGTTACACTGCATGTCTTGTGACAAGAGATGTTGTAGTCAAACTTGAAGCTAAACTTGCTTCTTCATAAGTGATGGTTCAGTATAACCTTCACAGTAAAATGGCCAGCTTGTGGTCTTCTCAAATGTGCCTGTCACAGTTAAGAATGGAAAGAGAGTTTTGCAGGAAGCATTGTAATGCAAGGGCAATGCAGCATGGGATTGTATGAAAAACCCAGGGACAGGGGAAGCAGGATTGAGGTAGGAGTATCTGGAGGTGAGAGACTGTCTGCAAAGAAATGGTATTCCTCTTTGCACAGTTTTTAAAGTAAAACACTGATGCGATTTATCAGGTCATCAGTAGGTAAACTCCATGTATTATGTGTGAGTTTCTAATGGGACTAATTGTTAGACACCTTTATTGAAAGATTAATATTGACTGGCAAAGTTAATACCTTAAGTTAGCGAGTTGTTCACCCTCATCATAGTTGTAGTAGGAGTACTGAGCCTTGAGATTGAATAATTTTTTCAACAGAGTCATAAAATCCTTCAAGGCCAGTATGTGATTCCTGCTACTCTGCAAGAATTCCAGTGAAGGGTTTCATCGCTCTTCCTGTGCCTGCTCGTTTTTCCAGATGTGCAATGTTTCTATTATGGATTATGCAGGCAGGGAGGGGATTGAGGAACACAGTGACAATTTGGAGAGTCTGTACATGGCCATGCTCAGGAAGCTCTAAAGAGGCGGAACCTTTTTGTGTGTGTTGTAAATGTGTTAAGAGCTCTTTTAGTGTGTATGTCAGTACAGAGGCACAGAACTGTGCTTAAAGGCATTCAGTTGTGCACATGTACCTCACTGTATTGTGGCAGTCAATCCTGGCAAGCGCTTCAGGATGGTGTGAACAGGTATCTTACTACAGCATTTAAGGAGTTGCTTCTGCAGGGTGCAAAGTACATGACCCTCAGCCCAACACGTCCCGAGTGGAAGTTTCAACCCTCCATTCGTATGGAGTGTTCAGAAAGTATCACCATCTGTTTTGTGTCATCTTTTGAATTTTGCTTGCCTTTTTTAACTGCTTGCTATGGGACTGCAGATGTTGCAAGCGTCAAGACTTATTTTGGCCTACAGGGCAAACTACTCAGAGTCCAGCAATCTTTCATTGTGTGCATTCACTGACATCCTAGGTCCCCTTGCTATGCCTGCCTATGCCCAGAAGCATGAGGCAGGTAGGGGCAGCTGTAAAGCGTTGGAGCAGGCTGCAAGGAAATTGGAAATAAAGGAAAGATGCTCAGGCAAAGGGGGTTCTGTCGGGCTTTTTACTATTGCCAAACTGGCAAATCTGCCTTGCGAATTTCTTCCTCTCAGACACCCATCTCCCAGCCTTGATTTGACATGTATGAAGTAACAAATGGCCCAAACCAATTTTTTTTTCTAACATGATCAGGATGACTGAAAGAGCATTCATTGAAACTGAGAGGCAACAGCTTGAAAAATAAGTGTTTGTATTGCTCTGTAGAGCTCCTTAGCACTGCAGTATTACAGCCAGATGCTTGGTGGGAATGAAGTGGAGTTGTGGAGTCTCCTTCTCTGGAGATAATTCGAGGCCTGCCTGGACACCTACGTGTGCAACCTGGTGTAGGGAACCTGCTTTGGCAGGGGGGTTGGACTTGATGATCTCTGGAGGTCCCTTCCAACCCCTGTGATTCTGTGATTCTGTGATTCTGTGAAGGGCATGTTCAAAGTTTTGTAAGAATAACTCCCCTTTGGCAAACTCATGCCTGCTTTGAGAACAGGGCATAGAGTTCTGGGTTTGTGCAATACTCACTGGGGTCTCAGTGTAATACTCGCTCAGGTCCAACCTACGGTTAAACACTTACATGTGGTAGCAGGCCAATAATCAGAGTAGTTAACTGGATATTTGTTTAATAGGTGTAATAAATTTTTTATGCTTCAGGATATAGAAATAAATGTACGCTGTGCACAAATTATTTCTGCTCACTCAACATAATGTTATTTCTATCTTCCCCTAAAATACTCCCATTTGAGATTTTCTGTGTCCTGTATTGAGCAGGACTTCATTCAGTCGTCCAGTTATTCTGTTGTTTTGTGATTTTCAATTTGAGACAGGTGAGCTCTTGTGCTGGTATACAAGACAGGCTCGTGCTACAGCTTTGGTAGGCACACTCTCACATCTACAGCACACTTAGCAACAGTAAAAGCTATTTTAAAACTGGAATTCCGAGTGTTTGATGACACTTTCTGTGCTGGAAGCCTGAGTGGTCTTGATGCAAGGAAAGCTACAAGGTGAGAAGGTGCTTGGGATTTAGTGATGGAAATCATTAGAGCGAACAGTGGTTTAGGCAGCAGCTGGTGGGTGGGTTTATTTCCTTTGTTTTGTAGAGGTCTTGATGAGTCCTGAGACTTGTCTGCAATGCGTATTTGGCCCAGATGTGAATCTGGGATCTTACCTTGCTAAGCCTCCTGCCTTGCTATTTTGTGGTTGTAATATTGGAAGAGAATTGTTATATACATGCTTATTCGCAGCTAATGTTTTCCTAGGACCCTGCAACACCTTGTTTGTTTCCTCATTGTGAAAGTGTCCTGAGTGGCAGAAAACTGGTAGCTGTAGCTACAGCAGCTCATCCACATACAAGCAGTCCTTGCCTGAGGTCAGTGGAACCCCTCAGCAAAGACAGCAGCTGGTACTGCTCCTCTGACGTTCTCAGCTGCCCTCTTTCCTGATGGCTTCAGGCATGGGCATGGAGAGAGTGGCACGCATATGTGTGTGCTTATGCAAGGCCAGGAGCTTGAGCGTTGCCAAGTCTCTGGTGCCTGTTTAAGAGCACTGTATTATATGCACACAAGAAACTCAGTTGTGTGGTGGGATGGCCCGCAGGAAGCAGCTCTGTGGCAGTAGAAGAGTGCCTGTGGACACTATTCAGCCAACAATAGTAGGCAGTGCATCTTCAACTCTTAGCAAAGCTGGTTTGCACCCTGAGTTAGAGAGCTGTGTTTCAAAGCTGAGACTGGAAATGTCTTCTCTTGCTCCAGCTGAAGACTTCTCCCCACATCTTCAAAGAGAAGATGCAGAATTCAGAAATCAGAATGCATGACTTGAGTTTCCAGTGATAACAGTGATTGCCATACAGAATTTTATTGCTTTTTGCATAGATATGTTTGTCATACTGTTTCTATAAAATGATTATTCAGAAGGAAATTACTGGATCTGAGATGCTATTTCTTCCTGGCTCAGGAATCTTCTGTCAGTCTGCCCTGTGTAAATCAATAGACGTACATATATAAGTTTGTGTAACACATCCTTCTTTGGTCTAGTCTGCAGTAACTTTCTTATTATGTGAGATATATGTGTTTAGAGAAGGTTCAGGCAAAAGAAAAAAATATAGCGGTACTTTTGTTAGGATTAGGGTCTTATTAAGGGTTGTGTAGAAATATGAGATTATTTTCCAGTGTTGGGATTACTAGGTTGTGTCACAAGGCTGGAATTTTGTTATTAAACGCTTGGCATGTTCTGCTGTTCTTTCAGCTAACAACACAAATACAGCCAGCACCAGGCTCTGCATATCCTGAGGATGAGTAGAAGGGAGTGGAGAGTTGATAATAGAAGTTTTTACTGGAAACTCAAAATAAAAAGCAGAACAATGTTTGTCTAATTCCTCGCTTTCTGTCATGGCTGTAGTCCACCTGAATGCGTGTGCTGGTACACAGGTTCTGTTTGCACCGCATGTCCTGTTGGATTAATGACCTGGTAGTTGTCAGCTTTCATTTGAACTTAGAGCTATCCTTGGAAATCAAGTGAGCCTTGTGTCACAGAATTCCCATCGCTTGGCTCTGCTCTCTTGCAGGAAGAGCTTGGGGGACTTTTAAAAACCATCTATGAAGTTTATTTGGTAGCAAAGCTGTGGGTATTCTTGTTTTATATATGAAACGTTGTCAAATCAAAAGCAGTTTTATATACCACCTCATTTGTTACTTTATGGGGTGAACCTGATCTTGTGGCAAGTTCTGCCCGGAGGCACTTTCAGATGGCTGGCCTGGATTGTTTGTGATTGCAGGCAAAAGGAGCCCTGCAGGGCTGAGGCAGCCACCAACTGGGCCTCAGCCAGGGGTGCCCTTCACCTCAGCACTGCTGGCACCTTTTTCTCTGGACCCTGTTCCCTTTTCACTGATGGTTAGGAGCTGAGAGGGAACTGATTTCCTCGTAATGTTGAAGGACAGTTCCCTTGAGTTTACTTGCTCATTTGCCAAGGTAGAAGTGATGCCTGGAGGTGATGGGTTTTGTTCTGCTGTCTGGCTGTTTGCCACACAGGCTCTCCCAAGCATTTAGTAGGTTATTATACTGTTAGCAGAAGTATACAAAAGGACAGGAATCATACAGTTAGGTAACCCAGGGATTGGATGGTTCTGGTATTGGTGATGTGAGCCTTAGTGCTCCAGAGATCCCTTCCACCCCATGTCTCTGGGATCCCCATTCTCTGTGCTCTGTGTGTAGTACCTCATAACCCAGTGTTTGTCCCTGATCTGAGTGCTGAAATGTAATAAATTTTTTGGTGAGTTTTCCAAATACTCATACTTGCAGTGGAGGAGCTGTGCCTTCACTTCCCTGGATCTTTTTGTTAGGACTGCCCATGCATCTCTTACGTGGCAAGACTCGGGTTTCTGAAGAAGTAAGGTTGGGCACAGTCATCCCTGAGTGGTGCTTGGTGATTCCTATAAGACTGAATTTCTCATGATCTGTTCAGCTTTTTCTCTCTGTGCTTTGGAAGGCTTGCATGCACATACCACAGTTGGAGTTGGCTTTTTTTCCTTTTTATAAGGAGGTCAGAGGAAGATAAAGTAGTACTTGGACCAACTAAGACCATACACGAAGAAGGACTTTCACTAAAAGTCTACAAAATTTATTTTCTGCTATTGCCAGGAGACTCTGTAATGTCATTTTTTTAACCACAAGAGATATGTAGCTGACAGTAAGCGAAGAATTCTTGAACGAGGTCAGTGTTGTCTCCCAGCTCTGCCAGGCCTCAGCAGCCAACCTCCCTCACGGGCAGGGCTTGTTACAGTTTATTTCTTGAGATGTTAACTTGTTAATTTCATTATTTCTCCAACTTTTACCAGACCCTTTTGTTCAGCTTTCCCTTAGCGTTGCAGAAACTGACACTTAGCGACGTAACAAAATACGTGTTACCTGGTATTCACACCTGCTGTCCCCAAATGCTCCAGTGCTCAGAAGCCATGTATTTACACCATGGATCTAAGCTGTTTTGTTTTGGGTTGGCTTCAAGAGCGTGTTCAGAGCTGAGAAGTCAGTGCAGTGAATAATGAAAGCAAGTTGCCATGCATCATTGAAAAGAGTGCCACAATTAGAGCTCTGCTGCTAACTGTAGCCAAGAGGGAATGGCATGGAGACAGATGCCTTACTCTGATACAGTGATTTTTAGAAATATTGGAAATACTGCTGTTAGCAGAAAGACAGCTTTTGGGGGTGAAAAACTGGTCTTCTGACTTGTTGAGTTTTAATTAGCTTCCCCTCACTGTCACTAGATGGAGGACAAGTGGAAATCTGTCATCCCCCTGAAGCATGTTGGAGTCTCCAGTCAGTGTTGAACCCCTCTGTTCATTTCTCCCAGGTCTAAGAGACAGAATTCAGTGTCTGTAGCTTTGCCAAGACTTTTGATTTCTGCCTGTTGACATCTCTGATACCAAGTCTGCTTGGTATCAGAGATGTTCCAATGGAACATGGCTGTGAAATTCAAATTAGTTGAGGTAACATGCTCTGTCAGCTGGGAGGAGAGGCACCTGGCTGCCACTGCAGTCCTCCTGTAAGCCTGGCACTGCCTGCTGTAAAAACTGTTCTCTTTCCAGAGCTCACATCTGTTTTGCCAGAGCATTCAGACCTTGCCATTGTTTCTAGAATTACTTTGTTAGCTTACATATGTAGGAATGAATTTCTGCTGGTGATGGCTCCAAGTGAGTCACAGGTAGCTGCACAAAGATTGCTGTGAAAGTGGTAGGAAGTTTTGGTACTATCATGCTCAGAGAAAGCGAACGTTCCTGCTGGCTGAGCCCAAAAGGTAAGAAAAGAGCATAGGATTTTTCTGAGGAAAATCTTGTGTTTCCTGGCTAACCTTAGCTGCTTTTTAAAACATGAATATCTAACAATTTGAAAGGCAATTAAGTAGATCACAGAAGAAAACAGCCCTTCCAATTTACTTTGAACTGTAAATGCTGCTCCAAATCCCCCCAGTTCTCTTGTGTGCTTAGAGGCAGAATCCCCCCAGCTCCCATGGCTAAGCAGTAGATTTCACTCTCGTGGGAGGCTCTGTCAAAGATACTGGCTGACATCATTATAGGCTTATTAAGGACAATGGCGTTTGTAGCATAAGCGTGTAATTACTGATATTAATGGAATCGTGGCTTAAAGTCTGATCTGTTTGGGGAATTTAAAAGGCCACTAACATTCGCTCTCAGTAATTTCTCTATTTATTTCAAAGTGCAGATGTCTCCTGGTATTAAAGCTTGCCAACTACTTTTAATGGCAGTGCACATACAATACCTTGCAGTATATTGCAGTAAAAAAATGGATATTAAAACTTGGTTCTGGTTATTACATGTTAGAGCAAGGGTAATGCTGGCCCTATGGAAATCAATGGCAAAGCCATTACCAAGTTCAATAGAATCAGAATTTCACTTTGCAGATCTGCTTCAGTTCTGTGGTACATAAACCATAGAGCTTCAGACAAATATTTTATTTGAAGATGTGAAATTCTGGTCCTAAAAGCCAACATCTGGAACGGACATTTAAGGATTTCTCAAGTTCTGCAAACAAGCTTTTACAGAAGTGATTAAAACAAATTTAAATGAGAGCTTTTTTTCTTTCTTTGTCAGTATCTTTCTCACACACGCAATGTGTTAGAAATAAAATGCCTAATTTGTGTTTTGCTTTTGTTGGTAAGAAGCTTGTGTCATGTTAATTGTATTTTGGATGATACATTATTTTCAGGCAGCAAAAGATTATGGTGTGTTGAAAACAAGAGGAGAGCCTGCATTTCCAGTGGGTCAGAGAGACATAAAGTTCAGCCATGGTCTCAGAGCAGTTCTGTTCTGTATCCAGTTCTTAGAAAGGCAGCTGAAGCTCAGGTAGTAGCAGTGACATTCCCAGTGTTAAAACAAGGGAAAGCAAAGCAATGACAGTCATTTCAGGTGTCATCTGACCTTGTTCTTCTTACCAGTTAGGAATCATTTCTCTGTTCTGTCATCAGGTAAGCTGCTGTGAAGGACCAAATCATTGCTGCTGCACGATGTTGCTTGGCTGAAATGCTTGTGGCAGTGCTTTGCCGTGCTACAAACATAGTTTTGGAAATAGTTTGAACTTATTTGGGGAATGTAAGCAAGACAGGTTCCAGTTCATTGCAGATTTGATGCCACGTGTGTCCTGCAGGCAAAGATGAACTGTAGTGAGTTGGCTTCAGATGACATTTCATATCTAGAAGTTCAGTTCTAGCATATTTTTCTCCTGTGTTGTTACATTTGTCAATGGGTGTTCTGTCACTGAACTTGTAGTTTTCTTCTCTGGACTTTGTTTGGGTATTTCTGTGCGTAAGGTTGTATCGTTTGGTCTCCAGTTTGGATAAAATGCGAGGATGAGACTTTTGAGCATTGCTGCTTCTAAAGACAAAGTATCTTATTTGTATATTTGCGTCTTGTGCATTTGCAGCTGCTTGCAAGTTAAAATGCAGGTTTTTGAAAGATTTTAAAAGCTCCCATTTCTCCTATGAAACCTGACCTAAGCTATTGAGAAGAAAATGACTTTACCGTAAGAGTTTAAGATCTTGTCCTGTGTAGCGTACAGACAATGAGAATTATTTGTACTGAAAGACCCGAGGCTAAGGGCATAGTATCCACAATACAAGTGACACAAAAATGTCACTTTCAAAACAAAGGTCATCCTTTAGCCTGTCTTCTCTATGGAGCTGACCCTTGCCTCTGGAAAAAATGTGAGAAGGAAAGCAGTGCGTGTGGTTGTGCTTCATCATGCCCTGAGTCTCACAAGCAAGCCATTGTCAAATTAGAGCTGCAATTGACTTTCAAATTTGAATATCTTTTATGAAAACCTCCTGTTTCCATTTAAGTGTCACTAATGAAAATGAATCCTGCCTGCTACATGATTTGCTACCAGATCTCTTGGCTAAACTGTGCATTCTCTCCGTGTCAGAGAGAATGTTCTCCTCCCAGAGCTCTGGTATCTGTCTGAAAATGCAAAATGAGCTTTGCTTTTGGGCTTTCTTGCTGTCATCTTCCTTAGCATGGAATATTTCTGGTAGGCATGGTATAAGGGAGAGCTGACTGTCAAATGAGATGGGAAGAAGAGGGTTCTCTGTGGTCTTCTGAGTACTCAGCTGGGAAATGCTGCTTCTCATAGCAGCTTAGGGCTGTTGCTTAATCTAAAAGTCTTCAGAATGAAATGTAATAATCTGAAATTAATGGTACTGTATAGTGTACAAATGGCCTTACTTTAATCCTAGGATTATGGAAATGCACGCCTAAGAACGCAACTCCAAGTTTTAAGTAACAGCTCAGAATGGCATTTTTCCTATGTTTGTAGATAAAGACCAGTGATTCCTTAGAAAGCGTTTCTTTCAAAGCCTTATGGGGTTCTCCAACAGAGCCTCCAGTGGTTCCTTATTTCTCACTGCTGTTACTCTGCAATGTCTGGAAGTGTTGCCCTTCCCTGAGAGCGTACTCTCAATGGTACAGAAACAAGAGCTATGCATCTGCTTCGGAGGGCTAGCATCCAGGAAAGCCAGCCGAGGCAGACAGAAGAGCAGGAGCCAGGCAGTGAGGCACCTTGGATTTACAGAGCAGACACCAAAGAGGAGCAGCCAGCAAGTACCAGCTGCACTGTAGCCTCTTCCGGGCAGCAGCTGTTTGGCTCAGCCCAATGCAAACAGTGGTTAGGAAGACCAGAACAAGAATGCAAAAGCGTTCCTGAGGAGGGAGGTAATGCCTGTCGCATCAAGTGCGGTTTTGTTTCATTTGGAAGTGCTTATTGTGTTGTTAGCTCTCCAAGACATTTTGGATGCAAAGTCTTCGTCACTCTGATTTTTATCTCCTTGGAGTCCCTTTGTGTCCTGCTGTCCTCCAAACAAAATTGAGAATAAATGGGGTGTTGAGGACATATGTGTAAGCATAGACAGAAAGTCACTTGAATATGTTCTGGCGTGGACCAAGAGGCACTCTTGACTTTTGTGTGCATAGTCTTGAGTCGTTTGTCTTCTGTATGGTTGCTGGAACTTCATGAAACATATTAATGCCGTCACTGAACTTCTTTCAGCCTTATATGTCCCGGGCCTAACTAATACTTTGTTATTTTTAAACTAGTGTTTGGAAGGACAACATACACTGTACATAATTACAGTGAAAATAGAACGTACTGCAAAAATCATCTCCAAAACCCAAACTGGTTGCGGACAGATGTGACCAGTAATAGCATACATTTATTCAAAATCTGCTGTATGCTTGACAGACAAAGAGTTGTGGGCAAGAAATAGAGGAAGATTGTTGGTTTTGGAAAACCCCTGTAAAATACCCACTGCTTGTGAAATAGATGTGGAGATAGGATAGAGAAATAGAACTGGGAAGTATGGGAGGAAGAGTGATTATAAAGTGGGAATTGTCTCAGTGCAGGAACATGACAGCATTGTCTCTCTTAGGAGGAGTGGAGAACAGGCACTTGCCAACAATAAAGCGTGCTGGAGAGTGAGAATGTCCACAAACAAGTAAAGGGCTGCGAAGTACAGCACGCAGTGGAAACGCAGCTCTGAAGCAGTCTCTCTCTTCAGGAAAGAGACCAAATTTAGTAATATTTTAATAATGCCAGATAGTAATGCTTTTTTCTTCAATGGTAGCTCTGTATTCTTTGAAACAAATTCAGCTGAGATTATTCTGAGCAGTTCCCAGAAGGGAATGATAGACTCCTGTTATGATCTGTAGCAGTATTTAATTATGGAATTGACGCTGACTGAGTCCTAACTACATGAAGGCATAAATAGTACCTTCAACTCCATAGCTGCAGTAACCAGTAAGGTTTTAACTTAGTGTACGGTAGGAATGAGTTCTTGCATGAAAAAATGACCTTCGTGATCTTTCACACAACTTCATTGACAGTATATTGACAGAGAGCACCTTGAAATACACCTGCTTATTTTCTTATTTGAACTTCATGCTTTCACAGCTTCAGAGTACTTAATTTTTTTTCTGGTTGTTTTCAGTTTTTGTCTGGCAGCCCTACCTGGAATCTTTATAAAAATACAATGTGCATCATTCAGGTGTTCTTTGTTTCCCTAAGCAGTGTATGTGTACACAACACAAATCCTACCTTTTAGCAAATGTTAATCATGATTACAGTCTTACATTTGAGATCATTATTTAAAGTCTTACAAACACATTTAGAGTTAATTCTGGTCAGATGGAGTTATTTGCTTCCAGTTGGAGTTAATCCTCTTGCCAGATTTTTAGCTAGACAATGCACAAAGCTTATTTTCTGAATTAAGAGCCCAGGTGCTATTATGAGTGAGCACAGATTATCACCAACTCCCACTGGACCAAACAGAACTCCTGAGCTGAACTTCCAGGTTTTATTTTTAAATCAATTACTCCTAGGGTAGGAGGCGTGATAAAATGAGCAGTACCTCTTTATTTTTAAACTGTTTTAAAACTTAGTAACTGTCTTTAAAACTGAGACTGAAACTTAGAAGTTGTTCTGTGCTTCTGAGGCTCGTGGTTGCTTGTAGCCTATCTACTGGGGTGGAAAGACAGGCTGCAGAAGTCTGCTTCGTTCTCATAAAGGGATAAGAAAAGGGATTAGAGGATTCTTTGGCACCTCAGTCTCCTTTCTGAGACTCCTAGAAAGCAGTAGGCCCTATTCTCTGAATGCAGTCTTTTTTTCTTCACTGTGTTTTTATCCAAGCATCAGGATAGCTCTGTTCCAGAAGTGTATCCACTGTAGCTAGAAGTTCTTTCACAGAATCCTGTATAGATACGTTCTATCTTTGTTCATAGCAAGAGAGACACATGAGCAGCTCACTGGCTGCTCCATGAGAGCCCTAGGTGGAAATGGCTTGTGTTAAATCACGTGGGAGTTTGCTTAGCAAAGCTCTACTAAACGAAGATCCACTATCCACAGTAAAGTCAGGAGTGTCAGTTATCAGAGAGGGGTGTCTGATAAAACTGAAAAAGACCTCAAGCTGTTCGCAGACCAAGAGCTCTGGTGCACCGTCCATCTTCTCTTGATTAAGTCCAACCAGGCTTCCGTATATTAAACAGTACTCTCCTGTGAGGCTCTAGAAATGGACATTCCCAAGCTGTGCCTCATTGATGGTTCCTTCCCCGAAGCCTTGGCCAGTGCTGAGTTTCCTGGGCTGAGTCACTTGTTAGCATCTGGGAGGTACTGCTTTAAACTTCCCAGGGAGTCCGTGCGTAGCTCTGCTCCTTCCTAAGAGCAGTCCTGAGTGCTTGAACCTGGAGTTTTTGATCAGGATCAGGAGCTCGGGAATTAATCCTTGGGCAGGTGATTGCTGAAAACAAGGTTGGAAAAGAGACATTTTGCTGTCTCTGGCAGTCTGGGGCTCACGTCTCTAGAAAAGTATCTCCTTAACATTAGGAAAATACATCATGGGCTTCTCTTTGCTTTTGCTAAACCATGTGTTTGGTATGTGCTTACCAGCTGTAACTCTCCAGCAGGCAACCAAGGTGCTGCATACAGCGTAGGTAAGAATTTTCCTCAATTCTTAAGCCAACATAGAGAAACGTGGATAAAAAATGAAAAGGAATGTAAAGGTGCTGTTATTTGTAGAAAATGGGCAGATGCAACACTTTTCTTTGTGTAGAATTCTAAGGTACTTAATTGTGGCTCTAGGAGAACAATAAAAATAAATTGTAAAGAATTACATTTGCACACGCAGAAAGGAGCAATTTACATTCAGGCAGAACACAGAGGTAATACTGCAGGTGCTGAAAATGGAACGTTAACCCAGCTAGGAAGTCTGTGGCAGCCTTGTGAAAGGGTACGTCTGTTTAAGCGTCATGTTGGTTTATGTCTGTTTGTTGTGACAATCTGGGACAGGAGTTACCCACAGCATGTCATTTGTCAAGAGGTTAAAACAAACATGTAAAAAATATGTAATTCCTTCTTGTTATCTTGCATGTATAAGTCTGTAAGGAGGAAAGTAAGCATGCAGACTTTTTCATGGAGAACAGTCTGATGTCCCATGTGTTGTCAAATAATCAGCATTTGATTCCCTCCAGCAGCCTTGTCCCTTCTCCTGGCAGGTGTAATAACCATTACTGTCCATCGTCCTCCTGCAAATTCAGGACCTCTTCACACGGCTCAAAACCAGCAGCCCTTATGACTTACAAGTCTCTCCAGGTCTGAGTAGTTGATATAAGAAATTGCTTGTTGGCTTATAAAAGTCGATTCCTATAACTAACTTAATACTCTTAGGAAATAGGAACCTAAGGATAAGATGGGTCTGCGTTAAAAGGAAGGAAAAAAAACAGAAAAAGAAAAAATAACTCTGAATCTCAGGTGTGGTGCTTCAACTTTTGCCTGATTCTGTTAGAAATCACTTTTACTTGCTTGTAGCACTTGGTCTGTTTGAAAGCATACTGCCAAAGCCGTGATGCACCTACTTTGTCTTGAATGAAATCACGCTATTGAATTTGACCCATTGGACAACAAGTTAACGCGCGCCTTGTCTGTGTTTCCCTCCCCGCAGTGGCATGTGCAGTTTTTCTAGGGCTGTGTGCACTCTAGGTATGCTTGTAAACACATTTCTGTGTGATCATAGAAGTGGAGGGAAATGATCTGCAGCTCGGGGACTGCCTGAAGTTCACACTGCCTTTCTGCAGGTTCAGGGGTAGCTCTGCAGAGCCAGGAGTGGTTCAAAGGGCAAGGAGGAATGTAAGCAAAAGAGTGTGTGTCCACCAGAATGAAGCAGCATGAAGCTTTTACTGTTCTCTCTATCCCCTTGCATTGAAGGCCTGTTTAGTTAGATGTGAAACCTTTATCGCATAGAAATTGTGTGGGTGTGGGTCGTGAAACTCAGCCAAAGGGTGACTTAGAACCTCCAGGAGCTCTAGGATCACCAGGAAATTCAGTAGCCTACTGGGGTGTAAATCAGATGATGCTAGTCATGTTTAAGGTGTATCATGTTCTTCCTATTTTCTCCTACAGCTGGTGGTGTGGATAAGGAAAAAGCTGAGTAGATGATATATCTTGAATTAACTTCTGGCAGCAGTGCTGGTGGTATCCTGAACAGGGGGAGGAACATGCTGATGTGGTTGAAAACACACTGAGATGTCAAATTAACAAAATCTACACGCAACAGAGAGGTTCAATCGCGTTATGTGAAACTAGAAGTATTTATTGCGTAAGGCTCTTCAAACTTCTTTGTGTCCTGTGCTGTCTGGTATTTTCATTGGTGAGTTGGGGTGATAGAATAGAGACTGTGTGTATTAAATCGGTTCATGACAAGCTGAATGGGTCTCCAGCTGCGCTTGAGGAGAGGATTGGAATGTAATGCCTTCAAGGTGCTCAGTACTCCTCTGATACTTTGCAGGCGCTGTGGTGAGTCCATGATGTTCAATCTTTTTGTGTAGAGTTCGAACTACTATAGTAATAAAAACAAAACAAAAGAGGGTAGGATTCACACAGGAGCATGGTTCCAGAGGTCTGTAGCTTTAGGCATGCCTATGCAATTAATGTTACACACATAGTCAGATCAGTTGTTTTGCCAGCACACTCTTCAACTCAGTGCCTAGGAGTTCACCGATGTACCTACTTGTCTAAAACCATTTAGGCATCATTTCTTGAATCTTCATTCTGTGATTAGAATTCCAGTAGAGCCTTTCTTTGACCTGAAAGTCTATGACAGAAAAGCCCCTCCCAGTTTCTCCCACCTATTCAAACACCTACTGCTACGTGGACTGAATTTCCTTCTGGGGGTGCCTCTCTCCTCCAGATTCTAAAGGGAGCCTAGACAGCTCTGTCAGGCAGCTAAAGCTGGAAAAAATTAATCTCACCCTAAGTGGGGAGATGAAAGGCTCCTATTTGCTCGAGCCATTATGTTTTAAATGTGGTTAAGAGTTGGCAAGTACTGATAGAAGAAAACATATTGCTATCCAGGAAGAACAATACCCCGGGGACTGTCAGGCCCAGACTGCTATAGCTTGATGTCTTTTGAGTAGCGTGCAAGGAACTATCTCCCTGCATATTTATCTTCCAAAAGCTGACCTTTCACTCTCTTTAATCTGGTGCCCGTGATGTGGCTCAGCCAATTGCTGCAGCAGACAGGCACTTGGTCACATGCACTGTCATGAGATGTTCAAGGAGTGCAGTGTTCCTACACCACTTTACACCCCCCAGATCAGCCCCTGCTTATCTTTTTATCAGTCAGGCTTCCCACACAATCCAAGTGAACTGTTGTCACAGGAGAGAGCTTTTTGCATAACAGCTGTCTTGGCTGTGAAAGTTTTGGCCCCCACAGTGCCGTGTGGGGCTTGTATGAATTCCCACCACTGCTCAAAAGGGGAGGATGCCTTTCCTTCCCTGGCTAGGTGAGCTGCTTCCAGTAATACCAGTGAGAATGCGTGTCACTGCCAGAAGGGAGAATGTTGTTTCCATAGTTGAGAGTGCTGGGGTGCATCCTTCCCTGAGCCATTTAATGTTCTCAGAAAAATAGCCTACGGAGAATCTGAGCTGCTTTTCTGCTATTTATGGAGGTCAGGGGACTTGCAGGAGTCTGACAGCCTGCAGAAGGAAGGCATGAGGGCTGAGGAAGGAGGAAGGAAGCCTTTCTCTTCTGGTGCCCATGAGAGGCTGGGCTGCTCAGCTCCCTGTTGGCTGTGCTTAGCTGCTCTGAAGTGCACCAATTAGGGGTGTCTGTAGGTAGATTGGGGGTGATTAAGGAAGAACGCCCGATGTCACGCATCCAGATCCTTCTCTCCACCAAGTGTGAGTTAATTATGTAACTTATTTATGCCTGTAAGGGCTCTTTTCCATTGGATTATTTTCTTGTTTTGGTGTCAGGTTTTGTTTTGGGGGAAAAAAAAGTTAATGTTTACGGACATTTTTCCCCTTATAAAATGAAATCTGTTTCTAGAACTGATTTACGTCTTCCTCAGCAGCACTAGAAATTCAAAGAGAGCAGGCATTTGGCAACAACTCTGGACTCAGAACTGAGATTTAAAAGTGAAATTCGGCCACAGACTTGAAGAGGAGGAAGCTCGTCAGGCTGGGGTAAGTGTAGGTTGAGCAAGCTAACAGCCAAAAAAATGAAAAGAAACTTCTTCTTCACACTCTTGATTTAACTGAAGTAATTAGTATCAGAGGTGACAGCTTCTTTGACAATATTATAGTGAATATCTCTTTAATTAGAAGAAGCTATGAATAGTTGATGAATCCTCAGCCATACAGATGTCTTGGGATCTGCAGAATGAGAAACGTCTTTCCAACAAGCATTGGTAATGCGATCCACATTGCACAGTTTAAAACACTGCCATCAAATTTCAATTCAGCCCAGTGCATCTTGATATTAAAACCTCCTTGTCTCTGAACTGACATTTTAAGAAAAACAAAAGGCAGCTTGGATTTGGAGCACCAGCCCTGGCCCCTGTGTGCCAGACCACCGTCCAGCCATCACGGCGTAGGAGCTTTGCCTGTCCCTGCTGCCAAGATGTACAGAGACCCACCCAAGTCTGAGCTGAAGTCATTGCAGAGCTCTGGGTAAATCTAGGGGATTCAAGGAAAAATGCAGCCTTGCTGCTCACTGGGAGGAGCGTTTGTTTCCTCGTTGTCTAGTTGTGTTTCCTCCTGTATCTTTTCCACTGTCTTATTTTTGTGGTTTTGAAAGTGGTGTCCCCATTGTTGGGAGTTATTTAAAGGCACGCTTTTATTCAGCTTTGCCAAAAGGTAGAAGGAGTGGGTGACCTATGTAAATAGATCTACGTAAATATATCACATCTGTGCACGTGACTGTAGATGTATCACATCTTCCTACCTGTAATATAATCATCATTTCTTGTCACTGCTGGGAGATGCTACCTCCATCTCAGTGAATGGGAATTACACTTCAGAGGTTAAGAGGTAGCTCGGGATAAAAGGATTGTGATCTAGAGGAGACCTGCAGAGAGTTAACAATGTCAGTTGCTCTTTCCAGAAAGGGGATTTTCAGTCCCTCTGATATATGTCTGTGTAGCCCATTTGCTTTGCCATTAGGAAAGATTTGTTGCTGCTAATTTCCTGTACATCTGTTGGTCTCTCAGAAGAATCGTCTTCCTGATGATAGGTTAGAATCAGCCTGCCACTGTCTGTTGCTGGACAGTCACAGGCAAACGGTAGCAAAGTGTGCCTTTCCAGCGGGGAGAACAGAGAGGAGCACCCTGTGTTAATGAGGTCTGGGTTTTGCTGTTGGTTGGAACCTTCACAGAGCAGAAGTTTAATTTGTAAAACTGGGATGCTTTTAGGCAACTTTAATTGCATCTATTTAATAATGATTTTGACCTAAAGTTAAATTCGGTTACTTCATTCTCACTTCTCGTCAGTCTTTAAAGCCATTCCTTATTCTTGCTACTCATTGTTCTCAGTTTTTCTTTCCTCCTCCATGTGCATCATCAGTGACTGAGATTTAAGTTGCTGTTGGCCAAATGTCATTTTATCCCCTCAAATCATGAGAATCCATTACCTGACTGCAAAAGACTACTCTTGGAAGACACAAAAACATGTTGGAAGGTAAATCCCATGCTGGGTGTTCAGCTCAATAATGCATCTGCTGACATACAGTATTTGGGCTGAAGAACTGTTTAATCCCTTTGTAGAATACGATGGACTGAGTACATGCTTTTTAGAAAAGCTGTTGCTGTTGATACAGAGTGCAAGAAGATGGTAATTTCAAACCAGAGGTAGATTCTGTGCCACATGTTCCAGGGTAGAACACAATGTAATCAAATGATCTGTCTTCATTTGAAAAAGCTTGAGGTTGTAACTCAATTGTAACTCAACTGGCCAGTTGTTCCTGGTCAGCATTTTAAAGTTCACTTGCTTTCCTGAGTACCCGTATGCGTGGGCACATTTGCTGTGTAAGAAACTGCTTTCCAAGGAAATTCCTGCATGAGGAAAGGCTGTCACCAGCATGCAATGAAGCTGGCTGTGACATATTTAGTGGGCTCCAAAGACTTCTAAGGATAGAGATCTCACCGCATCTCTGGACAAAGTGTTCTGGTGCTTTGCTGCCTTTTGTAGTCGTTAAAATGAGAAAGCAGAGTGCAGCTGCATTAGCAAATGGATTTTGAGCCCCAGTGTTGTGTTGATACAGCGTTTGGAGAAAGCCTCACATAAATTTCCTTTCACTCATCCAAATTTTGTTTCATGGGAAATCTGGTCTAGAGAAAAATAAGTTCTTTTTTTACAGTCTAGACCATCTCATGATACTGGATCCAAGGAGCATGTCCACAAAACCCACATTGTTTGTGAGCTTTGGTTGGCTCTCTGCTTTATGTGGCAGAGCTGCAAAAGCACAACAGCGGAAATAAGGTGTTTGTTGGTAGTGACACTGCCCACTCCAGTTTGTATCAGTTGAGGCTCGGTCTCCAGTTGGGCTGCAATTCTGGGAATCCAGAATTTGCCTTCAGTAGAAGACCTGAGGTCTTGCAAACAAATATAGAAACTTTGGGTTAACATTTTGTCAGAGAAGCAAAGAATCTGGATTATATCCTCTTTGGTTTTCCTGGACCCTATTCACACGCCCTACCTAAATTACATGTTTTTGCAATTACAGATTGCAGTTGCAAAACTAATAGCCTGCAGATGTTATGCAAAAGCAGAGCTCTGCAGCAGTGAATTAGAAAAGGAGGGGAATATGTTTTATTGGTAGTAGTAATAAAACAATTAATTCTTTTTGGGTCTTACAACTTTGTAAAATCTACAAAAATAATTGATTCACCTGGAAGTTATGGATGAACTGCATTTTTCTGCTTATACAGCCAACGAGAAGGACACAAAATAGTGGAGAAATGTCATTTTTAATAACTTAGAGGGGAAAAAGAATGTTATTAAGGTGCTGGTTTGTGAGAGAGCCTTAAGAAGAAAATCTGATGCTTATCAAACATAACAGGAAGAACTATTCAGCCAATATAATCTGGGGTATTTTCTTTGTCTTCATATACACATATCTTTTCCAGTTTATTTTGAAGCTCAGTTTTCACAAATAACACACAAATTATCAAAGAAATTTAATTCCTTAAAAATCTTCCTATATGATTTTAACCAAAACTGTTTACTTGAACATAGGATTCTGTTCTTCACATCCTCTTACTTTGCGTTTAGGAATTTTTTTTTAATCAGCTGCCAAACCAAAATTACATCATAGCAAATGCATGCATTGTTCTTTACTTTTGGGTCTTGCAAAGGAGTTCTGCAGAGAAGTTTAATTGGCTGCATTTCTGTCCAGTCTGTCCTGTGCCCTCCTTGTTCACAGGCGTTTGGTCCTGTACCTTTTCTAGGGGGTGAGGGAGACAAACATGAAGAGTACATTTATGGTAGAAATGCAGTCCAGATGAGGTGCTAGCACCTCATTCTCCTTCACTGCTATGTGACTGGCTTTGCTGTGCCTATCTGTGTGCCTGATTACTTTATATACACTCAAGCTTCCGCTAACTGTGATTTCCCAGAGTATTTCCTATTCATGAAAGAATGCTGTTTGTATCTAGTGCCTTTTATTTAGGATGTGTTGCAAGTCAGAAGTGAGATTCAAAAAGCTCAGCTAGAAACGAGGCAGATTTGCCTGAGGTAATTGTAGTATGAGAGCTTCGCAGAGGAATGGGAGGACTGAGGTCATTTGGCAGCTGGTGTCACTTTGTTAACAGGATTAAGATAGACGTTTCAGTAGGACATAAGGTCAGCTGGCCTGGCTTCTGGAAGCGTGCTTGTATTCTGATTCCTGAAGAGAGACAGGAGCTCTTTCTCAGGGGCTGCTAGATAGATTCTGCTATTTGACTAATAAACACTGAGAATTATTAGCATATTTCGGTGTTGTACTAAGGCTCTATAGCTCCTCCTATTTGGCCTTGAAAGGTGAATAATGAGATCGTAAATCATGACAATAAATTAGGTCGCTTTAATTTGACATCTGCTTTTTAGGTTCCTTATGGTCCTTAAGGTAACATAGCATAAATTTAATGCAACAGGAGAAGGGACAAAACAAAGTAGAAGTTCCTGCACTAGTGATGTTTGCTGTCTTTGTAGAGAGGACTCAGTTCATAGTAGGTTTCCTTATCCTTGTTAGTCTCAATAATGGTTTTAGTTCTTAATCCAGAAGAGGTCCTTGGCCACTGGTTCTCCTTTAGACTGTGCAAATGCTTTGCACTGCCCTTCACTGACCTGCAGCAGTGCTGCTGTTGGAAGAGAATGGAAGAAACTCCTCAAAAAAGAGCCTTGTGGTAGGGTGAATTTTCCATTCCTCTGAGGTCTCTGGGATTTTCACAAGGCTCTGGTTCACACTGAGATGCTTACCAGTTGGTTTAGTTTTGCAGCCCAGACCATATCACATCTGGCAGTAGCACAGTTGATAATAAAAGGCACTGAGGACCTCTCCATTAAAGAGTTTCTCATGTGGGAGCTGAGCTGGATGGCCAGTCTATCTTATCTTCTACAGCGATAGTGTCCAGAAGGAGCACAGTTAGGTGTTATTTATAAAAGTTAGACTGGGAATGTCAGAAAAAGTGTAATCTTACACTACAGGACTTTTTATTGACTGTGGGATTGAGTTATTTCTGGTAAAATGCTTAAATAAAAAGCAAATCTCATCACTTCATTGCTGTGTGCGATGTATAGGCTGTAAAAACCACCTGTACATAGAAACACTGGGTTTGGAATGGCACTGGTGTGAATAGGAACACTTCTGACCCAAATAAAAGCAGAAAAAGAAGTTCTATTCTCACTCCTTCTGAGAGCTTTCCTGTTATGGGACAGTTTCCCTTCTCCCCAGTCTCAAAATAGCATTAAAACTCAGAGAAGAGTAATAGAATTCTGTGGCTGGGAGGTGGGAGCTGAATTCTCAGTTACAAACTCTTAATGTGCAGCAAAATCAAACTGAGATAGTATGTGCAGCCAATATGAAGTTTAGTATGTACTGAACTGACACTCGTTAAAATTAAGCTAAATTATTATAATTAAACCAAAAACTTCAGAGCTACTGCTGTGGCCTTTCAAGGTGAATTGTCAAGAGATGCTGCAAAGAGGCTCAGACCTTGTGAATTCTTAGTGCAGATTTCCTGCAGCTTCCTTGCAGTAGTTGGCCCATCTTCTGCTCGCTTCCATTCACATCTTTGCTTGTCATGTATTTGCTGTGAGGATCCTTGATGGGATGGGTGAATGCACTTGGGCTTATAAAGCCTAGTGTTGAAATAATAACAATATAGAATCACAGTTTATGTGGAGCTTTTAACAATTTTCCTCTTTTATTCCCTTCTCTTAAACACATCCCCTTACTTTTCTGATGCAAGGGTGGCACTGCACTGGTAGGACAGAAGTAGTTTTGGAAACACCCTCCATTCTACAATGACTGCCCTGTTTCATGTCCTCTGGTAGCACAAGCAATATTGCAGGAACCGGTGGCGTTTTCAAATGGCCATTGGTGAATCCATCTTCAGGACACCATCTGGTTGCCATCACCCAGCCAAACAATAGTGACATTATACAGCCGTTTCCTGTACAAATTTGTAAACTTCCATGCACGTCCTTTTCGGTTGTTCTTCGAACTGGCAGAGGAAACCAGAAACAGATATGCCAAGACGTGATTCTCATTCACACCGTGCTTGGCAGTGTTAGGAGCTGCTGTGGAAAATGAGAATCAGCCCTTAGGCAATGGGTGTGCTGCAGTAAGATCTCTTTCTTAGGGAGTAGCTTCCTTTTGTGTCCAAAGCAGCGTGCTGAAGAGCAGCTGAGGTTCAGGTGCTGCTGTGTTGAGAACCGGGTTCCATCCAAAAGTCATAATGCAGCTCAGGTTCCTTGGCCTGCTTAGGAGATCAGAATGGAAATGTCATGTCTCTGTCAGTGACCAGGCAGCCTAAAACAGTTACTCTGAAATTACCAGAAGGCGTGAACTCTGTGGTAGAAGAAAGAAAAGCTTGCTCATTGGGCCTCCCAGCAGCCCTCCTGTCAAATCTGGATTTTAAAAAGCCTATCTCCTCAATGGCTTTCCCAGGGCAGTCTCTGGAGTTGATGCAACTTTTTGGGCCACTGGAAGCACACTTCAGTTTCATAGGCCAAAAGCATAGTTCTAAAGAAGTTTCAGTCTCATCTCACTGACCTAAGATTCCTGCAGGTGTTCAGAAAAACTAAGTTTAAAAGATGGTGCGTAGATTTTGTGCACAACTTTTGTGATCAAATAAACACATGCTTTGTATCTCCTTCATCCTGAGGTCATTAGGCATGGCTGGGTAGTTGATAGGTAAGTTTTTAGCTGCCAGGACTTGCTGGATGCTACCAGGGGTAGCATAGTTAAATAAAAACAGTGCCTCCAGCAGCTCTGGGGAGGTGCCAGCATGAGAGCTGGATGTGGGAAGCTCCTCAGCCATCGTGGGCAGAAGTTGTAACAGGCTCCAAGAATCACAGTTGTGAAGATTTGAGCTGGAAGAGGTCGAGGCATGATTCCCCAGGAGTCCTGTTAGTCATAAACAGATGAAAAAATGCCCAGTTACAGTATTTGTTTATTGCAAGAAAATTTCTAAAGCTGCCTGGACAGAATACCCGTTGGCATGCTGAGGCGCCTGGCTCTGCTTGCCCTCTCTGCTTTACCAGTGTCTTTGTTAGCTACAATGTTCTAGCACATTGCTTGGTTCCAAGGCAATGCTAAAGATCAAATCTCCTCACCAGGGCAGATGACAAGAACTGCACTCTAAGATTTTCCTTTGGTATTTCAATCCAGTCTCTGTGGAGCTTTTATTCCCGTAAAGTAACAAATGTCCCTTGTTTTTGAAAACATTGTCCTTAGTTTGTCAGAGATTAATCTCTAATGGAGGGCTGGGCTCATCCGAACGTCTTGGCAAAACCTTTGTGAGAGGAGATGCAGCGATAGGGCCTGCAGCTTCCACGCTGTAACAAAGCACACTTGAATCAAGTCATGTTCATTCTTTTCAGGTAGGTAAGGCTTTTGAATGATACTTATCCATTCCTAAGCACATCAGCTAAGAAGGTAAAAAAAATCTCGAGAAGTCAGTTTGAGAGAAACGTAACATTGGGGTAGGAGAAAAGACAGCTCCTGCTGAGCCTGGAGTTTGGGAATCTGTTGCTTTGTGTCCCATGTCACTTGGGCATTCTGCAAATGTGTGTACCCCTCCTCTAAACATTTCCCATGGCACTGATACTATTTTCCTACATCGCAGCCGTGCTGTAGGGTGGAGGAGCTCGATTAGTGTCCATAGCTATGTGGCACACTGGTCCCAAGGGAAGCGGTTGTTGCTGGGTGCAGTGTTGCTGAGGGACCATGTGCTGCAGAACCCAAACTGACACAACTGCCAGTTCTTACCACTTGAAAACCAAATGCCAGCTAGGAAAAATTAAAAAAAGAACTTCGGAGCAGCATGTTTTTTCTGCATCTAATGAAAATGATATGCAGTGATGTTTACTCTGTTCTAGGAGAGTTAGAGAAGGCCTCTTTTTATTGAAGGCTAAGATTGCCGGCAGGATGTCATGCATCTAGGTGATAGGTGCTTTAAGAAACAAGCCACATGTCATATGACTCAGGCTGAAGCTGCTGGAACATGCAGCCTTGGAATATTCTTGCACAGTGGAATAGGGTTTCCATTGCCATCTGACTGCGGGGGTTACAGATACATGAGGCTCCAACCCTTAATCCCTGTTAGAGCCTTGACATTGATCTTGTGGAAGAAGCCTTAAAATCTCTGTTGTGGTTCCATGTGCTGCTGAGTCCAGGAGCAGATCAGCAGAGACTGAAGTAGCTAGGGAAGTGAAAACATTCAATGAGGATATTCATTCTATAGCAGTACCTAATTTCTAAAAGCTTTAATTTAACCCCTATAATTAACTGCGGTTGATTTATCCTAATTATACAGTGCCCTAAATGTTTTGTGGTGGCTAGGATTAATAGATGTGATCGTTATCAGAAGTTTACAAAAAACTTCAGATTTTATCCCCAGGAACAAATGTGCTTCTGTATCCCAACTTAATAAATAAAGGTAATTCATTTGTGGCTGGATTTTTAGTATCCGTATCTGCATTTATCTATCTGTCCATCTCAGCTGGCTTCAGTAGCACCAGACTGTAGAGATGATCAAAAGCAAAATGAGAATGCTGAAGCTTGGGACTCATTTGAAATATTGTCTTTCCAGGCCGATGTTTTTCCAGTCATTATGCCAGCACTTTCAGGTCTGCATCGTCTATTTAAATTGTCATCCCATCTAAGTGCAAATCTTGGCCCAAGCCAGAGCCATCTGTTGTTGGGTAATAGTTGTGATTTATTTTGCCTCTGGTTGACGTTCATGCTCGTGGGCCAGATGCTGACTTGTAGGATTTGCTTTTATTCATTTTCAGTTTTATGCCATGTATTAATATCACAAACAGTATTTTAATTTTAGATATTTTTGTCTAGTGTTTAAAATTAGGGATGAATAATGCCATCACTTTCCCCTCAGGGTTGCAATTCAGCGTACTTCAGAACAAGATAGGAAAGGACAAAATGTTTTACATGTTAGTAACGCATTCACACTGTGTTCAGAAATGTTTAAATTCTTCCTAATCACTAATATTGCACTCATTTGTGTTGCATACAAATAATTAAGTATTACTTTAAAAAAAACTTCAGGACTGTTTGAAGCTTTCTAGGTTGCTGAGAATGCTGCAGGTAGCCAAATTTGTCGAAATATTTATGACATTCTGCATCATTGATGCAAGTTAGGACCGGGTATCAGAGGGACTCTCCTGCAAATTAAAGATGACAAGGAGATGGATAGATTTCTTTAACTCCAGGTTAAACAATGACTCATAACAGTTCTTTGTAGTGAAGATGGGCCATATCCAGATTCCAGACAGTCTGCTCATCTTGCATGTTGGCTCCCACCAGCACTCAGGGCTTACTTCTGACTGCCTGTTGTGTGTGACTTCTCCAGAAGAGTTGTGCCACAACTCCAACACATGCTTGGATGCACAAGCGTGAGTGGAAATGACTTCAGTGTCTCACTATCTGCTGTGGGAGCAGCAGTCCTTCCCACGCTGTTCCATCTGCACCAGGAAAACAGAGGAGAAGCAGGTGAATTGCTGCGTGGATGTACCGCTTTCCTGTGCAGTTTTAGGAGGTGTTTCAGAATCTGGAAGTTAAGGGGAAGTTAATTTTGATGTCTTGGCTAGCAGAGCAGCTTCACTGAAGATGGTTCCCTACGCAACTTTCTTCAGACCCGGTGGTTGCTTGGAGGATTTGCTAATTACAGTGCACAGATGAGAGCTATCAAAGCCCCACTCCCTCCTCCTCTCCATGTAGGTTTGTGCTGCAGACCTCTGACCAGCCTGGTTGCTGCATCCTCTCAATTTCTCTACCTATGCTTTCTGACTGCCGCTTCACACTGACCTTTCAAAGGTCAGCCAAGAAGGTAATTAGATAGGATGGCCTGTCCTGATATTGCTGTCGATTTTTTTAGAGGTTACTCCAATTATAAAGCTCCTGTGATTGTTCTGAATACATTTGATGCAAACAGTAAGTAAAGGTGCCATTAGAAGCAAAACTAAGCCAGCGTTGGGTAATTTACCAATTTTGAGATGTGCTAGCAAAAAATAGCAGTTAGTTCTAATAATTCACAGGTAATCTGTGAAAGCAGTTATTCTTTACTAGGTAGTAATGTTGTGGGCTCTCAAAAGCATTGAAAACAATGGGGAAAATGCCCTTATCCTGAAAGTAAGAAGTTAACAACTGTGTCCTGAAGGAAATATAATTCAGAGTGCCCAAACCTTGCCCAGAAACGTGAGGTGTTTGTGTAGCTGTTCTCAGCCTTAACCGGGCAACCTGAGAGCTTCTTGTAATGCTTCTGAGTGCCACTCTCATAAAGATACCGTGGGAGTTCTGCAAGTGGGAAAGCATGAAATGAGATGAAAGGATCAGACTTCCTGCTGCTGTTTGTCCATGTGAGATACGTTGCTGGATCTTGAAAAATAAAAGGCAGGTGTTGGGTCTGGGTTTAGGGAGGTTGCAAAAACTTTTTAAGGAGTTGGTCTGCATATGTTGGACATGATGGCACCTGTTGGTTTGCGTCTTCCCGGTGACACAGGCTGACCGTGAGATCACTGGCATTGAGAGAGCAGCAAATGCATGGGCTAGGAAAATAAAGCTTTGAATTAATTTTTGGGGGGCTGGAAAAGATGCTTAGTGATCGGCAGGATTTTTTTTTCACTTAGAGCTTGAGTTAGGATTTTACACTGCATTTGTCAACTCTATAAACGTGATCCTTTGCTCTTAATTACTAAGAGAGAGAAAATGTGCTTTCCTCACAGCAGCCATTGCATATTGAGGTGTTACAGAGAAGCAACCTGCAGGCAGATAAACTAATCTTTGAAAAGTTTGGGAGGCTTCCATGTTCTTCTTGATCTTTCTGTGGTCTAGGTCAGCACAGCACAACAGCGCAGAATGAACGATAAGGAATGAACCAGATTTTCCCAGACATCAGCCTGAGCAGTTTGAATTCAGCTACAGTTAGGAAAAACAGAATTAAAAAAAAAGAAAAGAAGAAAGGCTGCATTTTCCCCAGCTTCTGCAGGTGCAGCTTCTGCTGCTACAGCCAAGGGTTGTTTGAATGCTTTTGTTTTACAGCAGCACCCAGCCACCTCACCATGAAATAAACTGCTAAACACAGCTTTGCCATCAGACTTCCTCAGTAAGTTTTGTCAGCAGAGCTCGTAGTTCGCTGCCCATCGCAACCCTCACTGATACGGCCCTGCTGCAAGAGGCATGTGGCATGAGTTGACATAGATAGAGCAAGATATTTATATAAAAAGCAGACAGTGCTGCCAGTAAAGGCTCCAGTTCAGCAAAGCCCTTAACCACATGTTTAAATATCATTGAAGTCAAGCTCAATTACTTTAATCATATACAAAAGTACTCAGTTGAACGAGGGCCTAATAGCAGTTTCCATCTCTTTCCACATGATCAAGGCTTTTTCATATTGTGCTGCATGAGATAGGGATTTCTTCTTGGTTACACAGCATGAGCAGCTGCTGTGACTTTTGGAAGACTCCCTCTACAACTTGAAATTGCTAAGCTGTCGTAAATAGTTTTACACGGAATGCCTGTAACACAGAATGGAAAGGAATTTTCCCAGCTCTGTGCTTCTAGGGTGGATTTAACAGATCTTTTCCCCTGTTTTTCAGGACCACCTGTTACTGCCAGCCACCACACATAACAAGACTAGAAGGCCAAAGATGTCTATAGTGTTGCCAGCTGTAAACATCAATGGTAAGTGCAAAACATGAAAGAGAGATTGTTACGAGAATAATTTCAAAGAAATGCATCTGACTTGTGTATGGAAACCAAACTTGGACCACATGTTGGTTGTTGCAGCTTTGAAAAAGAAGTCAGATTGGTCACCACTAAGACATGGTTGCCAGGGTGCCCCCTGGAGCTGGGGTGCTGGCATCTCATCCGTGCCTGTCACCCACACTGCCACGGGTGTCACCCAGACACCTCTGACTGCCTTGGCCAACAGCCTGCAGTCCCTCTCTGAAGCTCCCCCTGGACTCGATGGCAAAGCCATCCAGTTGTGGCGATTTATACGTAGCTGATCAGAGTTGCTGGAATGTGATCATCTAGCTTCTCTGATGTGGCACGCGTATAGCAGGAATGCTGAGTCACGGCCTGAAGCAGTGTTTGAGCACCTGGTAGGAAGGCAGGGTCAACCCAGGGGAGCTAAGGTGTATGCAGTGCACCTGAGTGATGGAAGGGCTGGAGCCAGGATCCACCACTTCCCTGACCTCGTTTAAGGGTTGGCAGTGGAGGTGGGGGTTTCTCTCTGGAGATCCTACCTGAAGCCTTCCAAGCAGCTCTTTTCATTTATTTCTGTGCCACAGCTGCTGCATTTGAGCCCATCCTCATTTCCTGCAGCCAAAGACTTTGCAGCCCCACTATTATTGCTGTACTTTCCATCATGTTATAGCGTTACATACGTACAAAGATTGAGTGTGGAGACTGTCCTTGCCATCCCATTTGGGCTGCCTAGCAGGGCAAATTCCTTGGCCTTTCTGATTTGTTAGGATGCTGACTGCCTTCCATCAGCTTCTCAGCTGTTTGCCACTGTGTTATACAACACTCAGTGTGAAAGGGACCTCTCAGCACTGCACCGTCAGTATTAATAACAATCATGTTCAAGGGCTGCAGGACAGCAGAGAAAACAGCTTTGCACTAAGGGCACAGGCTTGTTAGTGAAAGGAAGTGTTCTTGATCTCCATTTTAGTCCCACATGAGAGATAGGACATGAACTGAATAAATATATCATTAATTCAGATGCCACAAGGTTAAGGCATGTTTGGGAAAATGTCACTGTCGCAGTCATCAGACGCGTTGTGAACCCTGCGACAGCACAGGCTTTGCTTACTGAATATATCTATACGCTGTAATGCCTTTTTGAAGCTTACATGTTTTACAGTACAAGTGAATCACAAACCCAAATGTTTTTGTGAGTTCAGGCGTGCTGAAAACATTGTCTGATGATGTGAATTTCCATAAACAAACAAACAATCAGTTCAAGCTTCCAACATTTTAATAATTGCGCTTTCCCAAGCACTGCAGTAAGTCGAGTGTGATGGTATACAACCAATTATCTGAGGGGAATTTTTGTGAGATGTGTCAGAATTATTTTTGGCATTTGTCAGTCAGAAACTCCCTTTTCATGTCCCTTACAAAAATCCTTTCTTGGCTGAGCTGAATTATCACGAGCAAATAGGCACTTTATCACTTGGAGGGCAAGCTCTCATTTCTAACTTACAGACAATTTATTCTTAAATAAATGTTATTGAGTCTTAAGTATCCTTCCAGTTACTGGAGTAAATATGATTTGGAAAATACACATCAGAACCCAGAGATGAATCTTATCCTTCATCATTAATGAAACATTGTGAAATTGTAGCTACTGGAGTTCTTTGGGATTTTTCTTCAGAACATCGGTATAATCCAGGAAACAAAAAATATCCAGGGATTTGGTCAGAGATGTTGAAATGGATCAGACAAAAGGATAGTGATTAAGTAAACAATGGCATCAAATACTTCTTCCTCTGTGACGCTCAACCAGGTGCTAGGAAGAAATTCCAAGATACATAACAGGCGGTGGGTAACTTGGCTTCATTTTTAATTTGATCGTTAGTAGATTACTAATAGGAGGCTGTTAGCTAAGAAGTTGTGCCTGGAGAAGAACCATTTATCTGCCTTGAGAACATTGCTCCTCCACCCTATCCTGCCTCCATGAGTACTCACACGTCCTAAACTGAAGTTTGCTGACAACAAAGCTTTTCTCCCAGCTGTCTGCTGTCCTTTTAAGCCCACCTTAGCTCTTCATCCACCTGCAGAGAAGTGGCTGCTGGAAGAGGCTCAGTCTTCCTGGGAGGATCTGGCAATACTTTCAGTGAAATAACTTGTTCCCTCCTGCCTTTTCTCATGCCTCAGCCAGGTCTCTGTGGGAGAAGGGGAGCCTTTTCCACTTGCACTTACTTGCTGTTCCTTTTCTCTGTCAAAACCCTGACAGTGGGGGTGAGGAGAGTGCAAGTGGAATGGCCTCTGCTTTGAAACTTTTTCACAACTTCTTCACTTGCTGTCTTCTACAGGATCTTCATTTTATCTTTGTACCGGAGTTTACCCATTGCTCTTTTCAAATACGAAACAGCTTACAGTTCATTCAGTAAAGAACATTTTGAACTACTTGGACAGTCTCTTACCAGCAGGACTATCATCCTTTTCTAATTTGGCTTTGAATGCTGGAGTGCCCTCCGAGCTCTCCTACAGACTCTTCCCATGGCTGGTTTGAGCAGTTCCCACTGACGGCAACAGGGAGAGAGAGCAAGTACAGACAGAGGCTGGGAAATAAATTGAGTCGTCGGTCACTGTCTTCTGTGACTGTGCATGGAGGTTAGTGACATAGTTCTGCAAGATTTGTCTGGCTCTTTTCACCAGTGTGCAGAGTCTACTTTACAGTATGAAAAGCATTTCAGAATTCTTCTTGGAGGGAAAATGAGTTATAAACCTGGCAGCACTAGTGCTTTTCAGCTAATGGCAAGCCTCAACAGAAACCTTTGTAGTAGGAGTGTGTGTATGTGTGTGTTCAATACGATGGAAGTTTAAGTTGGAGTACTTAAAAGAATACTGTACAAAGCAATAACAGTAAGGTATTCCTCTTAGAGACAAGAAGTTGATAAAAGCTATTCAGTAGTTGCATGTTAAAAGAGTAAAAATGGCCATTACCTTTTATGCCTCTCCTATGTGCTCCGTCTCTTGTTCAGCCCGGTTTGCCCCATGCATGAGGACAGCTGGCAAAGTCTCCACTGAGGGCTTCTGTGCAGGTGCCTGAAAATGTGTGAACTCTGTTTAAGTATTAAGGTGTTCAGAAAAACCCATTTTTAAACAAAACAAAAATCAGTGTTGGTACATGTTAATCCCACCCCTCTTACCAATTTATTTCTCCCCACCCTGTTCCAGCCCCCTTTCCAAGCTCGCTGGGCCACTCCTGCAGTTTGCAGCCATCAGCTCCTCCATTTCAGACTCCCGAGGCGCCCTCGCTGCCTCTCACCCTGATCCCACTCCCCTCTTGGCTGCTGTCACTCAGTACCGCTCAGTTCTCGTAGTCTCCTGCAAGCCAACTGTGTCCGCATCTTAACCTGCCTCTACCCAACTACAAAGCCCCAGCATTTGTGGACACAACTAGCACTCGACTGATCTGTCTAGTGGGATCTAGAGACCCCAGGGCTGGTAAGCCTGGAGGGGAAAAAAGCAGAGTTGCATAGTCCTAGTCCTGCTGTACATGGTTCTGGGGACACCACTGGTATGCCTGTGCTGAGAAGTTATTCCAAGAAATATCTTGCACTTTCTCATGGGAATGAAAGCCAACAGCAATTTACAGTTAAACTTAAGCTTTTGTTTTTAAGCAAGTCGTGTTTGTTATGCTGGATTGCAACTATTATTTTAGAAATCTAATTATGCACTTGAGACCAGTTAAGTCTCCAGTAGATTTCATTCCTAAATTTGCCTTTATTGTAACTCAGAGTCTTGTTGGCTCATAACACCAGTTCCAAATTGACATATAGGCGGTGCCTTTCATTTCAGCTTAAATGAAAACATCTGCCATTAGCCCTGTATTTACTTAACTGCTGTAAAAAATGCAGCGGGTTATAACATCAATCTTTGGATCAAAATAATCTATAGAGTACAGCACAGCTAAGCCACTCTTCCTACCCCAAGCAGGGACCTTTAGTCTCTGTGGGATATCTGCAGCTCTGCAGTGCAGCACACACCACCAGTAGTCCTCCCTGTGCAGCGTACAAAAGTGAGAACATACGTACAGCTGTCTGTTGTAGGAGATAGCATGCAAAGCTTAGCCAAAGAAGGTACTCTCTTTAGTGCATTTCTCCTTAGGAAAGTGCCAGTGCTCCATGTCCTGGAAGAAGCATAGTTACAGAGTCCTTGGCCTTTATGCCAGTTACAAATGCAGTGGTGTTAGTGCCAGTACCAGGCCATTGGCCATGTGGAAACCAACCAGCTGGGTACTAAGCTTCAGATTTCCTGTTTATTTCGTAAGGACTAATGTCCAATCTTCAGATTTGATTTGACATTCTCGCTGATACGGAGGTGAAGGGCTGTACATCCTCTTAGTGGACCCACCAGGCATCCTGTATGCCAAACTGATTTCCTTTTGCATTAATCTCTCCCCTTTCCCTTGCTCATAGTATGTAAATGTGTAAGTCAGGACCAGAGGCTGTTTACAGGGAAGCTGATTCATGCAGATCAGTTCATCTGCCAGTGTGTGGAATAAGTCACTGGAAAAGGTTACCGAGTTCTGAGCTGTCACTGATCCCAGAGAGAGCTGCTGCAGGGAGAGCGTAGACAGTAAAGATGCTGAACAGCAGGGGTTTCAGTTGCATAGCGATAAGTAAGTGCATGTCCAGCCAGCAGCTAAGTCTGAAGTTCCTCACCTTTTTTTCTGAGAACTGACAGCTGTGACAGAGAGAGTTTTGAATTTTCTACAAATATTCTGGATAGGTCCTTAGTCTAACGTCACACACAATGGGACTTGTTTTCAGTCTGCCTTTGAGATACTTGTGTGCTTGCCCTCTATAATTTATGTGCTCCTGGATAGAATTCTCTTAGGAGTTGCTTTTTGTGATGAAACACAGCACCCAAAGAAGCTCTTAGCAGAAAAAAAGTACTGAGTGGGATGAAGAGTTTTGCAGAGTCCATGTGCTCTGCTGTGTTGGCCATCTTCTGATCGCTTCCTCAGCCTTCCTTTCTGGCCATTCTCATCCTGCCAATGTAACAGACTTCAAAAGTGCTCTGAAATAATACACATTTCAATTCAAATGATCAATAGCAAATCTAATGGTAAGGCTTTTTTATCAAAACCAGAGGGATTTTGCCATCAAGCAGCATGAATATTTGCATGCAACAGGTGTCCAAGGTTGGTAGCAAACTCTGAAAAGTCTGTAAAGCAAACAGAAGCCACCCAGGCTGAGAAGGAAGATATAAAAACAAAATCTCTTTAGGAAGTGAGTGATGATGTGCTATAAGTTCCCATGTCTTGGGGTTAAATAAATATAGTCTTCAACATCCTCTGCCTTGGGGTCAAGTGAACAAAAGATGCCATTTCCGTCTTTCAGAGTAAGAAGCAGAATTCCTCCTTACTCATCAAATGAAGAAGGTCTAAAACCATACACTGGAGAACAGCTGACTTTCCTGAAGGTTGCTGCTCAGCAAGCGGTCTGTCTCCAGGTGTTATTGGTTCACTCTTGGTGCTCAGAAGCCAGACCTTTGTCCCTGTGTAGCTCCCTCTCGAAGCTGCTGTGCTTGGCCCCAGACTCAGAATCCCATGCCACTCTCATAGGATTGTTTGCTGGTGTCACAGTTGTCCTTCACCCCTCATGCTCATGTTGAGTTCTGCTCTAGAGGTTGGGACTGAAACCTTGCCGAGGAATTTTAACTACACATTTTAGTCATATTGTAAGGTGTTGCTGTTCTCTTTTCAGAGTGATGCACCCTAATCTTTCCTCTCTGCAGAATTGGTCGTTGCCTAAATTCAACTTGAAGTAGAAGTTTTTGACAACCTTTGAGAGATGCTGTGCTTCCCACCAGTTTTCTGTTAATATATGTTGTCCTCGACAGGAAAAAGATGATTAAATTATTCATAGAATTACGACAGAAATGGTTCGAGTATTCTGCACACAAAAGCAATGGAATCTGTGTCACTTGAGTTCATGTTTGTTTAGTTAGACAGGAAACGATCAAGAAATGAAATCATAAAGACTTATTCCCCAGTGACTTTTCATAATGGTCTGTTTACCTAAATTGCTAAATAAGTAACCTATTTTTATGTATTCATAAGAACAGGAAGATGATTTCAGAAAATCTTCTGTGTCTTTTTGCTGCTTCGTTATTATGAAAATCTCTTGGGTTTTGTGTGATGGAGCAGACCAAAGCCCCAGCACGACTGGTCTTCTCTGTATAGACAGGATAAATGCTGCAGATGGCATTTTCTTGGGAACACGCTGTCCGAGAAGGGGTAGAGAATGAGTCATAAATTAATTGGACTTCACATCTAGTATGTCAAATGCCTGTGTAGAGTTACTACACCAGATTATTTTTCCATATGAAAGACAAGCTATATAAAATCCCCAATGTAGAAGAAAAAGGAAACCCATGACGCTAGCTGCCAGTATGGATGCTGCATGCCAGAACCGAGTGTGTGTGTCTCACTGCACAGAGCCTGCCCTCTCGATGTCCATCGCTCTGGAGCTGACGCTGCCATGTAGGTATGCTCTCCCACCAGGCTGCAGAGCGAGCTGCAAAGCAAAGAGAACGTTTCAGTCCTGAGATGAGGTGGTGTTCACCATCTTAGCTGTACCAAACTGTGTTTGTGCAGCACGTCGTAATTCTAGCCTTCAGTCCAGCTGATCTGCTTTGATACGTTTTCAAGTGTTGTAAATTTAAGATTACATAATTCCTCTTAGTGTTAAATTAGACGTGGCAAATACAGTTTTATGTTTGTGATACATAGGCCAGCTTTGATTACTGGTAGCTCTTTATTTCTGCTGTGATCTGAATCATAATTATCCATAATGAGCTCACCCTGTAAAAACAAAAAAAAAAAACCTGCAAAGAACTGGTAGAGGAGGTTCACATTTATGAGTTCTGTCTTGAGGACATCACTGGAGTAAACCTAGAGATTAGGAAAAGCACAGCAGTCCAAGACAGTCTTTTTCTGTGTTTTGATTGCAGTCTCTAAGGAGACTGCAGCCAGCGGGGCTGGCATGATGCTGCCCTGCTGTCTGCTCCCAATGCCCTGCTGTCTGCTCCCAAGCCCAGCTTTCCATGCAGAGACTCTTCCTCACCCAGTCCGTAGGACACAGCTTACCTGTGCCTCCTCCCAGCTGAGCCTATGTAGCAGTTGGACGGCAGGGTTGCTGTAGGAAAGCATTTGAAAAATACATCCTGAGATTTTCAATTTCAGTCATCCCCCAGCACGTTGTTCCACCATCTGCCTCTGTCCTGTCCCTTGTTCCGCAGTAGTCCATGTGAAGAGGTGGTGTCATGTCCCTGCGCAGCAGCAGTACGCTCTGGGTGGCTGTGGATGGAGAAATGATCGGCAGTCTGAGCTGCTCCTCGCTGTGCAAAAGAGGCATCTCTGGTTCAAGGCAGCACTCCTATCATGAAGCCGTAAATCTCCTCTTGCTGTAGCTGGGAGGCAGAGGCCTTTGAAAGTGACTTATCATTGTTATTAGAATGCCTCATTCACATAGGTACTCTGCAGAGTATGTGATTTATTTGCTTTAATTAACTGGCAAATGTATTGCATAAGAGAAGCTCACACGGAGGAAAGCGCTTGCCCCATGCAGACAAAAGCTTGCACGGAGGTTGTGTGAAAAATGTTCTTCTTCAAGCAAGGGCTGATCGCAGTTTCTAAATGAATGAGGTAATTTTATGTATCCAAGTGAGACAGGTGGAAATTTCAGCTCACTATCTGGATACCATCCAACCTATAAAGACATTTGAACTGTAAGTGAGTACAGGCTCTCACCCGCCTTCACTCTTAAATCAGTAAGACACTTTAACATTAGGCTACGAGTGATAGTGGGTGATAGAGAAGGTCCACACCAGTAAAAAAGTGATGGCTGCCTATTGAAGAACAAGAAGTCAAATAATTCAGTTCATTTTATCAGTAACTGCCTACAAGTCGAAATGCTGAAGTACATGCTACAATTCAACTTCAAAGGTTAAGGGCTGCGTAAGGATGGGAAAACATGCAAAGCAAACGCCGTAGGGTAAAATGCTGGCAAATGGTATGGAGATTGATTAAAGATTAAAGCCTCCTTGCAAAAGGACCATTAAAAGGACCCTAGAAAATCCGGCAAGTTTAAATAATACATTAAAGTAGGTTCTTAGAAATAAAAACTCTCTTAAAACAATGAGAAGGAATTAGAAATAGCCAAATGAGGGAATTAGAAATAGAGCACCATTTCTGGGAGGCTTAATATCAAAGCATAAGAAGTCAAGCCAAAAGTGATACTGAGGAACAACCTGCTTAAAACATGAAAAGTAATAAAAACATTTTTTTCAGAGCAAGCCTAACAGGGAATCTGTAGTGCTCGTAGAGGACCAAGGTGTAAAAGAGCACTTAAAGTTGAAGTCAGTGCTGTTGAAGGAAACCCTGAAGTGTTCTTGTGTTGGTGTTAACCACAGAGGATATATAAATATCAGAAGAAAGAAAAGTGACAAATGGGGTCAGGAGCTGTAAAAAGTCAAGTCAAGTCTCACTTCAGCACACGTTGGCTGAAACTGTGAGAGCTGAGCATGCCTGGATAGACTGGGCCAAGAGAGCAGAGCTGCTGCAGTGGCAAGTTGTACCTTTGTGCTCCTGCTAGCTCCTTGTTGGGCACAGAAGGGAATGTGCCCATACCTCTTAGTCCTGTGCTGCCACACTCAGAGGAAGAAATCCTCCAGCTCTGGCTCTTGAAGTAAGCCTCCAGTAGAACGAATGCCTTTTTAGGCTGCTCTCCTGTGTACAGCTATTTGTCTTATAAGTGGGTATGTCTGGTCTTGCAGACCATGCGGGGAGTTTGTTTACAAGTTCTCTGCTTCCCAAGAAGCCATGGGTGGTTCTGCCTAACGGAGTTGCTCTCTCTCCAGCCTCTTTCCTTTCTTTCGCTCCCAAGAGAACTTTCTGTGTAGCAAAACTGTGCCTTGCCTTTGTTTTCTCCTTTTTATTTCAATTATTTGTGTAAGCATTGCCTCAGCTGGTTAGATTTCAAATATGGCCGTAGCTCTGACAGCAAGCATGTCCACATCCAGTGCTGTCACAAATGCCTTGGTGTTTCCAAGAGATACTCTACCTGCAGGAGATTTAAATGATGTGCCTGTGAGGATCAGTGCTGCTGATTCTGATCTGCTCCTCTTGAGAGTGCCGTTGGCTCCTTCTCCAAACCAGCAAGAGCAAGTACAGTCAACCCAGACTGGGCCATCTCCATTGGCTGCTGATCTCTTGTTCTGCAGGCCCTGGCCTTTTCCAAAAATCACATCGTGGTATGGGCTGTGTGTACGTTGTTCTCCTCAGCCACTGCCAGTGGCTCCGTTATTTACTTAGCAGGCCACAGAGCTTGTTTCCTCCAGCTTTCTTACTTTCCCCTCATGCTATGTATATCCCCCTAGGATAGCCCCTGGCACCAGCGCTCCAACAATTTGGGCCTGGGAAAAGGCCCTGTCTCCTTGCTGACAGCCTGTGGCTTGTCCACACGTCCTTGTGTGGGCTGCAATGTGCCTGGCCCTGGTGCAGGACCTTCCCCGAGAACATGGAGACCAGGCACTGTGATGGTGCCTCCAACCTGGCTCCCTCTGTCCGAGCTCTATAGGTGAGTGTGTGCTCACTGCAGCCCTTTGTTAGAGCCCCAGCAGTCGCTGAGGGACAGGGAGTAAAAAGCTTGTGGAGAGGAAAACAGGAACACCCAGGTCTCCCCTAACATGCACCAGGGACTGAGGGCAGCTGAGTCCACAAGGTTGCAACTGGTTTGCTTCGAAACAGTTGCAAGCAGCAGTCTGCTTTTAAAAAGAAGTTCCTGGAGTGTAAATACTACTTTCTCCCTTGCCTCCAGAAACCCTACGTAACAAGTAAATCTGTAAATATTTTAGAAGCCCTGCTGCCTCATTGCAGTGAATGTATTTTTAGTCTTTGTAGCTGTTAGAGCAACACTGCTTCATTTATCTACTTATTTGGTAGTGTGTACCAACCCTTCAGCTGGAAACGTTGTCCAGATGCGGCGGCTAGGCCAGTCGGGGCTGCTAAGTGGAGATGGAGAGGATTGCAGCACAGATGGGGCAGGGGAGCCCTGGCTTGTGTCTGGGTACAGCTGCAGTGTGTCAGCGGGCTGGGCACAGAGCTGTGCAGAGCAGCTGGTGCCCTCATCTTCTGTGAAGTTTGTATTTCTTGAACACTGTGCTGCCCTAAATGTAATCCACGTTTTGGGCCAGGACAGGTTGCAGTATAAATTGTTTTGGTAGTTTGGTGCTAAATCTTTAAACCAAACTTCAGCATTGTGAGCTAGCACGAAGCAAGCAGCACCTCTGATGGCTCTTTGAAAACTGCTGAAGTTCCTACTGGTGTGATAATAGGGCTGCAGAAGGGCTGGAAGTGTAAATTAATGTCAACACAGACTCTGTTGGGAGTCTGATGTGGCACAGAAGGAAGGGTGAAAAATACAAAGAGGGGTTGTTTGTTCTGCACAGATGCTTTTGAAAGAGGTGGTGGTTTTGTATCATCTTATGCAGAGATGATAACCCGGCATTCGACATCAATTAAAGTAGTTCAGTGGATCCTGCACTATCATCTACAGTATTGTACACAAGGAGGGGTGATCTTCTAGCCTTACGGTGTATTTCTGACTGAGACAGGTAGTTAAAATGCAGGTGGGGCAACTGATTTCCCTCATTGCATCTTACGAAAGTACTGAGGACATGTAATCCATATCCACGCAGTTGACATTAGTTTTGAACATATAAATGATTGAAAATTTCTACTAAAGGGAGGAGTTTGGATGTTTGTTCTTTCTAATACACACGTTTTGAAAATCTAGTTATTCAAATGGTAGGAGAATCATCCACCTTCTTCAGTAATTGCTAGCAGTGGTTATCCCCTCAGCTTTATTCACTGAACGTGGTTAGCTTGGACTGCTGACTTCATCTTTCACCAACTGGATCTGACAGTGCATTTGTTTATAAGAGGGACTTCCCCAGAGAGCAGTGCTGGGGAATTGGATGTGTGTTCCCAAGGCCAGGCTCACATGCTGGGAGTTTGGTAGGGCCCAGGCCAGCGAGCTCTGAGAAGGTGCAGTCTGAGAATAGCAGTGCTTGGCTTAGCTACCTCACTCTTATTTTGAAGTAATCTGTGGGAAACACAGCCATTAAACCTGGTAACAAATAGTAACTGCAGCACATCCATTTGGCCTGGAAAGGATAGTTTCTTACTAACGCAAGGAAACACTGCTTCGCGCCAGAGTGCGGAGCACTGGAGCGGGCTGCCCAGAGAGAGTGTGGAGTGCTCTTCTCTGGAGATATTAAAGAGCCATCGGGATCCCTATCTGTGTGAGCTGCTGTAGGGAACCTGCTTTAGCTTAGGATTGGACTAGGTGGCCGCCAGAGGTCCCTTCCAGTCCCTACAATTCTGAGATTAAGCCTGTCTGGGAGTTTTATTCTGATGTCGTGCGGTGTGAAAGACTGCGTGTTCTGAATTCTGGAGAGGAGCAGTAAATCTTTTTATAAATCCAGACACTTCTGCAGGACTTATTCAGCTTATGCCCAGCTCAGGGCCTTCCTGCACAGGTGTCTGCCTCTTCCCTCATTTGGAAGCTCATCTGCTGGCACACCGTCAGCAAGACCGCCAGCTTTGTCCCTCCTCCTCCCTGGGAAAGAAGGCTGGTTTGTATCAGCCCAGGCCCCCTCCCATCCTGCAGCCTGTGGGGAGTACAAGCAGCATTGGGCTCCTGGCATGCAGGCATTACAGGGCTCGGTGGAGCTGCGCTGTATTCCCTTAGCTTGTCCACAAAACTGATGGTGGTGCGGTCACGAGACCACCTAGTTTTAAAAGATCTGATGCAGGAATCACCAGGCATTAGCATTAAAAACCTGGTAAGGGTAAGACTGTTTTTCTTGAAGCTGAGCTGATTATTTCTGGGCCTGTTGTGCTGCTGGCTTATACACCGTGTTCTTCTGCAGTCCTCAAGCTGCTTCTGCCTGGCCCCGTTTGTATTTGTGCCTTTCAATTCTCCTGAGCACCGTACTTTGCTCTTGCATTTGCTGAAGTGCATCCTGATCTTGGACAGCTTCTCTCTTTTATCAAAGCTGTACTCCAATACTCCAAAGTGGTTGAAATCTCTCCAGCTTCCCATCTTCCAGAAACCTTATAAGTATGCTCTCTATTCATCATCCAGATCATGAAACAATTTAATGGAATCGAGCTGAGGCCAGAGCCATGTGGAATCATTTCTGAAATGCCTGCCTGTTTGACAGTGAGCTGGTCTTTCCACACACTGTGCTACACTGACTGCATCCAGGTCACATTTGCTCATTGTTCCGCCGAGCATCACGTGCAGAGCATCAGCCCCTGTGCTGCTGGGCTGGGATGGCCAGGGCATGACCCAGCGGTGGTGGCAAGGTGTCAGGGGCTGGCATGGCTTTCAGCCTGCTCCTCCATACAGGATGCTTTGAACAGGGCAGGCACTGCAGCTCTTGCACAGGGTAGCAGCTGCACAGTATTTCAGAGCCTTGGCTCACTTAATTGTGGTCCAGTTTTGTTGTGGGGGGAGCTGAGGGAAGCGGGAGGCAGGGCGAGAGGCGGCTGAGCTCGTTCCCATGCTCTCGCTGCCACCCACACAGAGCACGGTTCCTCTGCTCACATCACTGCTCTCTGGGGGTATTATTATTCTCTGTTGTGCAATGCCAGGGAACCAACTAGTAACCCACTGTGCTAGCCGCTGCAGGCAAATGCAGGGTAATCTTACTGCCTGGGGAGCTGACAGAGGGGTTTCTTGGCTCTGGCTGCCAGCCCTTCCCACCTCACCCACTTGTGGCTTTGGTGCACATTTTCTCACATAGCCAGGCTCCTGGTAAGCTGAGAGCCGTATTTCCAGCTTGCTGTGCCGCAGGAAGCCCATCTGTTCCCATGTGCTCTCCAACCCAAAGGCTAGGCAGCCAAGAGACAAGAGAAATGGTGATGCAGAAAGCTCTCCTGGATGGGTGTCCCCAGCATGGCCCTGCCTGGGGACACGGCACTGGGACAAGATGCTGCTCAGGGTCCTGGGGTCAGCTCATGGCGCCAGGCACAGCTGCTCCTGGACGCAGTCACTCGGTGGCACGTTCAGAGCTTTTTCCATTTCATTTCTGCAGGTGGGAGCTTTGATTTCCCCTGCAGGCTCCCAGCCCCCTTAGAAAGGGTTTGCTCCTGCTTTTCATTACTATCCCAGACATATTTGATCTAATGGCTTCTACAGGTGGTGTAGGGTGCAAGAGGGTCCGGCCATGGTTATCAGCTGTCATCCAGAATCAGAGTTAATCCAGGAAAGCAGTAAGAATTAGTAATGTATATTGCATTCCTCTAGTCCATACGCTTTCCATTAGGTGCTCTTCCATCCTCCTTAGCACAGAAAGAAAACCCTGCCGATGGCAGTCGGCATTTCCCACTCTGAAAAGGAAGGGTTGGTCGTGCCTGGAAATCTGATCTGGGCTCTCGCATTCCTGGACACACTGTCTATGCAGGATAGTCTCCCACCTTTCAGAGCAGGCAGCAGATGCTGGCCATGTGCACGGCTTGTTTGGCTGCCCATCAGCTCCTGCACTAACGGACGTGCCCAGCCTGGGGCCGTGCACAGCAGGGCTGAAAGCTTTGGTAGCTGAGCTCCTTCTCTCTCCTGGAGACTTCTCTGGGCCTTTCTCAGGGAGAACATGAGTCTCAGAGAACTCAGCAGGCTCTCAGGATCATGATCAGCAGATCGGAAGCTGTCACTGTCTCCTTCTTAGGTCTCATGTTTTTCCAAAGGCAAGTCGTTTGGTTGTGCCCATCATGGTCTGCTTGGTCAGCAACTCCACCATGTCCTGCAAGTACAGCAGCCAGGTCAGCATGCTAATGAGGCACAGTTAGTTAATTCCTTGAGAATTTGTATTTTAACTTGTTTTTTAAATAGTAATCTGGTGAATAAATTCCTCTAGATCCTCAGTGTCATCAGGGTTATGGTATTCTTAAACCAATAAGAGAAAGTGAAAACATTCCTCTTTCTTAAATAAGCCCTATCTTTAATCAGCTGCATGCTCTAGTGACTCAAGACACATTTCAGTAATAGACATTATACAGTGCAAAACTCATTGGTAACGATGTGCAGATGAAGAAGTGAAAAAGAAGGCTGGTGTTAGTTTTTAGGTGTGAGTGCACATGGTGAGTGTGACCTAGGGCCTTTTGGGTGCCAGTGGCAGGATGAGGCTCTGTGCATGGACCTATGGAAACAAAAGGGCTGCCCATACCCCACCTTGCCTTCAGCTGAAGCTCCCAGCCCAGCCCAGTCCAGATGACATGCCAAGAAAGCAACTGCTTTTTGGTGCCATTGGGTCGCTACGTTGCAGGGCTAATACTGGCTTTTGTACTTCCGCAGAGAACATGATCAATGGGAAAGACTATGAGGTGATGATGCAAATCGACTGCGAAGTGATGGACACCAGGATCCTCCACATCAAAAGTTCATCTGTCCCTCCGTACCTCCGTGAGCAGCGCAGAAATGACACCAACACCTTCTACAGCTCGTCCTCCTCTGTCTCAGAGACACCCCACGTCCTGAGGGCCATTGTCAAGTCCCTACAGTAGCTCCTGCACAGCAGCACAGCCCGTGCACCCAGTGTGCAGCAGATCCTGCTGCCAGACTGAGCCTTGCCATTGGCAGGTCCCCAGGGCTCCGGGCACAGCAAGGGCAGCTTAGCCCGTCCCTGTGCATGATGCTGCAAAATGGCCACATCCTGCCTAGCCCAGGGGTTGCAGAGCTCTGCTGGCCCCTCACTGGGGACAGGCCTGGGGGACCCACACAGTGTGGTGCCCAATGCCAGAGGTGCAGGCAGTGCACACTGCCTCAGTCCCGGTGTCCGGCATCAGCCAATGCTCAGCACTGGCACAGGGGGAGCACGAGCTGTCCTTGCTACTTATGCACTGTCCATAATTTGGGTTGGTTTTTTTTCTCTCTTTATTAAGCTGTCTCCTGAGGTCTGGTGCTGAGCACTGGGGTCCTACCCAGAGACACTGCTGCACAGGCTGTGCCTGAGGCCAGGCTTTCCCCAAGTGCCCAGATCCAAGTTGCAGGCAGTCCTGCCAGCCCTCATCCTGGCCTTGCACCCCACAGCATCCACCCCTGCCACAGTGGCTGTCCCCACTCCTTGTTACCCCATGCACCTGCCCCAGACCCTTCCCCATGCAGCCTCCCTTGTGGGGGTGCTGCAGGCTGGTGATGGTGCCATGGGGCAGCCCAGCCACGCAGTGAGAAACATTAGCCCTGCACCACAGGGTGCTCACAGCCAAGGCACTACAAGCAGAACAACCTGCACTGCCTCCAGGTGAGACCTGAGCCACAGGGACCGATGCACAGGGGCTCTGTGCACCCCTCCACATGGGGAGCTGCTGTCAGGGTCACCCTGCAGTTGGAGCCCTGTGGTGGGACCCAGCAAGGCTGGGGCTTGGCCTAAGGCTGGTGGTTTAGCTCAGTATGTGCATTGCTAAAGGTAGTACTGCCTTTCTTTTGGGTTTGTTTTTAGGTTTGTTTTTTTTCTTCCCTTTTTTTTTGTTTTTTTGTTTTTTGTTTTTTTTAATGTTGGGTAATATTTAATGTTTTTTACTGCTCACAGCCTGCAGAGTGTTTCCAGGCCTATGGGGCGGGCAGCACCCTACTGGGGCAGCAGCTGAGGGGCTGCGGTGCTGGGCTGGGAGCAGCCGTGCGTAATGACTTCAGCATGTTGTTACGTTATTTCCCCCCTCACGCTTAGCACAGAAGATGATCAGCTTCAGTTTGCCAGACCGTTGGCTTTCCCTCGTCGCCTGAACCACTTACTGACTGATGTGGGGTTTTTTTTAATTATTATTATTATTATTTGTGCGTGTGTGGCTGTTAGGAAAGAAAGGTTGACCCAGCAGAAAGACAAACAGCTCGGGGGAGGCGAGGAGGAGGGTGAGGAGCAATCCACCCCGGTAAAATATGTGCCTTGCAACACTGTGGAAAAGCTTTGCCCTTTGCCACGTAGTCAGCGCTGCACAGCCCCGTCCCCCCGGCGCGAGCTGCTGGGAAGCAGCCGGGCTCGGCGAGGGGCCTGGCCGTGCTCCGTGCACCAGTCCTGTTTTCCTGGCCCGGGCCCCACCTGACGGCGGGCCAGTTCGCACAGTCCAGAACCTCCTCAGCTGTGCCCGAGCCAGAGGCACGCAGCCCCCCAGACGTGGGGCTCTAAGGGGGTCCTTTGCTGCTGGAGATTGGCAGCACCCCTGGGTGGGTGGCAGGGCAGTGTCCTCAGCCTGGGGCTGGTACAGGGGGCTTGGGGACACGCTGCAGCCCCCAGCAGTGGCAGAGAGCACCTCTGTTCCCTTGTATCCTGTTGTGTGTCCCTAGCACTGAAGGCAATAAAGTGGTTCTCTTATTTATTACTCATTATTATTTTGCTTAATACAGTGTTGCTTCTACAAAAGAGTGGAAGGAAAAGTGCTGTCTTTTGGGCTGTTGGGTACAGCGCTGGCACTGTCAGGCACCACTGGCGACAAAGAGGCCAAGCACCCTTTCCAACCATCCATTTTTTGTGAGTGACCCAGACCCAAAGAAAGCCCCAAGCACTGCAAAGGTACTTGATCTTTTATTATTAACAGTGGGTAAATACAAGGTGGTGCCAGGCTGGAGGGGTGGAGGCTGGGACCTCCGCGAGGCAAATACCAAATGGGGACTATTTTGGTTACAAAACGCACAAACATAAGTCATCTACACATATTTACAGTGCCCCCCTCCCACTGCCAGCTCCCAGCCCAGCACCCACAGCCCCCCAGGCCAGATGGAGCCCCCAGGGCAGGCTGCAAAGGGTAGAGTCAGGGGGAGAGGGGACAGTCCTCAGCTAAGTGCCAGCACCAGGGCTGTGCATGTTGTACAGCAGGATCTCCCAAGCACCCACTGACTGTCGAGTGGGAGGGTGGCCCCCAGAGGGACAGTGCACCCCTCCACCAGGACGGGTGGACACCACTGTCATGCCAGGAGCTGGTGCCTGCAGCAGAAAGGCCAGCTTTGCACTGGGCCTGGGGTTAAGCGCTGATGGCTTTCATCTAAAAAACATCAGCAGGGTTATGTCAGGGCCACCTCCTCCTCAGCATCCCCCCAAAGGAGCAGCCCTGCTGCCACAGGCCCTGCCGCACTGCCCTCAAGCACAGAGGCAAGGTCACACCAGGGACAAAGGGGTGGTCCTGGCCTGGGGATCGATCTACAATCCGCCATCTAAACAGCCTGAGACAAAAACCCATCACATACTCTTTGATTTGTACAAAATAATAATAATAATAATAAAAATAACAACAATAAAAGGTGCTGGTGGCCCCTTGCTCGCAGTGCCCCATGACAGGGCTCTCAGTAGGCAAAGATGACGTGGTAGGTGACCTGGTGGCCATTGTCCCAAGCGTAGAGCAGGCGGTCCTTGGGGTTATAGTCTATCTGCGTGGTGTAGGCGTACTCATTCTCAAAGAGCAGCCGGGGGATGATCTGAGTGTTGGTGTGCGTGTCAAAGGCATAGGAGATGTTGGCATTCCTCTTGTTGTAGCTGTCGACCGCGTACAGGACCCCGCAGATGACGAAGCAGTTCCCATAGAAGTTCTTCCGCAGGCCCGTCCGCCACGTCGTCTCTTTCTGGGTGCTGAGGTCAGCTGCGTTCAGCTTGCTCAGCACAATCACCTCCTGGTTGAAGCCCTCATAGCTGATGGCCGGGTAAATGACCCACAGGCCATTCTCATCCACGGCAAAGTCCACATCTGAATGGCCGCGCCATCGCCATGGTGTGGACTCCTCATAGGCCACGTCGTGCAGCATGGCCCAGGCGGCCACGTACCGCTGCTTCAGGTCGTATTTGATGATGTTGCGAGTGAAGGCCCGGTTGTAGTAGAAGGACCCGTTGTAGACAACGTGCCCCGTCCCAATCCAGCTGTAGGGGAGCTTGTAGGAGTTGCTCCAGCGCCCTGAGGGACAGAGACACCACAGTGGTGAAATCCTCCCTTTTGAGGCCCGGCCCTCAGCCCTGCCTTTGGCTCCCTCCCAGCCCCCCAGTGGTGACAAGCATGTTCACAGCCACCATGGGCAGCTGGGCTTGCCCCATGCTCTGAACCCCACACAATCCCACACACTGGGTACCACCACCCAAGAGGGTCCTTCCCATCACCGTGGCAAGGTACAAGCGTGGTTTTGGGACCAGCTGACACAGCCATGGCAATGTGGGGACAGTACAACCCCACCTTGCTTGAAGTTATCGAGGTTCCTGAACTCCACCAGTGTGTTTCCATAGTAGTAGTTGGTGACATAGATCCGCTCCTCCCTGGCCAGAGGGTCCTTCATCCAGGCCCCCTCGTTGCGCCCGTAGGTGTTCTGAGTGGTGGGCCCCGAGATGGTGGACAGCGTGTCCTTGCAGCGTCCTGCGTGGGCAGAGGGAATGGCGAGGCTGAAGGCAGGGCAGCCACACACTCCCCTCTGCCACTCCATCCCCCTGCCCACCACTTGCACAAGGAGGGGGCTGCAGTAGGTTCCAGAGTTAACAAGTGACACTTGATGCCTTGGTAAAGCACTGCCCAGTGTCTCCATTCCACATCCTACCTATGACCAAATCCACACCACGGGCATGAGCCAGCAGGAGGGGACAGGACCTGCAGCCACGCACGTGCACTCACCGATGATGTTCCTGATGTCCTCCTCCTCCAGGGCCTGCTTCGGGGTGGCGGGGATGGTGGTGCTGAGTGGCGGAGGGGTGCTGGCCTGCTCTGGGGGTCCTGGGCTGCTCCCCATGCCAGGCTCAGGGCTCAACCCCACATCCCATGAGGTCTGGGTGGTGGTGGCCACAGCAGGGCTGGGGACGGAGCTGCTGGCCACGGGCGGGCTCTCAGTGGCCGTGAGTGCCATCACGCTGGCTGCTGCTGTCGGCAGCTGCGGGGTCTCCTCCTCGGGCAGCACCAGGGGCATGGTTGCAGTCTCCATGGTAGGGGGTGGCGGGCTGGCAGTGGTGGGCTCCAGTGTCGGCCCCACAGAGGCGGCAGTGGACAGGGGCAGGGTGGTTGGTGCGGTGGTGGGATCAATGCTGGGGGTGGGCGGCCACCCCACTGGGGATGGTTTCCTCACAGCCTCACCCACCCGCCCACTGGGCCGCAGCAGCTGGTCCTCGATCAGCAGATCCACGGTGTTGTCCCCACTGAACAGCTCGTCCTCTGCCAGGCACAGACATGGGTCAGCAGAGCCAGAGTCACCTGCCCTGCACCTCCTCTTGCTACCCTGTGCTCTTTGTTCTGAATCCATCTGCCTTTTTTTCCTAATTCCCAGCCAGAGAAAGGGATCTGAGATCTCCTGGGTCCTTGCAGGGCTGCACTGACCTGACCTGGCTGCTGAGCCGTGTGCTGCTTTGTGCACCCAGTTTGTTAGGACCTGCCTCACTGTGCCCCGGGGCACCCTGCATGGAGAGAGGGATCCTGGCTCCCCTCTGAGCCCTGCAGCACATGTCCCTGCAGTGACATCAGGCACACTTGCAGGACTTGCATACATCATCAACTCGTGTTTCCTTTCTGGAGAGGTGTTAATTCTGTATTTCTGACTGTGGCAGGGACTTGTTTCCTTAGCTACCATATATTTTCCATGCAGTAACACCACCACACTGCTCCCCATGCACAGATCAGAGGCCGGATGCTCACGCTGCTGTTTTCAGCGGTGATTTACCAATTGGTTCTGCTACTGTAGATCAATACACCCTGCTTCAGCCACACAGCATGCCGGAGGGACTTGATAGTACCCTCTACTCCATGTCTCCACCTCCGGCAGCTCCCGTTTTGCTGCTCTCTGGCCTTCTCTCATGAAGCACATCCCAGGATTAGCAGCTCATCCATCCCTGCTCCTTGTTGCTCAGTTCTCACACTCACAACTCACCGGCACCTTTACCATAACCCTCTGCATCCCTGCCTGCTCCTCTTGCACCCATGGGTCTCCCAGCACACATCTCCATCCCCCTGCTCCCATTCCAACCTCCTGGAACCAAAATCACCATGACAGCACTGCTAGACACCCCACACCCCTGCACTCCCCCTCTCCTCAGCAGCCCTGCACGTTTTGCTCAAGGTGCAGGTGGCAGCCATGGGCCTGACTCACGTTGCTCCTCGATGTCGTTGTCAGACTCGGAGGACTGAGCCTTGTAGTAGGTGACCCCCCGCACAATGGTGGGCTTGGAGGGAGAGCGGCTCCGCGGGCTCAGCTTCCTCTGCAGGAGCTGCTTGGGCTTCTCCTCCTCGGGAGCGAGGTGCAGCTCTGCGAGGGACTCGACAGAGTTGATCTGCTGTGAGATGGTTTCATCCTTCAGGAACCTTTCTTCGTACTTGCCCTGTAAGAAACAAGAGGAGTTGCTACAGGATGGGCCCAAGTAGCCAAATTTGGACCTGCAAGGACTCGCTCAGCCCCTGGGCCACCAGTGGCAGCATACAGCTGTACTGAGGCTGAGCAGGGGCCAGGAGCCCAGCACCACGGCAGCTGCAGCTCATGGCTGCGGGATTTCAGCTCATTAAAGCAAAATGGAAAGCCAGGCCGAGCATTGAAGCGGTGCCCATTTGGCTGAGGGCGGGCCCAGGATTCCTTTGGAGCCCAGCTGCAATTAACAATGAGAGGGAATATTGGGAAATGAGGTCGCTCAGGGTGACAGCAGCCCCGCACTTTGCTCCGCTGGGCAGGGCAGGCTCAGCCCCAGCAAGGAGCAGTGCTGTGGGTATCACAGGGGTATGGTGTGCCAGGAGCCACTCCATCCGACTGCTTGGGATGGAGAGCAGAGAGCAGCAGGCTGCGTGCCCCAAACCCTGCTAATCCACAGCATCCCAGGCTCCCAGCCGGCCACGATGACATCAGCCTTTCCGAGCACTCGGCCCCTCCGACCTGGAGGAGCAGGAGGGGAGGCTGGAACAGCTGAGCCAGCACAGCCTGGCTGTACTGGGGGACACGGGCTGTGCTGAGCAGGGAAAGCAGCCCACTGCCAGTGCTGGGGCACCCTACCAGGATGCCGAACCGTGCCGTGTGGCTGATGGGTGCCATGCAGCCCTACCTCGGGGTGCACATATGCAGCCTCCGCGTCCCGCTGCAGCGAGCTCTCTATGTCGGCCAGGCTGTTGGAGATGAGGCCGGAGCAGTTCTCCCCGCCACGGCGCTGGGGCTCTGACAGGGGCTTCTCCACTCTGACTCCTGCCCGCGTGGCATTCCTGGACATGCCCTGGGAGATGAGAGGGGGGACATGACCCTGGCTCAGAGCCCTGCAGCCAGGGGAATGGCAAGCCCTGAGCTCCCGGCTCTGTCTCCACGGGGCTGGGTGTAAGATGCCCCCTGCCCCCAGCCCTCCCCCCCCACCCCAGTCCTTTGTTTTGAATCTGTCCGGCCATTAATTTCTCCTAAAATCCACCGTGACCTCCATCTGTGACCCCAGAATTGCCAGCTGAGGCAGCAGCTGCGGGCTGAACACAAACCAGAGGCACTCACTCTGCAGACTGCATCCGGGAGTTCATTGCTCCGCTGACACCATTTGGATGCAGTTCCTTGTTACACTGGAAACAACTCGCATCCCTTCTCCTCTCTGCACAAATTCTGACCCAAGCCCCATTAGCTGGCCACCCTCAAAAGCATCAGAGTGCCTTTGCTCAGGGTTTGTGAGCCACAGCGTTAGTGTTCCATTTTCAGACTGAGCGCAATAACACCGGGACTTCCCAGAAAGACTTTTGCTGTGCTGAAGATGCTCTCCCAGAAGCATCCCATGACCAGCACTGACACCCTCCTCCCTTGGGAAGGGAGGCTGCTTCCAACAGCCTTGTGCCCCCATCACCTATTTTGTGCTGTTCTTGGCCTATGTGACAAAACTCAACTCCTTCAGTTGAGAGCTACCCCAGAGCACTGCCCTGTGATGCTCCCCGGTGCTGCCCAGCTGCTGTGCCTGGGCCCAGCTGCCCAAATCACACCCTCTGACCCCCTGACATGGCACCAGGCTCTCCTGCAATGCCTCAGCTGTCCTGCACCGGATCCTGGGCCGGTGCAGGCAGAAATCTGGGTGCTGAGCCAGCAACAGGGGCTGCTCACAGCTGCTCACAGTCTGCCTGCAGCCCCGCCAGCCCTCTCCTGCTCTGTCACATCCCAGTGCTCTGCCCTCCAGCAGTGGCAGAGCAGTAAGAAGAGGCACAGTGGGGGCAATGCCTCCCTTGGTATTTCCAAGCTCCCAGACCCTTCCAGCTAGCCAGCCTCAGGCTCAAACAAACCCTCTCCCCTACCCTGACAGCACAGAGCTCAGCGGCAAACCCAAGCGGCGTCTGGCGAGCACGCCAAGCCACAGGAAGAGGGTGGGATCACAAACAGAAGCATCGGTGCTTTATTAATTTTAGACCTCAAAACCCCTATCCCCTTTTTGAGTCAACTCCCTGCTTGGAAACCCAGGTCCTGCAGCCCTGTGCTCCTCCCGGCTGCCTCCTCCCTGACCCCAGGCGGAGCGCACCGTGCCTTCCTGAAACACACTGCAAGTGGAATTTTGGCTTTCTAAATCATCGCTGCTTGGCTGCAGTCTGCAGGACTGTGCTGTTACAAAGAGAGTACTCAGCACTCCATCTGGCAGCATGGGACCCCACGGCTCGCTGCACCCCATGCATCGCATCAGCCAAGGAAACACTCAGCTATGGATGCTGTCTCTCTATCTTTCAAGCGGCACCGAGGGCTCAGCTCTTCTCAAGGCAAGCCAAGATGCAGCTCAGTCATTGTGTGGCAGCTGTTGAGTCATGGCATGAACCACTGATTGAGCACCTGGGGAAAGGACCTGGTCAGCCCTGGGAGCACAGGTGAAGGCAATTCAGCTGTGTGACTGCAAGAGGTGGAGCCTGGCTGCACCTCTCTTACACCTCATTTAAGGGCTGACTACCACTGGGGAAGGATCTCCTTCTGGAGATCCCTCCTTGGTGGAGTTTTCTTCTGTGAGCCTTGGTCTTCAGAGATGGGTGAGCAGTCCTTTTCCCTTCCCTTATAACACCTTTCTATTGCATTAGTCCCTCTGTCACTACACCTCTTGTATCACCTTTCCATTGTGTTGCTCTTTCTGATTGTTACAGTTCTGCAGAATGCAACCTCCTTGGCTACCATCAGCTCATCACCCCAGCCATGACCCTGACCCCTCACCCTAGAGGGATGGGGCTCTGACCCCGCACGCAGCTCCCAAGGACCCCTTACCTCCTCTAGCCTCTCCACCCGGCCCACCAGCTTTGTTGTGACCGAATGCAGCTTCAGCAGGTCCAGGCCATAGAAGGCACTTTCTAGCATCTCAACAATGGAGGACAGCTGTAAGACAAAGGGAGTGCTCCATCAGGCTCAGGGCTTTGCTATGAGGCACCCAGTGTGGTTTGTATAGCCAAAATAATGCGCACATATGAGCACAAGAAGTTCACTAAGAAGCAAGTTTTCCCTTGTTCAGACAGCCCTGAGCCCCAGGGATGGTGTGTGAGATGACAAGCGCTGCCCATGGCTCTGCCCAGCCCCAGGCTGCCCTGAGTGGCAGCAGATGAGCCAAGGGGAGAACCACAGCACTAATAAAAGGGAGCCTGAGATCACGCTCTGAGTTCCTGCCATCCCAGGCTTGTTTTTCCTGGAACAAGAAGAAACTTGTTAAAAAATATAAAAATACTCACGAATGCAACAGCATGCAGGGACCTCAATCAGCACCAGCCTGGTAAGAGCTGGCTTCCTTGGAGAGCAACTTCACCCACGGGATGCTGCATCCTGCCTTCCCCTGACAGCCCTGTTTTGGAGACGTCCTGCACATGGCTTTCCTGGGTGGGGACAGGTGACCTCAGGGGACCGTGGGGACAGTGATACCGCCAGCACTGTGCTCCTGCTCTGACTGCAGCCTCTCCTGCTGCCCCCAGCCATGAACACGCACAGCATGGCACCATGCAGCCACTGAGCATCATTAGTGTGTGGCAAGAAGGCGACATTTTCTCCCAGCAAGTCAAACCATTCAGCACAGCTCCATAAACAAGGGAGCAATGCAGGCAGCACTGCTGGCGACACTCGCAGTTTCCACCCCAGCCCCTGCAGTCTCCCTGCGGAGCTGACAGCAAAGGAAAGTTTCCTTTTGTGCCAAGTAAAATGGCAGCAGCAGAGACAAGGCTGTTTTATGGCTGTGCATCCACTTTTCTGCTGAGAACTGGACCGCGACGGCTGACACAATGCATGTGGGCTGCCAGACAGACACTAGAGAAATGCACTTCCACTCGGGCTGGATGGCTTCCACCAAGGCACAGGGGTTGTAGACCTCATTAGCTGTGTTCCACCTCCTCCTGAGCATGCACTTGTTGTGGGCTGTACACCCAAGACCCCCAAAATGCAAGCTACACCCACCAGCAGAGGGGCAGCAAGTCACAATTTCACTGGGACGCATTGCACATGCAGGGGGGTGCTCCTGGCACCACCTGCCTCTCATTCTGGGGACCTTCCCAGAGTAGTGCTTGGTGACAAAGCCATCTGCTTTCACAGCTCCCAATCCTCACACAGCAAAGGAAAGCCCTGGATGTGGATCCTCGCCAGGCGGGCTGTGAGTGAGGCCAGTTCCTAGAGGAGTGCTCACACCATGGCTGGGAAGCGGACAGAGCCAAGCTGTGCCGCACCGTGCCAGCTGCATCCTGACAGGATCTAACAGGGCTATGCTGGTCTCAGAGCTTCGCCTCAGCCCAACTGAGCTTCCTGGAGAGCGAGGGACCACTGGAGAGTTGCAGAGCAGTCCCTCCTTCCCCAGCATGCTGGGTTATCTGCCTGTGCCTGTCATCTCCCCCCGCTGTGGGGAGCTCGGACAGCGGGCTGCTCACTGCCTGCGGTCTGACAAGACAAGACACATCCCCGGCTCCAAACCAATGGGAATGAGTTGTTGTGCAGGGCTGACCCCAGCCAGGATGCAGCCTCACTGAGGTGCAGCCCAGAACTAGCAGAAAGTGTCACCAGTGCTCAGCCCCCTGCCCTGGGACAGCAAATGGTACAGAAGTGCCAACATTTCAAAAGGGCAAATCCTGCTGCCACCTCCCTGAACAGGGCAACAGCTCTCAGAAGGAGCGAGGCAGTGGGGATGGACAGCGTATCTGACCACTGCAGCCACACACCTCCATCCTTCTGTCCCAGCCTCACTTCTACATAAAACGTGCAGATATGAAAGTAACAGATAAACGCTTTCAAAGCAGAGGAAGAAAGAAGCTTCAAAAGATCTCCTTAAAGGGACAAAGAGCAGGGAAAAATTATTTTCAGAATCCACTGTGAATATTGTATGTTGGCCATGTTTCAGGGCCATACCCCCAAGCTGTTCTCCGGCTGCAGCAGACAGCATCTGTCCAAAGCGCTCTGAGTCACACTCTTCTCCAGGGTAGGAACCTTAATGTGGTGATGGCAAGAGGCAGCGCTACCTATCTGTCTGTCCATCCCTCTATCCAACCATCCCATCTCTCCATCCATCCACAAAGGCTCTGACACTTGCCAGCTGGCGGCAGCAATCCCCAGAGGCTTTCTGGGCGCTCTGAAGCACAACCTCAGCCTCCAGCCCTCCTCCTACCTTCAGGTCTCCGCTGTCTGCCTCCCGCAGCTTCTGCAGCCTGAAGTCCCCCTCGCAGGGGTTCAGCGCCGAGGGGGGGGCCACGCAGGCGCACTTGCAGCCGGGCCCCGAGGTGATGGTCTCCACAGTGTAGAAGTCCTCGGCGCGGAAGGAGCCCTGGTTGATGCGCTGGCAGGCGCCGCGGCCCAGGGGTCTCACCAGGCACTTGCAGCGGCAGTCGGAGCCCTCGGACACCGCCTTCACCTTGTCGTAGTCACCTAGCAGCTGAGCACAGCACTGTCACAGCCCTGCCAGGATGCCCGACATCTCCACCGACTTTAAGGACTCTTTGGACATTCTGAACCTTGTAGAATCCTAACCGAACAACCCTACAAGCAGCGTAACCTGGTGGTGGGACTGTGCTGCTGATTAGCCCCATACAATGCCAGGAATTTCCTTTACGGAGATTTGCAGACAGAGCTTCTGAGAGCCCAAGCACAAAAATAACTTTGACGGTATGTTTCCAATAGGCTCCGCGTTAGCCATTTCCGAGGGCAGATAATAGCACACGGTCGGATCGGCCAAAGCCAACAGAGCCCTCCACCGCATCCCGAGCAGGGAGAGCCCGCACACAAAGAGGCTGCGGCAGATCCCCACCCACGGACCCCCTCCTCCCCCCC
>JACDJE010000009.1:2510118-2585027 GCA_016647715.1 Pavo muticus
TCGCTCAGGTGCGGCGCGGCGGGCGCGGGCGGGGCCGGGCCGGGCCCCCGCCTCCTTCCCTCCCTCCTTCCCTGCCCCCCCGCAGCAGGAGGAGGCGGAGCCGAAGCGGGGCCGGCCGATCCCCGGGGGGCAGGTGGACGCAGCGGATGCCGCGAGCTGTGATCAATCCACGAGGCTCCTGGAGTGCATCGAGGTTAACATCCCGAGCCTGTAATAGCCCCAACAGGGGGATGCAGTGCTGGACTTGCTGCTCGCCAGCGCTGGGGAGCCGACCTCAGGACTGGAGTCTGCCCGGGCTGTAGCGGCCATGCAGCAGTGGACAAGGGAAGAGCCTGCGATGTCGTCTATCTGGACTTCAGTAAGGCCTTTGACACAGTCCCCTGTGTCATCCTTCTCTCCAAATTGGAAAGATACAGATTTAACAAGTGGACTGTTCGATGGATGAGGAACCTGTAGTGAGATCATACCCACAGAGCAGTGGTCATTGGCTCAGTGTCTGGATGGAGATCGGTGATGAGCAGTGTCCTGCAGGGGTCAGTACTGGTCAGTACTGGTACCAGTTCTCTTTAACATCTTCATCATTACATTGACAGTGGGGTCGAGTGCAGTCTCAGCAAGTTTGTGGATGAGGAGGGCCACAAGAGTGACCCAAGGGGTGGAACACCTCCCTGTGAGGACAGGCTGAGAGCTGGGGCTGTTCAGCATGGAGAGAAGGCTCTGAGGAGACCTGAGAGCAGCCTGTCAGTGTACACGGGGGCTGTAAGAAGGAAGGGGACAGACCCTTCAGCATGGTCTGCTGTGACAAGGGGATATGGTTTCAAACTAAAAGCCTCATAGCAGCCTGGTTGCTGTCAGGAGGCAGCGTGGCTCTCGTCTCTGGCACACCATGGGCACACGGGGCAGGCAGCCTAAGGATGCACAGCACATGGAAAAGGAAGGATCTCCCGTGTTATCAACATCCTTTGTTGCTTTCTTTCCTGTACTTGGTGAAGAGAGAGTGGTTCTGGTGGTATTTAGTTTGGGCTGAAGGCAAGTTTAAGCCTGTCCTTTGGGGGCAAGAGGAGACAGTGGCGAGAAATGCAGACTCATTGCGGTCGTCTCTAAGTTCTGAATATTCCCCCTCCAAGAAACAACCCAACAGGGCAAACTGACAGAAGGAGAACAGCAGAGTGTGCCAATGTGCCTCAGGGTCTGCTGAGCTCTGTGGGACGACGGGAGGCTGCAAGATCACCTGTGCATCACTGCTTCCTTCCTGAACGAGCTCTGCCAAAAGGCTGGGGCTGTGCCATGCCAAGCTGAGCCAGCAGGGTGTCCCTGCTGCAAAAAAAAAAGACAGGTGGTGTTGAGCTGCGTTAGGCCGAGTATTGCTAGCAGCTCGGCACAGTGATCCTGCCCTTCTGCTTGGCACTGGTGAGGAGCACGGTGCCCAGCCCCACAGTGCAGGAGGGACACGGAGCTTCTTGGAAGAGAGTGCTGTGAAGGGCCACGAACATGAAGAGAGGCTGAGAGAGCTTCCTGGAGAAGGCTCAGGGGGAGCTCATTGATGTGTTCAGATACCTGAAGGGAGGGGGCAAAGAGGACAGTGCGGTCTAGTTGAAGGCCAGCAGCTTGCAGTGTACCCTGGAGGTCAGGAGTGGTACAGTCCTGTTGAACCTCTGCATGAACGATCTGGATGATGGGGCACCCTCCGCACAACTGCAGATGACAAACCCGGGAGCAGCGGCTGCTGGTACACCGAAGGGTGGTGCTGCCATCCAGAGGGACTGGAGAGGTGGGCTGGTGGGAACCTCCTGGAGAGGAGTGAGAAGAAGTGCTGAGTCCTGGCCCTGAGATTAGCAAGTCCAGGCACTGGGAGGGTTCAGCACGGCTCGGCACGGCTGAGCATGAGCCAGCAGGGCGTCCTCGCTGCAAAAAAGTTTGGCCGTGCCATCCTGAGCTGTGCTGTGCCGCGTTGTGCAGAGCCGATCTGATCCAAGGGAGCCTTCCGACTGCTGCCGCTGCCCCGGGGCCGCGCTCAGAGGTACCGCAGCACCATCCCGCGGTACGGCCGCCCCTGCCGAGCTGCTGCTGCCGCTGCACGACTTGGGATGCTCAGTGATGAAATTCGCTGCACGGAGCGTCCCGGGGCTAATGCCGGGCTGTCCACCAGGCGTCCCCCAGGACCATCAGCTCCATCTCCGCAGCGCTGCTCTCCAGGACATCCCAATGCCTGGGTTTGTTCCTCCCGGGGCCTGGACTCAGCACTTCCCCTCGCTCCACTCCAGGAGGTTCCCACCAGCCCACCTCTCCAGTCTCTCCGGATGGGAGCACAGCCCTTTGGTGTATCAGCAGCTGCTGCTCCCAGGTTTGTCATCCGCAGTTGTGCTGAGGGTGCCCCATCACCTGGATCGTTCATGTGGAGGTTGACCAGCACCACACTCAGCACTGAGCCCTGGGTTCACAGCCAGTTACTTCCTTAGCTGAGAGGTACCCACCTTTCCCGGTGGGACACACAACCTACACATGCCAGAGCTGCCAGCACCTTCCCATGGCCTCACCTCCTGCATTCTCTGGTCCCATGACCTCCGGTGGCAGACCACATCCTGACGGAAGGGGCCAAAGCTGCTGGAGGCAGGCCCCATTACCAGCAGCCCCAGTGCACTACATCACCTAGCTGTGCCTTCTAGGGATCATACACAGAAACAGGCTTGAGGTGTATGCTGTCACATCCTTGAGCTCTGCAGCCCAAGGGTTCTCATGAAAGCAATGCTTCTGTCACTGCCAAGGGCCAGCTGAGCACTTTTAGAGTGAGAGGTAGCCCCAGCAGAAGCCTCTCAACTGGGTCATGGTTAGAGGGCAGGAGGGTGGATGCACAGAAGCTTGTGCATTGGCTCCTGTGCCAGGACGGGGAGAGCTCGCTGCCATCTCCATCCACTGGAGGAGGAAATCCATCCCGAGGAGCAGGGTGACTATGCAGGAAAGCTCATGACGCAAATCCGAATTGCCCAGCAATTTGTGTGGCTCCCAATTGACCTCAGGAACGACAATTCTGTTTCCATCTATGAGTCAAATGGGACTCAGTGAATGCACACCTGCCCTGGAGAGCAGCTGGTTCTGAGGCTGCCCAGCATGTTGCCTGCAGGAGGCATGCCTGTACCATCATTCTTCTGCAGCGTGCCCTGGGCAGGCAGGGAGCTCTGACGAAGCCAGGAGTGCTTAGCTGTACCAGGAGGTTGCAACGTGCCCCCAGCTTCCTAGACGGGTCTATTCCACATGGTAAGTGCACCTTGAAGCTGGATTTTGGAGAACCCACACCAAATGAGCTGCACAGGAGCCGAGGACAGAGTTCAGGCCAGACTGCTGCACCAAGAGAAATGTGGGACTTCAAACACGTTCTGATTTGTAGCCATATTACTCTGAAATCCATGACCCCCAGCTGCTCCAGACACAGGGCAATGGAGAGGAGAGTCCAACATCCATCAGCATTTCATCCCTCTGTTCTTCCCCCATAGTGTGTGCACACAGCTGTACACATCCTGCCTCCCTCCAGCTGGCTTGCGTTGTCCCCACGGCACACTGTAATTAAACCTGCTCAAGCCCCTGTGAACAATGGGAGGTTCCACCTCGCTGGGTTTCAAAACACATTCTCCCTGTGCCCACACTCCAGGGCAGCACAACGTGATCAGTCTACCGGGCGAAACCATCCTGGGGTTCTGCAGCCAACACCAATGCCCAGTCCAGGAGCCCAGGTCCCTGCCTTGGTGGGGGACAGCCCACAGGGGACACAGGGGCTGAGGAAGCCTTAGGTGACAGCTTCCAGGGGCCACAGCACCACTCACAGCTGGGTGAAGCAAGGAAGCAAAACCTGTTCTGATCTCCCAGGCAAAACCCCACTCAAATGTCCTGGGGATACCTTGAGCTCAGGCAGAAGTTGGTTTCCAGGAGCTGCAGGGAAATGCAGGCAGAGCTCCACGCAGGCAGGCAGCCCCTGCAGGAGCTGCTGGTGCTCAGCACTTGGCAGAACCACGAAATAAGCACACGTAAGGGCCGGAGCTGCCTGTCCCATTCCAACAAGCTGTGCTCTCACAAAGCTCAGGACACTGTAGTTCAGCCCACAGCTCCCACATGGATGAGGAACCGACCCACCACGTGTCTGCACCCCACGTCCCAGCCTGGAGCACTGCTGCTGTACAGCCAAGCGGAAAAGGTGGGGAGCAAAGGCAGATGAGCAAGGGCTGATAAAGAAAGAGGTGATTGAGGTCATGCGGGGTGCTGGCAGGACCTGCTGTGGCTGATGACACAGCCCTGCTTAGCATTGGGTGGGCAGCGAGCAGCAGAGCGGGTGTCACAGGGACACATTCACCATGTGCCACCAGCACCATGAGGTACCCCCAGCAGCATGTCCTGGACCTAATAACCCCCAGTGTCACGCAGCCTAGCCCTGTGTGTCACGGGACAGCGATGACAGCCACACCAAGGCACCCACAGCCCAGCTGCAGGCCTGTGGGGGGGCACAGGGAGACAACATGGCGTATCCCATCTCTACCTTGCTCCCTCATGGCAGGCAAAGAACCTGCCTGCAGCCAAAGCCAGCAGCAAAACCACTCAGCCCCATGCCCTGCTGGTTCTTCTCCCTGGAGCTGTTGTGCTCCTGCAAGGATCCCTAGAGAGGCTTTATCTCTCCATGAGCAGCCCAGTCCTTCAGCACTGGGTTGTCTGCCCCTAGCCTGGACAGCTCCTGCCAAGCACTGCCAACAGCAAAGCTGCCACTGCAAGATTAGTACTGGATGTTTTGAAACAGGATGGCTGCATTGCATCTGTTTACAGGGACCGATCTGCTTACTGGTGATTCTGTGCTAGAGCTGCAGAGCTCACCCAGCCCAGAGGATCTCAGCCCTTCCACTCCCCCTCCTACTACCAGTGCCCTACATAGGTAAAGCCAGCTGAGCTGTAAGTGGTGGTGGACCAGAGCTGCATCTGCAGCAAGGCAACTCCTTTTCCTGTAGAGCTAAGAAATCAGTGGCTGGGGACCAGCCACAATGGCTAGCAAAGGAGGAACACACAGCCCAGCCATGCAGGATGTTGTGAAACAACCACAGCAAGTTTTCACGCTTACCACCCACCTCAGAGCATCTCTGGAAGCCCCCAAACCAGCAGAAGACTCCTGCTTCAGCACTGACTCACCGCTGCCATTCCAGACTTGTAACTTGTCACATGTCCCTGCATTTTTCACCCATCTTTGTCATCCCTGGCTGTGCGCTCAGGGCAAGAGCTGTTTTTGCTGCATGAAGGGCTTGCCGGTTCCACGTGCGCAACCCAAGCAGTGCTCTTGACTCACACCTTGGCATTGGTTGGGTCTCCTCTGCCATAGCGCACAAGGTGAGGAGACAGAAGTGTGCTGGGAAGAGGCTGATGGATGTGTGTAGTACTTGCCTGCTCTCCTTGACCCAGTTGCCATTTCTCCATTACCAGTTTTATGACTGGATGTGCCTGAAGCTAGAGGGATTAGCTGGGGATAAAAGCTCCACACAGGTGCATACACACCTGTTAGCCAAGAGCAGCACACAAGGAGCCGTCAACCCCACAGATATGCAGCTCTGCTCAGGCACCTGGGGCAGACACCTGAACCAGAACATGCAGCTAGACTTAGGCCAGAGCCACCAAGAAGGGAAAAGACCACCTTTAGATGGCCTCAGTGCAAAACTTTGAGATTCTGGTCACTGTCTCACTCTGGGTGCAGCTGAGCAAGGTGGGTCTTGCACCCAAACCACTCGGCACTCAGTGTCCCTGGGCACACCTTGAGCCTAGAACAACTCCAAACACCTCCTTACCTTACCTCCTTACCCTGCACTAGACAGCCCAGAACAACACAGGGCCAGGGCAGAAATAAGGGATAGAGAATTAGGGCAGCCCAGCCCTCGCTTCTCCAGCAACACATGTTGACCCGTACGCTCTCTCCAGGGAACCAGACAAGGAGAATAAGCAGCTGGGCCACACCCAGGTATGGGACAGCCTCCCTTCCAAGGCACCAGGTTCTGCCCATGGTTCCCAGCTGAAGGCCAAGCAAGAAACAGAGCTGGAGCCTCTGCACAGGCAAAAAGCACTTGTCCCATCCCACCAGGCTCACCTTCTGCAACAACTGTGCAATTCAGCCCACAAGCATGCACAAGAAAAATTATCCAGTATCCCACCTATTGACATCAATTTCTGCCCATCCTGCAAATTGGTTACTTCATCCCAGGCTTAAAAGGTTGCATACCAGAAAACACTTGCTTTCTCCACATACATCAGTTCATAAAATCATAGAATGGCCCGGGTTGAAAAGGACTATAATGATAATCAAGTTTCAACCCCCCTGCCATGCGCAGGGTCGTCAGCCACCAGACCAGGCTGCCCAGAGCCACATCCAGCCTGGCCTTGAATGCCTCCAGGGATGGGGCATCCACAACCTCCTTGGGCAACCTGTTCCAGTGCATCACCAACCTCTGAGTGAAAAAACTTCCTCCTAATATCTAACCTAAACCTCCCCTGTCTCAGTTTAAAATCATTCCCCCTTATAGTTGACTTTCCAGTTGATGGAAAGCTGGCTCCTCCAGATCCCACTGCATTCAAGTCCTCACACCATCACAGCTATGGTGTCAGGACTGCACATATTCCTTACTCTATACCAAACCATGCAGCTGGCTCTAAGAGGAGGCACCAGCAACACCTGTGATTACGTTGGCATAAGAGCCCTCTGCTTCCCACCTCCCACAAGCTGCACTCATTTCATGAAGCATTGTGTCAGACTGTTGTGAGCAGTATCTGTTGCTCCATACATTACATCCCAAAGAAGGTAACAAAGAGCTGACAGAGCAGGGCACAGCATCCATAATATGAGGAATGATGGAGTGTCCCTGGCTATGAGAATCCCAAAGCTGTAGTAGATGAATGATACCTAACAAATCCCAGGGCAGAAGCACTGCAGTGTTCAAAAAACACATCTAAAGCCAATCAAGGGAAAGGCTTAATTACTCTCTAGAACAAGAAGCCAAATAGTGTTGTAGGACAAGGTATGCAGAAGCCCAAGGGGAGGCAGCCAGCCAGCTACTGGCTTACTATCATTATCTCCTTTCCTGCCCAGAAAAGAGGGATTACAGCCCTGAGGGGTTCAGTTGAACAAAGCTAGAGCCCAGGTCGGCCCAGGACAGCCTTCTCTGTGCTTAACTGTAGGGTGTGCTTGTGTGAGCCTCCATCTGCTTTACAGAAATCAGAGCCTGCGCATGCTGAGCCTTCATGCCAGCTCCTGCCTACCCCAGCGCAGTGCCTAGGCACAGCCAGTAGTCCCAGTAGCACAGTAATTAATCACTAGTTATGATGTGACAAAGGCAGGTGAGTAAGTGCTGCAGACATCCACTTGTCTCAAGCACTTGAAGCAGGGAAATTGTCTCAGACAAGCATTCAAAGTACAAAACCACACTGAAGTCCTCAGAAGTTACCAATGCCTGGCATTAATTAGAAGGCACATGAGCAGGTTGCTCACGGCTGCCCTGGGGACCCCTCACTTCCCTGCTACACACAGGCCCACCCTCCCTCCCAGCTCACAGCATCCCAGTATCGCAGCAAAAACTCCATCGTAGCAAGGACAAGTGAGTGCTAATTATTTATTTGTTGCAGCATTGGAATACACCAGGTACTCACAAGATAGGTAACAGAAAGAATACTTATTAAATATAAAAAGACAGTTAAATAGATAAAAATAACAAGATAACCTCATTCTTGCAACAGACAGAGCAGTCAGGCCCTGAAACCCAGCTAAATTCAAGAGCTTCAGCCTTCCCAGTCAGTCATGGCTAGAACATAGGGCCCCAAATCCAAAGGATGGCTCATGTTTTCCAGCTATCCAAAAAGCATCTATCCTCACAGCGGAGGCAAGGGGTGCCATTCCATTTCAGGAACAATCCTACTTTTTCAGGAGCTTTGCTTCAGGGCCATACACAGCCTGACCTTCAGCAAGGCTCAATCTTGCCAGCCCATTGGAAAGCTGGCCCAAGCTCTGAGGTGCAAACAGAAGCAGCTCAGCTAAAGTTGGGCATTCAAGTATGTCATGATTAGCCACAGGTCACGAGTTCAAACCACCTCAAAGGACTGGTGGAGCCACAACTCGCAGCAGCACCCCAGGCTGTTGCCTTCCCCACACCAAGCCACATTCAAACCATGTTTTGAGGCTCCTCTTGAGCTGTACACAGTTCAGTCATCTTTTTAGAAGACAACGCCTCACAGCTGCGTTAGGACAGTTTCCACCTACACTAGGTCTCCAGTTTTATGCCAGAAAAATCCCATACCAAAAAGACTACGTATTTTTCTTCAGTTCTCATATTTCCATTTTCAGGAACTGTTCACCTTCTATAGAGAAGGAAGATCAGTGCTGAAGCCATGTGCCCATAGAACAGCAGGCACCCCAAGTAGCACCAGAATGAAGGCTTCTATCAGTAACATGAGCTTCCTTAACTCACTGAGAATGAGTTTTATTTAATCTATGAGATCGCCATATTTCTCTAGAGTTTGCTCCTCCAGTTCCAACAGCTTCTGGTAAAATTTCTCAGCAGTTTCTTCATCCACATCGAGCTGGAAAAGAATAAGAAGGGTACTGAGACACGTGACTGGTGGCAGTCCGTACAGATGCTGAGGGCAGCTCTGGATTCTCTGGAGGGGCACACAAAGGCATCCATCTCCAGGGCACAGTCCAGAGCACACTGTGGGGAAGCATCATAACACACTGATCCTGTTCTGAGCAAGATCTTCACTGCCAAAACACCAGGTCATAGACAGAGCCTGTTCAAGTCGAGCTTGTGGTGCAGCAGCCTCAGCCATGACACACTGTCAGAGACCAAAAGTACCTCCAGCTCCCACATTCCCCTGCTACCACCTGAATGTCAGCTGATAGCAGAAGTACTTACTGTTGCCTTTGTTCCCACCCCCCCCCCAGCAAAACTGAGAGATTGCTCAATTAAGGAACAGACAGAACAGTCTGACTGAGCACCGCAGCATGCTGAGCTCCACATCCTCCACCACAAACCTTCCTGGCTGGTCCTAACAGCTTCCAGACTCCAACATGAGAATGGCAGATGTGTTACTCCAGGAAAACCTCATAGATAGTCCCACATCCCTCTCTGCTGATCAGCACGCAGCTAGTTTCCTCTCCAGCCCCAGGACCTCCATCACCAACCCTCCTGCTCTGTGCCAGGCAGCACACAGCAGGACCCCAGCCAAGCCAAGCCCCCACAGCAGGAGGCTGCTGCTCTGTTCACCTTTCTAGACTCCACAAAGTTCTTCCCCAGTCCAGAGGTACAGCTGTGGTACTTGACAAGTGGATCCAGGTATTCTGGCTTCTGCTTGAACAGCCACAGCTAGGAAGAACAGCACAGAGTCACGCAGGCAGTCCCAATCAAACCTATAGGTAGGGACCCAGCTGCTGGCTGACATGGGTGAAAACATCATGGTTGCTTTCATTAAGCATGAGGAGACTAGATACCTGGAGAAGAAATTCCAAACTGGCTGCCCTCAGCTTCAACCTACCCTGCCTGCACTGCCCTCTGGCTATGCACCTGTGGTTTGACAGCAAGCAGGCAGGGTAATACTCTCTCCATTAGGGGAAGAAGAGGCAGAGGTTTGCCTAAATCCCCCCTTCTCTGGGCACCTGACAAAGGGACCTGTGGGATCAGCCCTGATCACTGCTGGTCTCCCAGCACTCTCTGCTGTGAGGGATTCAGAGGAGAAATCCAGCACACATACCCCAGCCCTGTACAGGGGCTCTTGGTTAAAGCCTGCAGGTGCTGGGAAGAGCTACCCAAGAAAGAGCACTGTTAATTTAATAGTGAAGCACTTACATGAGCTTCTGCTCCATTATACGGCGACAGAGTGTAAGTCTTGGCAAAGAAGCGTATCTGATGAGGAAAAAGAAAAATACAAGGAGGAATCAGTATTTTGACCCAAGGTTTCTTTGACAAGCCCAACAACACAATCAAACCATCTACCAGGGATAGAAATGCTTTCAAAGCTGCCTACAGTCAATGCTGCACACTTACAACTGAAGCATCCCTCTATCCCCACAAGCTTGGTTCCCTGGGCCACCCACCAGACCAGCAAGCCTCACTCCACAGGCAGAAGGAGGCAGGCAACAAGGCAAGCACACGGCCCACAGACACTTTGCCTCCTGCCTTGTGTGGTTGCGATATGGCTGGAGACCGAGCGGGTCCGCAACATCATCAGTGCTGAGGACAAGTGAGAAGGCACTGCCTTCTCCATTGACAGGAGAAAGGTGATCTGCCAGGATCAGCCACTGCCTGCTCGGGCAGCTGGGAGCAGGCAGCCTGCAGCAGGGCCAGAACCGGACCGAGTCTGGAAAGCTGAAGCTATAGGAAGAAAGGCAAAGACAGCTTTTGGGGAGCGGGAGAAGGGACAGAGAGAAAACAACTTGGCATTTTTTCAGTGTTCTTTCTGTGCCTCTAAGAAAGTCAAAGTCTGTTGCGAAAACAAACAGCATGCCAAGGAATGAGGGACAAGCTTTGTCCAGCACTGCACAACTGCTGAAAAGCATGTTATTTTGCAAGCCCACACCAGGATGGCACAGGGAGTCTTGCTGATGCTGCTGCAGCTGAAAGGCTGAGCTCTGTGTGCAGTACTTCCCAGCAGCAGAGCTGCTTGGAGGAGCTCTGTTGGGAAAACCAGGACCCATAGTACCTAAGGGCAGGTTGATAAGACCTAGCCACACCTGTTTCTCCTTCCCACAAGGAACCTACAGCAGAATCAATACACCAGCAGTGCCCTCCTTCCAGTGCCAAGCAGATGCAGCAATGCCTTTCCCTTCTATTCTCCAAGCTGTGCTTTGCACCTTCACTGGAAGAACAGCCCCAAGAAGCAGACACTCAGAGTAAGTCCTGAAAGCCACTCCAGATTGCAGGCTGTATCAGAGCACATGGCAAGAGCAGCAGCACCTTTCTGGTGCAGGTTAAAGGGGTGTCATTAGCTCTCCCCTCTGTGCCCCACACTCCAAGAAGCTCCTAGAGAAGGAGAATGCCACCTCTCTCCTCCCAGGAAGCCTGCTGCTCCAGAAGGCCAGAAGGTTGCTTTGAGGAACCACCAGCCCCTCAAACAAGTCAGCAAGCTGCCCACACAGGGCAAGCCTGCCCAATTCAACAGAAGAGTTACAGAGCCATAACAGTAGTGAGAAGCCACAAGCAGGCTGCTCCAAAGAACACCCTCAAACCAGCTAAGAGCCTCTTACCAAAAACATGATGGGCATCAGCAGCACCCACAGAAAAATCGGCAAAATTCTGAAGGTCATGTTGGACATAACGAGGCCAGGACAAACAACACTGGAATACAGACCCTGCAGAGAAGAAACCGAGTCAGCTTGTAACTACACAATAGTAAAGAAGGGCTCCTACCCCCTCCCTCTGGCAGAATCTGTACCTCAAGTGCACCAATGGGCACGCGCATCTGAGAAGAGTGGCCAGCACTTCAGCCCTTTGCTCTTTTAGACCAATTCTTTGGTTTAAATAGAAAACTAAAGCTTGCAAGGTAGGAACCTCTCCTAAAAGGTTCTGCTATCAGAAATACTCTGTAGTGGATGGCCCAAGCAGGAAGACCTGTGGTTGGCAGCTTGCATGCCCCACCAGTGCAGCCACAGCCACAGCTAGTTCCTACGCATGCATTAAGGCACATATCTGATTGCTGTGAACTAATGCAACAAGGCAGCAACAATGTAACAATAATTACAAATAGTAGGTGCTCATTAAGTCCTTCAGACACACAAATCCCATCGTCACCTGCTTATTAAATTTCCTGTTCAGAACCACACTTGTCAGGTCAGTGGCATATTTGGAGGAACTGTATGATTCCTGCCCCTTGGCATGCTGATAGTCAGCCAGGCTGAAGGCAGATTCCCTTGCATTGCTGGAAGAGGTCCAGATGAGTCGTGATGGCTTTTCGTTACCGCAGAGCAGAGACTCGAGCTGACGAATCTGAAAAAGAATTGTCACCACAATTGTAAAGCTTTATGGCATCGTTTTACCATACTGAAAAGCTGCAAGCTCAGCTTTCCTAGTAATGGCCAACCTTCATAGATGGGCTGCACATGAGCCACGCCAAGCTGTGCATGGAGCGTTGAAAAAGAAGCCACAGCTCAGGTGCAGCTTCAGCCCAGGTTTCTCCAGGAAGCTGTACAAGCATTGGCAGTGTTATGCACAGCTCAGAGGAGCACCTCAGAAGTCCACGGGGCCAAGCCTCGGTGGCCTTCTTGGAGGGGAAAAGAGCTGTGCCTGGTTTACCTCTACCCACTGACTACAGTAAGCTTTAGATTGCATTAATCCTTACAACAACTCTGTGACCACTTAGAGCTATTTCAACACAGCAGGAGACCTTTCTCCTATCATTCTTTATCTGTCACGCCCGAGCTTGCACCAGGATCAGAACCCACATCAGCACCCACTGTGCCGTGTTACCCAGACCTACAGTCCAACCTTTGCACAGCCTCACCAGGATGAAGTGCCCAAAGAGGTTGGTGGTAAACACCTCCTGCAGCCCATCCCCATTCAGTCTGTCTGTCTGCGTCATGATGCCTTCTGCAGTGGTCAGCATATGGAGAATCCTCCTGAAAGAAGCCAAGGGTGGGAAATAGAGAGGAAGCAGTCAGATATGAAAACAAATCTCAGGCATGGAACAAAGACCTATTAGCAGATAAGGAAAGCAGCCTATTGTCTACATTCGGCACCCAGCTGTATCAGAATCCATCCCATAACTTCAATCCTCAGCTCGGCTCTCCCATTAACAGCCTGTCACCACAGCATCACAAAACACCATGACCTACAGCTGGGAAACCAAAAAACACAGAGACAAGACCTAGTGAGAGCACACTTCATCCCCCAAGAACACGCAAGTATTTCTCGCTCCTCTCCAGGCCTGGGCTGAGCACCAACCTCCCCTCCAGCCCACAGCTGGCCTACAGCAGGGCTCAGACCACACACAGGGTGCCCCAAGCACAGCCACACCTCCTGGTGGCTCCAGGGCAAAGGTTTTAAACTGAGCAAGTGTGGATTTCAGTCAAACATAAGAATATTCTCTATGGTGGCAAGACCCTGGCACAGGCTGCCCAGAGAAGCTGGAGATGCCCCATCCGTGGAAGTGTTCAAGGCCAGGTTGCATGGGATCCTGGGCAGCCTGACCTGGTGGGGACTTGGAGATCTCTCCCAACCTGAGCTGTGCTGTGATGCTACGCTGAGTTAGGGTCCATCAGTTTGGACCCTTGGTCACCAACCCCTCGAGTCAGGGCTGGCCCACAGTGACACCCACATCCCTACCCGGTCAGAAGCCCCTTCCAGAGGGCCTTGAAGTTGACATGCGGGTTGGGCATGATGCCGGCATTGAGGTAGACAAAGTCCAGGCGCTGGAACCTGCAGGGAGAGTGGGACAGCGGAGTGAACAGCACAGGGGGACACGATGGGGTCAGATGGGGACAGCGGGGGGGAATGTGATAGGGACAACAGGGGCACCCACTCACCTGCAGCGCAGCTCCTGCGCGGCACGCAGCACAGAGGCCAGGCTGCCCAGGTCTACCTCCACGGTGGAGACCTGCGCGGAGGGGTACTCCTTCAGCACCAGGTCCCGCGTAGCCTCTGCCTTCTGGGCGTTGCGGCAGGCGAGACACAGATGGATGCGTCCATCCTCCCCCAGCAGCCGTCGGCACAGCGCCAGACCCACGCCGCTGCAACGGCACGGTGATCAGCGTCAAGCGCAGGCACTACCCTCCCCAGACCCCGAGACCTCCAGCCCCACACGCTCACCCGCTAGCTCCCGTCACCAGAACCACACGCTCCATCCCGGTCCAGACGTCGCTCCCGGCGCGCCCACTGCCGCAGCCCTATATCCGCTACCGGCCCTCTCCTCCTGCCTATGTCATCGCCCCGCCTCCCTCCTCGGCCAATGGGTGCAGGCGGCGGGGGCGTGGCCATACTGCCGGTGGCGTGATGGTGGGGCGAGAGGCGGGGCGGGGCGAGAGGGCGGCTATGGGCGTGGCCTGGTGGGCCCCGCCCATTTACGCACACTCTCGCCCCGCCCACGGGGCGCCCCGCTCTTTGGAGCCGCGTCTCCACGTGTCACCCGGGAGCCCCAAGGAAACCACGACACCGAGCATCTCTTCAGCGGGTTCTCCCGTATATACAGGTGCATCTACTGAATATATACATGCCTCAGCAATAGGGTACTGCGAATGGTGCCGCGATGAAGTAATGGTGTAAAAAAAAGTCAGAGGGGTCCGTGCACCCCGAAATCCACAGTTCCTCCTGTCCACATTCAGGGGTCTGATGGTGCACGGCGAGGAACCGGATGGGTTCCTTTAAGGCACGTGGTCCTGGGCCCACAAAGTCACTGTCCTCAATAAATAACCTCTGTCCAGCACGCAGCACTCCCAGTTCAGAGCCCCCGGGCTGTGCTGCCCTGTGCTCCCCCTGCTGCACTGGGGCTCTCCTCCTGGGAAGTGGTGCCCGCTGAGCACGGGGTCACTCCTCGGTGGCTGCCTCCAGCAGCTGGCGGTGCAGGTCCTGGAAGGAGGGACGGTCTTTAGTGTCCCGTCTCCAGCAGCTCAGCATTAGCTTATAGACAGAGTCAGGGCACAGTGCAGGCTTGGGAAGGTACGTCTTCAAAACAAAAGGCAAAAAGAGAGAGTTAGAACCATGTACAACCAATGGACAACAGCAAGATCACAAAATCACAGAATCGTTTGAGCTAGAAGGGATCCTAAAAGGCCATCCAGTCCTACTCCCCTGCACTGAATAGGGAAACCCACTGCTCCACCAGATGCTCAGAGCCCCATCCCGCCTGACCGTGGGTGTCTCCAGGGACATGGCACTCACCACCTCTCTAGGCAACCTGTGCTACTGTCTCATCATACTGGCCCTAGGGAGCCTAATTCCCCCATGCACCAAGACTTCGTGTTCATGGCAAAGAGCTCTCAGACTCCCCATCCATCCCCTTAGCATCCTGATGGTTTGATGGTTGAACAAAGTGATCTTAGCAGTCTTTTCCAACCTTGATGACTCTATGGTTCTACAATTCCCCCCAGGCCCACAGCCCCCACCCAGTGCTGCCCATCCCGCTCCTACCTGCCGGCCCTGGTCCCGGAAGAACTCCCCGGTGTTCTCAATGACCTGCTCGTCAGACAGCTGTGAGTAGGGCTGCTCCCGGCACAGTGTGAAGGTCTCCCACAGTGTCACGCCAAATGCCCACACATCGCTGGCCGTGGTGAATTTGCCCTGGCAGGGGCAAGCAGAGCAGGATTGGGATGAGTAACACCCTACAGCCCCACGGCTCCTAATGCCTGGAGATCAAAGCCTCCTGACCCTCCCAGCTCCATGCCCAGCATGGGGACAGAGCATGACTGCAATGCTCTCATCCCATCTCCCAAAGAGATCCCTTCCCCCTTGTGCCTCCCAAGGACACCCGCCAGGCATAGGGCGTGACCCATCCAAGATGAAAATGCCACCAGCTGACCCGTGACACTTGGCCATACCAGCAGGATGCTCTCCCAGGACATCCAGCGGATGGGCAGCACGGCACGGCCCTGGATGCGGTAGTAGTCCCCGCTGTAGAGGTTCCGGCTCATGCCAAAGTCAGCGATCTTGATGGTGTACCTCTTGCCCACCAGGCAGTTGCGTGTGGCCAGGTCACGGTGCACAAAGTTGAGGGAGGACAGGTACTTCATGCCGGACGCGATCTGGGTGGCCATGAAGCGCAGGTCACTGTAGCTGGGGACACCGAGCAGGACTGAGGGGCTGGGCGACACTGGGTCCCCCGCTGTCCCTGTGCCCCCACCCATGGCACTACCTGATAGTGGGCACCTGGGCGTCGGGTGGGCTCTGTGCTTCATGGCGGGACAGGAACTGGTTGAGGTCACCGTTCTCCATGTACTCAGTGATCATGCACAGCGGGTCGTCCGTGATGCACACCGCCAGCAGCCGGATGATGTTGGGGTCCTTGAGCCGTGACATGATCTTGATTTCCTTCAGGAAATCATTCCTTTCCAGAACAGAAAACACAGGGATCAAACAGACACCGGCACGGTGGGTTGAAGTGCCTGATATCCAAAGGACGTGGCAGGAGGACCCTCCCCTGGGCCTGGGGGCAGCATGGGGTTGGGGTCTGTGGGCAGGGGATGGGAAGGACCCATGGCACCCAAGTGTGCTGGAAGCTGGGGACACTGCCCAGAGGATACAGCTGTCCCACCAGGGGCTGTGCTGTGAGGGCAGTACCTGGCATTCTTGTTGGCATCGGCCCGCAGCATCTTCACAGCCACTAGAACGGGGCAGTTCGGGCTGGCATCCAAGCCCTCCAGGGTGAATTCCTTGTCCGCAAACTTCTCCATTCCCTCCACCTCACAGAGATGAACCTGGGAAGGAGGCCACAGACGGGCATCACCTCCAGCAGTGGTCTCCTTTGGTCACCACAAGCACCAGCTCCATCTAGCCCAGCCAACGGAGGCTTTGTGCCTGCCAGCTCCGACTCACCTCCCCAAACTGGCCTTCCCCTAGCTTCTCCTTGAAGGTCAGCAGCTTCCTGGGGAACTCCTCGACGGCCACATCTTTGCCAGACAGTAGGTCCATGGTGAGGGCTGGCACCGAGTATGTGTTGCCACCCGTGACGCCCTGCAGATTCACAATCTCAGCCTCGGCGTAGTGCGGGACACCCTCGGGGCCGCTGGCTGGGGATGGCTTCACAAGGCCACTGCAGCCTGGGGAGACAGTGGGGATGATCCTGCCATGGGCATGCAGCCCACAGGGCATGGGGCAGCTCCCACCCAGCACTATGCCCATCTCACTGCAGCACCACAGTGACTCCAGGAGGATCTCCCATTCCTTACCTGTGTCCTCCTCACCCGCCGTGAACTCAGGAAGCTTGCGAATCAGGCGTGAGGGCTCCTGGTAGTCCGGACCCAAGGGAAATATGCGGTCGTAAGTGGAATTGGACTCGCGCTCACTGGAGGAGGAGGAGCGATTGTGGTTGAACATGCTGGATTCACTGGGCAGGGAGAGGCTGACGGTCATCTCATCATCCAGCATCCTCCGTGATGCCTGTGGGAGGGGGTGAGGGAGGACAGAGCTGGGATAGGACCCCAGTGTGTGCTATCCCATGGGGTCCCCTGGGCTCTGTACACTCTGTCCCAACAACAGATCCCGTCACCACGGCCATGGCTAACCCTGAGCCCACGCTCAGAGCCCCTCTCTTGTGCCCTGTCCCATAATGGTGGAACTGGGGAGGGCACATGTCCTTGCATACCACCACTTGTCCCTCAGCCTGTCCCCCTCTGTCATATGGCCCCATGGAGAAGCATTTGGAATGGTTACCACTGAGCCCTCAACTGGTTGGGGGTGGCACAGAGGCCCCGCAGCTGTCCCATGTGCACTCACCTTCTCCAGCATCTTCTGCCAGAACTGCCGCCACAGAATGATGACTATGATGGCCACCAGGATGAAGATGATTGCCACCAGGCACCCAATCAGGATGCGCGTGTTGCTATCGTCCATCTTGAGCGTGGGGTCTGGCAGGAGGGGACAACACACGCTTGGTCACACTGGGGTGAGGGGACAAACCCTGCACCCTTTTCTCCACCAGATAAGGCAAATCTTCCCCTTTTGGAGCCTCTGTGCATCTTCCCAAGAGAAGGTGACTGCAGCCTCCACCAGGTTTGGTGTGAAGTGCTTTTTGGTGCCTTACCGTATGTGGTGGGGGCCATGGGCATCTCCGGGGGAACTGCTGAGTTGTTGTACATGGCTGCATCTGGCAAGGGAGAAGAGGAGACTGTCAAGAACGGGTTGGATATTAGGAAAAATTTCTTCTCTGAAAGAGTGGTGAGGCACAGGCACAGGCTGCTCAGGGGGGTGGTGGAGTCACCATCCCTGAAGGTGATCAAGAACCACCTGCATCTGAGATGTGGCACTGAAGGACATGGTTTAGTTGGCACAGTTGGGATGGGTTGGTAGCTGGACTAGATGATCTTAGAGGTATTTTCCAACCACTCTAAGGACAGGAACACAAGCACCCCACAGCCCTGCTTTCCCCGCGAGCCCCAGGAGGATCCTGCAGGGCAGTGGTACCCGACTGGAAGGTGATCTCGCTGAACATCATCCAGGTGTCAGCAAAGTAGTACTGGCACTTGATGGCACTGGCCATGCGGTGCAGCAGGGGCACGGTGACGAAGCGGGCGCTGGGGTTGACGTCGTCCAGCACCAGCACCGAAGAGATGGCGTTGGGTTCCCACTCGCCGGCATCAGATCGGAAATAGCACTGCACCTCCTTGAAGATCTTCACCCCTTTGGCGAACATGTTGTTGCAGTGCACCTGTGGGGCAACCCATCAGCATGGCACGCCGAGGGGATGGGGACGGGGAGCGCGGGGCATACGGACCTTCATGGTGGTGAAGTTCCTGATGCGGTCAAACTCGAAGGTGATCTCCACGTAGCCACCAGCAGTGCTCTCATTGCGCCAGCCCACATAGTCATAGCCCGGCCAGACGTGGTACTCGTGGGTCTGTGTGAAGTCATCCAGCCCCGACACACCATCTGTCAGCTGGCCCAGGCCCTCCGTCATACTGGCATGGGGACAGGGGCACTCTGTGAGCTATATCTTTACCCCCACCAGGTGAGCTCTACCAAGAGACCCCCTGATTCCTGCTCAAGACTCTGGTCCTCACCTGTACCCGAAGGCCCCATCATATACAGAGTCGTTCAGGTAGATGACGGTGCCACTGGGTAGGACGAGCTGCTGCCCGGCCGGAGCACTGTAGGACACCAGCCCATCTGCGAGGAAGGGACAGTGAGCCCAGCCCCAACGGGGTGGGAGGACAGACAGACAGACAGGCACCCACCAAGCCATGCACAGCCATACAGCTCCACGCGCAGGCACACATTCATGGAGTGGCCGGTGACAGGGATGAAGCGGACGAAGCGTGCAATGAGCGGTGGCTCCAGGTCCTTGAGGACGATGTCGTAGGGGTTGGAGTTTCCATCCAGGACCTAGGGGACAGAACCCAGTGGGCACAACGAGGTGCTGAGGCATGGGGCAGGCTGTGCCCTGCAGCCTCCTCACCTGCTTCCCGTGCCGGTTCCGCCAGGAGATCCAGCGGGTGCCATCCCGGCTGTAGTTGATCTTGTACATAGGGGCAAACTCATTGCCATGCCCCCCAGCGTGACGGCCCTGGGTGCCCACCAGTGTGATGAAGTGCAGGGCACGCAGGTCAATCTGCAGGAACTCCTTCAGGTCGTCAGGCTCCACTGGGATCTCGGGGCACCAGGCACCATCGCCCTCCTCCGAGTCCAGCCTGGGACAGCATGGGAGGGCTCAGGAGGGGCCAATGCTAACCTCATGCCCCAGCAGATCCTGCCCCTTCTCAGCCCCCACTGCCCGTGCCCACACTCACCGTCCGTACTTGGCAGCCGTGGACTCGGACCACTGGCTGGAGGCTGAGATGTCCTCATCGGGGATGTGTCCACCCGACATTCCCAGGGGGTACCGGCATACAGCTGCCGAAAAGCACATAAGCAGTTGTGGGAGAGGCCTCCATCCAGACTCTACTAACCCCAGATTCCACCTGCAGCCCCCTGCTCTTGGCCATGCTGCTCCCCGGCCTGCAAATGGGTCGAAGTCAAGTGCTCGCCCTCCCGCCTGCCTTGGAGGGAGTGGAAAAGTACCAGGATGGGCGGGTGGGCTGCATCCCCTGTGCAGCACTACATCCACACCGCTCCCCAGGGGTTGTTATTTCGCACCTGGCTGCCAAGAGCGCTGCTGAAAGGCCACTTGTCTGGCCTGTTTACCATCTCACTGCCAGCTCCAGCCCACAGCACTCCCCCCACAACCAGAGTGCATGGAGCAGCGTGGGGCTGGGCAATGCCAAGGCCCAGTGGAGCACATTGCGGTCTTGTGTGGAGGGGTGGGCACTGAGTGCCATGTGCCTTCCTGCACGGCTTGGCATGTGCTGCAGGGAAGCCCACTGAATTCCCAAGCTGTAAACCTGGCTGAAGGGGCAGCCAGCCTGGCTGGATGAGGCCAGGCATACCCATGTCCTAACCAGGGGCTATTCCCCGGCCCCATAGCCCCTGGCTGCTGACCAGCTCCCACTTACCAGGGTTGACCTGGGCTCTGGCTGCCAGCAGGATGCACAGCAGCAGCAGCAGCAGCAGCAGGGCAGCTCTGGGCAGGGCCAGCATGGCGGGAGTCCTGCGGAGACACGACCAGAGGGTCACAGCACTGCTGCTGGGATGGGCTGAGCATCTCCTGCACTCAGAGGCACCCTGATGCCGTAACCCCAATACCAGTAGGGCCATGAGAGCTACACGAAGCCTCCAGCAGCCCAGCTCAGGACTGGCACCATTCTGAACCGAAGGGCAGAAGTGCCAGGGATGGCCATAAAAGCAAGGCATTGCACAACCTCATCTTGGCTGGTAGTAGTATCACATTGCAGAGTACAGTTTCCTTGCCTTCTGGCTCCAAGAGATAATAACAGGTAATAGCCTGAGATTTATAGGTTATTTACTGAGATGGTTCTCGCGGCAGAGCCAAGCTTGGTGCTGCTGCAACAGAGGGAGGATGCAGCAAGCACAGCCCGTGTGCAAAAGGTGAGTTCCACAGCAGCACAAACACAACCCCTGAGTTACAGCAATCCTTTCTTTCCCTTTTCTTCTCTCTCTTTTGGAAAAGCACGTCTGTTGTTGCCCTTTTTCCTGCTGACAGCTCGGAAAATGCAGGGAGCGGGCCGAGCTGCCAGCCTGGAGCCTCAACCACATGGCTCCGGGCGAGCACAAGGCTCCCGTTGGCGATGGCCAACTCCTCCAACGCTAAAATCTCAATTTCCTTCTGCATTCCAAGGGACATCCGCAGACATTTTTCCCACTATTCTTTCAGGCTGAGTAAACCCTGTAAGCATCAGGGGACCAGATGCCGCTGTCTCTGAAAGCGCTGGGTTTCTATTAGGGTGGACGCAGGGAGCGCTGGCGGTCCCACCAGGGGCAGCAGAAGGACGGTGGCACAGGCGGAGGTACCGAGCGTTGGCACAGCAGCTGGAAATGGGTTTTGTTCCACCGCTCTGACAAAAGTGACTGGTCTGTCTGAACAGTTTTGCTGAAGTTTTCCGACCGTTGGAAATTTTTACTGCACAACGTTTTTGGAGTTTCTCCCTGGCACCTTCTGCTGCTTCTGAGCTTCCCTCTTCCGCTTCAATTTTATTTATTTATTTTCCTTTTTTTTTTTTTTTTTTTAACCTCTTCTTCTACTGAAATTAGCAGTGAAAAAAAAGTAAATGAAGGCAAATGAAGCTCGGCGATGACCCTGTGGATGTCCTGTGTGCATGGCTCCAGGGGAAGGAGGCACTGAGGCTGTGCCGGGAGCTGGATCCCATCTCCCCCAAAGCAGCCATGACGTGCCGAGCCCAGGGCTGGTGGTGTTTGGATGGGGGTCTGGAGCTGACACTACAGCCCCCAGCATGCCGCACCACCGGCACAGCCTATGCAGAACAGCGCAGCATGCCGGGACCCATAGTTCCTTTCCTCCCAGAAAATGCTGCTTTGGACCTTGGTTGGGCTGGAGGCAGCCCCGTCTTCTGGATCCACAATGTCTCCCCAACCACAGGCTCAGCAGGGACATCCCAGTGGCACATTGCGAGCATCAGCTGCGTCCCCATGGCTGCCCAGAGAGACGCCAACGGCACGGCCCCGTGGCGGTGGGTGCGGACGTGGCCCTGCAGCGCTGCACCCCAAACGGGCCCCCGGCAGCCAAAAGCTGCAGCTCTCCTCCCGCTCTGTGCCACAGCACACAGCCATGCGGCGTCACCTCGCCATGGCGCATGGCATCACCCTGCCACGGCGCACAGCCACACGGCCCTGGCACGGGGAGCCACGAACGGGTCTCCAGTGCTGCGCCGGGGAAAGGGTGCTTGGGGGCACCCAAGTGGCGTCCTCGTATCCCTCACAGCCACGGGGACACGTGTGCCTGGCTGGGGACCGCAGAGACAGCGGGGCACCACGGCCATTCAGCACCGCCGCCAGGGGCACGCTCCGCGCCCAGCCCCGACACACAGCGTCCAAACAGAGCACAGACCCCTCATCCCCCTGAAGCCCCCAGACTGGGAGTGGACACTTCCCATACACCCCAAGGGACTCACCGGAGCGGGATGGGGACGGCAGCAGGCGGGCTGCTCGCCCCTCGCCCGGGCGGCGGGAGCCAGGCGAGGAGCGAACTTCCCCGGGCTGATGCAAGATGCCTCTGCGAGCGCGCTCACATTCTGCGGATTCCTGGGAGCCGGCCAGAAATCCCACAATCCTACATCTCGCACATTTGGTTTCAATTAGGGAGCGGAGAGGGGGAGCTGCTCACCAATCCGGGCTGGCTTTTCGGCGGAGGTTATTTTCCTCGACCCGAGGGAATGTGCGCAAAGCTATAATTTACAGCAAAACCCATTCATAGAGCAGGAGAAAAAATAAAAAAATACCCGTGGTTGGGGAGGGACCTTAAAGCAATAGGCAGCGCTCTCCTTTCCGGCACTCGCCCCACAGCAGTGGGATGCATGCAGGGCCTTGCTGTGACCCTCCTGTGCCCTATGGGTACCCATGGGGCTCCCCAGAGTGGGTGGTGGAGCAGTTTCCTGAGACCCCACCCTAGTCACATATGGGTGCCACCCCACTCCAGGCCTTGGGCAGCGCATGGCTCAGGGGTCCCGTGGCTGAGCACCCATGCCCTGCACAGGGCACAGCAGGAGCTGGCGGCTCTGCAGGCTGCGTGCTGAAGTTGGGCTCTGACATCATTTCCCGGCAGCCGCTTGGCACCGCGGCCGCTGACAACGCAACACAGCACGGAGAAAATAATAGTATTGCGTTTAAATCATGTTTTGTGCAATAGTGTCAGGCCATGGCAGCGTGCTGGGGCCCCTCGGCCCCCATTGCCAGCCCCTGTACCACAACCCCCCCAGGGGCAGTGCCACCCCATGCCCACCGCCTTTACGTGCTTGCCGGCACAGCCACCCCACACCTCCCGCTACCCAGAGGCATGGCTCACGTAACTTGGCAGTGGGCAGTGCTGCTCCATCCCAGAACCTGATGCAGAAGTGTTGGTGTGCAAACAGCCCAGCAGCCAAGGCAAACACCAGCTGCCCCCACCTCCCGGCAGTGCCCCCCCCACACCCTGAAACCCCTCATTCAGAACACGGGCATCCCCAGGATTCCCCCGCAGCCACCCCAGCCCTGTGCCCAGAGGGACCGCGATGACAGTGGCACACAGCCACCGCCGAACAACAACACTAGGTGGCAGTCAGGAGGGACACAGAGGTTTAATGGGGCAATTCCAGTTGTGCAATGTACAAATTATGAGCAAAAAGGGGGTAGGCCATAACAAGGATCCTATAAAAAAAATAGCCACGTTGCTTCGAGAAAAATAAAAATCCAGGGTTAACCCCAGCCCTGTACCATAAAGCCCCTCTGCAGGTACACTGACCATTGGTATGTACAGGTTTACAGATACACGCCCACAGTGCAAAGAGCAGCAACGCAGCTGTGCTTCACGGCAGGGGCATCCACCGAGTGTTTGGTTTTTAAATTAAAACATAAATAGAAGCAGACAACATGCCGGAGCCAGGCACAGCTGCAGCCATGCCATGTCCGAGCACGGCTGGGTCCCAGCGCTGCCTACATGCCATTGTGCACCAGCTCGTGGGTCCCGTCCTCATCGATAACCAGAGGTGCACGGAACTCCCGCTCCTTCACCAGCTCCTCCAGACCCTAGTGGAGCAGAAAGCAGCCTGTTAGACAGGGGGAGGAGGGTGGGCACCGCCCCGCGGCAGAGCCACACTTACCTCCCCGCCGTAGGAGATAAGAGGAGAGATCTCACACTGGATGGGCACATCACCGGCGTCCTTCAGACTGCGGAGAGAATCCAGTCAGCCCCCCACAGGCAGCTGGGGGCTGGTGCTGGCAGGCTGCTGGCACATGGCCCCCCGGTTAGCAAAGCCCTGTGTGCTCCTCAGGTAGGCGTGAGCTGTGGTTTAGATAGGGGCAGCAGCTAGAAGAGTAGAGAGCTCAAGGCACAGCTTTAAGGAGGATCTCTGTGCGCACTACAGCAGCACCATGCCCCCAGCCCTCAGCACCGCTGCATCTGATGCTCCCTCTTCCTGCACCCTGCTGCCATGGGGACTGCCCCCAGCCCCTGCAGGACCACCCTAGGGTGCCCCTTCCTGGACAGTGACAGCACAGTGGTGCATGGGGTCCTGGCACCTGTGTCCTCCTTAGGGTCTGGCTGCTTTAAAGGTAATCATTAAACATCATTAAAAACCATTCAGCGGTGAAGAACAAAAACGTGGAACTGCCACTACCTGCAGCTGTTATCCCACATTCTAACTGCACGATGGCATCTATAAACCTGGCAGCACCCGGAGTCCTGAATTAGAAACCAAGAACCCGGGTGCATCCATCAGAAGGCAGCAGTGCAGTGTCTACTGAAGGGGATGGAAGGCCACCAGTGTGAGTGCCCTCCAACCCATTGGTGCATCCTTCTGAGACAAGCCCAGCGCATGGAGCATGGATATCCCCATGCCTGCAGAGCACACTGCTATTAGAGCAATAATTTTAACACCTCTCTATGCTTCCCATGCTTGTAAATCACAGAATGGTCTGGGTTGAAAAGGACCATAATGATCATCTAGTTTCAACCCCACTGCTACCAACCACTAGACCAGGCTGCCCCGAGCCACATCCAGCCTGGCCTTGAATGCCTCCAGGGATGGGGCATCTACAAGTGCCTTTTGCCATCGGCTCTGCTGGTGTCAGCCTGGATCCTGAGCCCAACAGCTGGAGTTCCCGAGCACAGCTGGCCATCCCCACTACGGCCTACACATGCTACATCAAAGCCTGCTCAGGATGTGCAATGCCTTTCATTCCATTCCAGCGAGTGACCTGCTGGGTGTTGGGCAGACCCTGGGAGACATCAGCCATCTCCCATGTCCTGAGGCTGCTCCCCACCAGCAGGGCAGGGACCAGCTCACCGCAACAGCACAGAACCCTTCACCTTCTCCCAAAGCCTCTGCGGAAAGGAGCACCAGGAAGGAGCAGCGCCACCACTCTCCTACAGCGAGACATGCCTGCAGGCAGCATGCGCCCGAGCCCCTGTTAGTGCCTGGTCACCTCGCTCCGCCTGCAGCCCATTAGTACCTACACCCAGCCCCGCCACCATGCAGCGCGGTGGCACGTATAGTTACTTGTCATTGACATCAGCCGGGGCAGCATCTGACCTTCCATTTGTGATGCTACGTGGGAATAAAGAAGGGTTAAGAAGGATGGGAAAGCCATCCCCAACTCGTTCTGCTTGGTGCCATCTCCAACCAGCGGCAGCAGTCTCTTGGCCAAGGGGAGCTGCAATCTGCTGGCAGCAGCGCCGGGTGCAGGAGAACTGGCACCAGGAAGGCTGGAGACTGCCCAATGTCCTACAGCCAGCCCAGGGGGATGGAGGAGGCTCTGCCCTTCCAGGGAAGCAGAAGCTCACCGGGGGATGGCGGGGAGGCGTGTGCCATTCTCATCCACGAAGTGTCCCCCTGCATTGAGCACCCAGCGGTGGTGCAGGGACATCAGGGCGTGCCGTGCCGTGGTGGGGTTGTCCTTGCCGTTCTGGCTGTCTGCATTCTTCAGAGGAGAGAACTCATCCTCACGCAGCACCTCGTACACCACAAACTTCCTGGGGAGGAGAATGGGACATGGAGAGTCGGATCTGCTCTTAGGGCATCCCCAAGGACACATCCCCACCCGTGGCCCAGGGACAGACACGCAGCCATACTTGGAGAACTGGAAGATGTCGAAGACAAACTTCTCCATCTTGATCCCGTTGGGCTTCTCAGGCTGGATCAGCTGCCCCGTCTCAATATCCACGTGTGGGATCTTCTTCTCAGCAACATGGTGCTGCAGCTGTGGCTCGTAGGTGCTGCGAGGGGCCAAGAGAGAGAGCCTAAGGCGGGCACAGGGACACCACACCGGCCACGGCTCATCTCATCTGGAGGACCGGGTCCAGGATATGGAGATGAGCCCGTACTTGACGACATCTTTCAGGAAGGAGGTGGTGAAGTAGTGGTTGGCGATGTTGCCGGCGTTGAAAAGCAGCCGCCCATCTGGACCCCGCTTCTGCGCGGTGTCCAGGGAGATCTCACTGTACTCCACCACCTGGTAGACACCATCCACACGGCACACCACGCCGACTGGCTCCGTGGGGTTGGTCTTCTCCACCACCTGCCCAGGGAAGGGCATCCGGGTTTACTTTCTCCTGCCAGTCAGAGGGAGGAACTGCTTTCCCTTCCCAGTTCCAACAACACCAAGGTCAGTGAGATCTACTATCTGTTTGCCAGAGCCGAGCCCAAAGCAAACACAAACACTCAGCACCTTTTGCTGTTAAACCAGCCTTTGAGCAAAGCTTTGGGTGTGCAACATCCCACAGCTGACACGTGAAGCTGTGCTCGGTGGCAGCTGCACCCACCGCACGTGTGTCCAGGATGTCAGAGCTGGAACGGGGCTGGGGAAGCCAGGGTGGGGGCAGCCTGAGAACCATACCTTGGCCCCGCAGTCCGCTCCCTTCTCCAGGCAGAACCCGATGAACCTGGGGTCAGCCACCTTCACCAGGATGTTGTCCACACAGTAGACATGGACGCTCTGCACACCCCTCCGCTCCATGTCATCCACGATGCCATGCACCCCCAGTGCCCGGTACAGACCCCCATTGCCATCTGGGGTGGGGAAGGAGCATTGGGAACAGCCATGCTGGGCCCTCCTCCTCAACACGGCCAAGAAGCGGGCTCAGAGGCTCCCCAGCCCCGCTACACCCCACCCCAGCCCTCCTGCCAAGCCGGCACCTCCCAGCCTGTGTCACTCACACACGTCATGGCCCAGCCTCCGCCTGCTCCCACGGGAGGGGCCGGGCTGGCTGACAGTGGGGAGCCCAGCTGGGGGAGCGGGGAACAGGCAGGGGTGCAGCACCGAGCCCCTTGCACCTGCTGCCAGCCACGGACCTGGCGCCATGGCGACCTTGCCCTTCTCCTCCAGCAGGATCTTCCCATCGAAGCCCAGGGCGGGCAGCATGCCCTGCTGGAAGAAGATGATGTTCTCCTTCTTCAAGCCAAAGTAGCGGTGCTTCTGGAAGAACTCCTTGGTGGACTCCATGGTCCGCCCGCTCGTCATGATGTACCTGTGGGGGGGACATAGGGTCTGGCATCCTCACTCCACGAGAGACTTGCAGAGCCCACCGGGGCCACCTCTTGGCCAAGCCAACAGCGGGCATCACCCGCAACGTGACAGCTGGCGGCACCGTGCAGCAGGGAAGCGTCAGCCCAGGGAAAGCACTGACCCATAAGAGGACCACGCCGCCCCAGGGCAGCCCCGGACCGCTCACCAGGGGATGCTGCACGCTGTGCCATGCCGCTCCTCCGCCAGCTGCTGCAGCCGCCGCAGGCGCTGGGCCTGCAGGTGGAAGAGGCTCTTTCGGGAGGGCAGTCCCACGTCGCACATGCCCTTGGGGTAAGGGACGCCCAGCCGGGTGCCCTGCCCTCCGGCCAGCAGCAGCACGCCCACGCGCCCCGCCGCGATCTCCGCCAGCCCTGCGCACGGGAGGGACGGGACACGCGTGGGGCTCCGCGCGCCGGCACGGCTCCGCGCCCCGTCGCGCCCCGCCGGGGCCTGCACCTACCGCGGCTCTCCCAGACCGGCAGCAGGCGGCGGTCGCGGGAGGCGCTGCCCAGCACATCCCGCGGTACCGGCTCCAGCCGCGCGTCCGGCCCCGCCGCCGCCGTTCCGCCACCGCCGCCCCGCGCCCGGCGGAAGAAGCAGTTGATCTCGGCCACGTCCATGGCGCTCAGCTCGGCCGCCAGCGCCCGGCGCTCCGCCGCGCCCAACTCGGGCCAGAAGCGCAGCACGTGGCCCTGCTCGCCTGCCGCCAGCCGCCGTCGCAGCGCCGCCACGTCCTCCTCGCCCGGCGCCTCCATCCCTCCGCGCGGCGCCGCCGCCGCCGGCTGCCCCTTTTATGGCCTCCGCCGCCGCGCAACCAATGGCAGGCGGAGGCGGAACCGCCCCGCGCGTCCTCACTGGCCCGCCCGCCTCGCAAATACCGCCAATTGGAGCCGGGGTCACGCGCAGCCCCCCGAAACTCGGCCAATGACAGCTGCGACAGAGGGGAAGGGGGCGGGAGAGACGGGCCGCCATGGCAACGGGCGCCACGTCGGCGGAGGGAGTAGATCCCGCGGGAGGAAGCTTGCACGGCCCCGGGAGAGCGGCCCGGTCCGAGTCCCCTCCGACCGTACGGGGACCGAGAGAGGTCCCGCTCCCCCAGCGGAAAGAAGTAACGGAGGGCTGTCCCGCAGGCAGCCGGCCCACACCCGCTGCACGGCCTTCGGCCCACGGTCACAGCAGCGCATGGTACCCATGGGCGCGGGCCGCAACCCACAGCCGCGGCCTCACCCCGCGCGCGTCATTTCCTCGAGGCCGCGGCCCCCTCCCCGAGGAGCCGCCGTGAGGACGGAGCGGTTGTGCAACGCAGCTGGCCCCTCAGCCCCCGCTTACGGGCAGCCGTGAGGCACTGCTCCCACACGGAGCCACAACTCCGATGCAGTCCCATCACCTTCCAGTCCCGCCGCGTGACGCAGGGATCGGAGCTTGGCCCAGGCCCGCACAAAGCTGGCTGCACACTGCCGTGTCTCCAAGCGTCATTTATTGATCATCGGGAGGGACCAAGCGCACAGCTGCTCAGCGTGACGGGGTACAACAGCTCACACCTAACCCGGATGGAGCACGCGGTCACGGATCCGGCGAGGGGGAGGGTGTGCTGAGTGCTCAAGAAGGAAGAGCCAGGGTGTGCTGTGCTGGCACCATGCTGAGAGCAGTGGGGATGGAGCTGGGAATGAAGATCGAATCTGACCGGGCCTCAGGCAGTGACCCAAAGTTACTCTCCCTGAATGTAATAAAGAGCTGGAAGCGCGAAGAACGTTCTCTCTCACCCTGCTCACACACACGCACACAGCAGCAGAAACTGGCTGCTGGATTTCATTCCACATTCGGCCCTCAGCTTTAAAAGCCAGGAAAGGCTCCACACAGGGACACCACTCTCAGTTTTGCTGTCTCCAGAGACTTCACATTTCATCCTTCTCCCTGAAGCAGATTTCTCCCAGGTGATACCTTCCCCTAGTCACAATTTCCTCTCCATACACTGCAAGAGCTCCAGCCTATGCTGGGAACATGACCTCAGCTGACAGCTGCAGCACCAGGGAAAGACCCACCACTGTAGTTCTGGAGAAGGACAGCTCACAGGAGGAAGCTCTACCTGCAGCACAGACCAAGAAACCTGCAAGCACCTGGGGGAAAACCTCAACACCTCACCCCTTCAGCAAGTGGTACTGTGAGACAAGGAGAGCCATGCCCATCCACAGCAAAACAGTCACTTTAGATCGAACCATCATGCACACTCAGGTACAATCTAGAATTAAGGAAGACAGGCTTTCGCAGGGCTGGAACTTATGCCAAGCCACCAAGAGCTCACTGAGACACCAGGGTGAGTTTCAGAGCCTTTTTCTATCAAGCTGCAGGCAGATGATGAGAGAGAATGCTAAAACGCTTCTGTTCTGAGGAACTTCTACATCTCCCTGCAGCCTGCAGGGAAAAGCCAGGGACTGGACCCAGTGACAGAGATCAGCATCTTCAACTCCAGCCAGGAATTAAAACAAAACGACAACAGCCTTGGGTTTTTTGCTCAACTCAGCGCTCAAGCCTGGTCTCACTGAGCATCCAGTGAGAAAATGTGGTGGCAGGAGTTCACATCTTACAGATGTATTTCGTTCCTGGCATGGCTCTCACCTTTAACCAAAAATCCAAAGCCAACTGCCTGAAAAGGAGATAAGCTTGAAAGAGAGCAGAGCTGCTCACAGCACTGGAGAGAGGCACAGGTCCCACCGTTGGTGAGAGCCTTCCATGCTCCCATGGCTGGCGTTTAGCTGGGTAGATCCCTCAGCCCTTCCTCTGCCAGCTGAGGCACACACAGCCAGCTCAGTGCTGCTGACCCAATGGCCCTGAACCTGGGAATTTCTGGGCCAAAGTGCTCGTACCGATGGTCAAGTCTGCCAGAGACAGCAAAAACTCAGAGCTGAGGAGGTCAGTTACTACCTAGCAACATTTAGAGCACTTGATACAAATTAAACACTGCTCTTCACATAGAAAAAAAGCCCTAATCCAACCACCATCTGGATCCTCCCAGACAGTAAAACTGCTTCACTGCAAGGACAGTTGAATTAAAAGCAATGAATCACACACCCCATCTACGCAAAGCTGCTTTACAGCTATGTACACCAAAGTAGCATAATTCCGGGAACAGTCTGATCAGCAAATCATATCTTAAAACTCACCGTGGGATTTTTATTCCTGGAAAATCTACCACCTCAAAGGCTACAGAATATTCAAAGAGATTGGTCCTTTCTGGGTAAGTTTGGCAAGGGCTGTAGTAGACAGGCCTCCACGCCAGCACAGAGACTAGTGAAATGCTACAGACGTTGGTTCTTCCAACACACTGCACACATGCACACAGGGCAAAAATCAGGAGGACCATTTAAGTGCAGGATTCCAGCAAGTCCAGTGCAAGAAGTAAACTGCAAGGTAATTCAGGTATTATTAACTGTCAGAGACAGTTTGGGCAGCTGCCTTCAAGTATTCCAGCTGGAGAAAAGAATTCAGGAGGGTTTGTGATAGGAGGGCTCTCCTCATCACTAACCTGGTACCAGGGCTGCAAGCTGGAATATGCTATTCCCCTCTGTGCAGGGCTGCTCCATGCTGGGAGCGAGCTGTCTGTCCCTGCACACAGACACGGCTCTGTGTGCCCCTGGGAAGCAACCATCCGGCTGCTCCATGCTAGCAGCTGCTTTAGGGATCTTCTGCTTGTGCATTAAAGCCACGTGAGCAGAGAGCACACTCTGGGGGGAGCGGTGATGCTGCTCACCCAGCTTCTTTCTCCAGAAGCCTGTGGCTGTTGTCCCTGATGCTGGGAAAGACATCAATCTGGCCAGTTAAGAGTGATTACTGGCCAAGCCCTTTCCAAACAGGATCTCAGATTGCCTCAGGCCCTTTGTGCAACATATGAAGGACCAAAAGTGTCAGTGCTTCTAATCTACAACAACTCTAGTGGGTTAATGCAAAAACAAAATGCACAACACAGAAAAGCCAAGCGTGGAACCTACAACAGACAAATACGTTATTTCTTGTAAGACTCTCAGGCAGAAGTCCTGCAGACACACAAAGAATACTGCACGCTCCTTTCCAAAAACATCACCTAAAGACACTTGCATATTATAGATGATTTGGCATCAGAGCTCAGAGCATCAGTGCCAGCACAGGGTGCAGGCTAGAAAGATGACTCCATGTGACAGTTTTCCCATCACCTCAGGCTACAAAGTGCTTACAGGTTGTGTTGGGACTGAGGCTGGCACTGCTCTGACCACATTTAACCATGCCCAGTCAGTCCCTGCCTATCCCACGCACACAAGCAAGTTCAGCTCAGCCACACCTCACTCCCCGAGCCCAGCACACCATTTGTGCCAAGTGAGACACGCGGCTCTTCTCGGGTCACCAGTCAGTGACAGGGTAGCACTGCAGGCTCAGCAGGTACCATTTTCCTGCTTCCTTCCTTTTGCTCTAAGGGATGTGGAGACTCAAAGTCTTCCCAATTCATCTTGAGAGGATGAGGATGGTGCTTCTGTTTGATTCACCACAAACAGCAACCAAAGGCAGGGAAGCCTTCCTCCTCCCTACTAGAGGAGAACACAGGTATTATAGGAAAACTTAATAAAGAAATTCTCTCTGCAGAGCAAAACCAGGCGCTAAGGCCAAGACATTCAGTGGTCTCACTTCCATCATTTGAAAGTGCTTGCTGAGACCTGCTCTGCCTGCAAGGCTCCCACAGCCACCTTCCAGTCACCAGAGTGCCCGCCAGGGCAGGCAAAGCCACACATCCAATGTAAACAAGCAAGCACTACACACACACACAAGCACACGCTTAAAGCCATCCAAGCCTCCTCTGCACATCACAAAGCAGCAGTAAAGGTTTCAAAGCCCATTTCAGTCCTTTGCATCTCTCCTTTACAGATGACTCAGAAGCAGGGCTAGGAAGCTCTTTTGTACATTCAACTGTAAAACACGTGAGGAAGAGGAGTGAGACAACTCTCTTGATTGTTGCTACTGCCTACAGCAAGTTTTGGTACAGATATCCTCTCTTATAGGCACTCAGTGGGTAAAACGTAGCCACAACAAACTTGCCATCAAAAATCTTTCCAGTCAGCATTTTTTGGGCAGCTTTGGAATCACCAGCATTTGCATATTCAACAAAGACCTGAAAAAGAGAGAGGAAAAGTAATGCCCCTGGGGCAGCATGCCACCTGCCCCCCTCCCAACCCTGCAACTGAGAAAACAGTCTCTAAGCAAATGTTTCCCCTCCATCTGTGGAGGAATCCAGGGCAGTGGAGCTAAAAAGGAAGAAGATGCATCTCTGAGCCGCAATTTCAACTCTCACCCCTCATTTCAGTGGACAGTGTGTTTTGTAAGGTGGGAGAAATTATGAATAATGCTCTACATCCTCAACACTTCCTCTCCTACACATTGGTTTCTCCCGTTCTCTCCCATATTCCAGACCCTCTTCTAAAGCTGTTTTTGGGGTCCTCTCAGGTTAGGGAACTCTACATATCTGGAAAGGAACGTGTGCTGTCCTTAAAGACAACCAGCTATTTTTAGCACAGCTGCCAGTCAGGAGCTGAGAAAGCAGTCCTGCAGCACACAGAGTGACCATGAGAATGAATGCACAGACTCTTCCCTCCGTTCACTTACTTGGCCTTTACCAGGATTTTCCTTTGGAATTAGCAAGGAAACCACCGGTCCATATTTCTGACACTCCTCCCTTATGTCTTCCAGGATATCTGAGAAAGGAAAGAGCTGGTTGTCTTCCACTTTGCAAACTAGAGTGTGCTAAGAAACAAGCAAAGGCTAAATGAACACATCCAGAACTTCCAGTCAACACAGCCTTTTCCTCTCAATTTAAATCAATAATCAAGAATTCCCACCACAGAAATTGATACTGCTCAACAGCCACACATAACAAGAGAGTGTCTGAACTGAGGCCCACAGTCACAGATGTGCAGGCAGGGAATCCCTGAAAGCAGACAGTACTTCTTACACCTGAAGCCTGGCCTTCCAGTAGCTAAATCGTTCATTTAGGATTTGTGACTGCTTATTTCTGGTTATGGCACTTGGAGGAGGGGAACTAAAGCAGCTGCTACAAACCAGTCTTTGTGCAAGCAGAACACAGCCTTTTAAACTCCTATCCCCTGAGCTCACTAGCTTGTGCCACTCACTGGGATTTGAAAGCAAGCAGAAAAGTAAATTCCACAAACATGCCTTGCTACCTATCAAGTATAGCTTTGATACAGTTTAAGAACTCAATTTATTTCAGTTCTCTGATGAGATCTTGGATAAGTCAAGCAGTAAACTACTGAGGATCCTGCTCCTGGGCTCTACAGTCCTGTGCACGTTCTGCAGAAGCTCAGAGCCACAAACACGTTACAGGTTCTGTAAGCACTTATCAAATAGGAAAATAAAAACCAATCTTTTCTGAAATCTGGCATTCCTTAAGAATTCCCTAAAAGCTTTGCATTCTGGTTCAATCTTTCAGTCTTAGCCTATTTTCTGTTGGCACAGCTGACCCTCTTGGTATCAGAGCTCAGCTGAGAAGCTCACTAGTCTTGCACCTATTAATTGCTCCCCAGTTGCTCTCTCATCACCAAATCCAAACAAAACAGTTAAGGTGACATTGCTTTGTGGGAACTGCACAGCACACACCAACCTTCATATTCTTCTTCACTCTGCAGAGAAGCATCACTTAGAACATTCAGCAGCCTCAGCACGGGTGTGGGGAGCATCACCAAATCTTCGATATGGGGAGCTGTTTGACACCCACAGAGTTAGAGAAAGCAAAAGAAATCAAAGCAGCACAAAAACATAAAGCTGACTCAACATGCACTCCTATCATACACAAGAACTTCCTGCTCCTTGCAATGTAGTTTTGCTTCACTCTATTATTACCTGCATTTACACAGATGATGTATTTTCCCCATTTCCAATGCATCTTTGCCTGTGCACTGATAGATTCTCCCAAAGGATTCAGTATAGTTTGCAATGATACTGAGGCCAGCACTTGAAATCGCTTTTAAAATTACAAAGCTAACAGCAATTAAGACTAGCACTGTGCCTGCTTAGCTCAGATTTAGAACTTGATGAGACCTCAAGGGCTATGATAGTTGAGCAAACTACCCCTTATATACAGCAATGAGAGAAGATGAAAGCTGCAACCTGCTCCTCCTGTTACTGGTACCAGACAAGCTAGAAACAAGCCAGACAGCTTCTATAACTTCAGTTCTTAAGCTATACTAAGGCACAAGCCTCAGCTGATTCTACATTATATTCAAGTTCTTCCCTTAACCCCATCAAAATCCAAATGCAACATGTTGTTTTGAAGACCTGCGCGCCATCTTGCAGGAGAAAAAGTGAAAATGTTTAATTACATAAAGCAGTGCTAAGAAGCTGGGGCCACATAATGAAGGTAAGGTCCCGTGAACAACTTTACAGGAGCAGAAATAAAGAGAAGGGAGGCGAACAAACCCCTACAACTCAGAGCCACCTGACAAATGCATTTCTTGCAATACCCTTCTGTCCTAGGGTGTACTTTCTGCCTAGCACCGCTGCTCCTGTTCAGTCCCAGATGATACCAACCACAATGACAACACAGCAGGCTGCAGTCTACAAGCAGCTCAGGAAAGAAGCTGAGGGACTGGAAAGTGAAGACTTGGTTGTAAATGACAAGGATAGCCATTCTCAGCTGTCTTTGCTCTAAACAGAACAGCTGTGTCCAAGTGAAAGGTAATGACAGATCATATTCTGCCTTCATAGGAAAGCAGCTGTAAATGCTTCTTTGTGCAGACACGCTTACGTATAACCTGGGCAAAGAAGACAACCAGCAACTAAGAAAAATTGAAGCTGTTGTATAACCTTGTAGCACTAACCACAGAAGTACCTTCCTAGTACAAACAGGTACAGTTTAAGGTCTGTGTGTTCAAAATGAGACCAGAAAGCACTGCCAATATACTATTCCCTCTGCTCTAAAGCAAGTCTGGCAGAAAGGTTCGACTCCTTTTATGGAAGGTGGCTTTGATTACAACAGTCACAGTTTCTGAAATGCAAGAGAAGTTTTAAAACAGGAATGAGTTTGTTACTTTTGCTCAATATGCAGAGACCCCAACATCTAAATGCAACCTCAGAAGATGCAATATTTAACAGCTTTCACTGCAAGCTACACCAAGTAGCTTAAGAAAAGTAGGGCTCAGATTCAAGGGAAAATACTATCCCATCAAGAAGCTGGATGCATTGATTTATGCTGCAGAAAAGCTGGACATGGAGCTCTTCACCAGTGCTCCTGAGAGCAGGCAAGCTCTGAACAATGCTACCGTATTGCTTTTGGAACATGAAATGCAGAGGGGTATGAGCCTGAACAGGACTGTCCCAGCCCATCTTCTGCTGACAGCCTGCAACCCACACAGGAAGGGTCCTGGGGATACACCACCTTTTTTCTCAATTGAAGAGAAAGCTCCAGATCACAGCGAGGTGGCGTCTGTCTGACCTGCCATGTGGACACCACAAGAGGCAGGCCCTGACTTGCTCCCTGCTTTCCAGGCCCAAGAGCACCGTGAGAGCACACTGGGACTGCTCATCTTGCAAAGAGAAGGCAGCAGCAGATGCAACCACCAGCTATTGCTCATATTCCTGGCTTCCGAACTGGGAATCTGTTAGCATAATAAAATCCATCCACCTACCATAAATAGCATCACACTCTTCAAAAGCACCTTAATGGTCATAATACCAGTTAAGTACCTTGATTATTTCTGTCCCCTTGGTTGAATAAGGCTGTCAGTGCACTCTCAGTCAGTTCAATCTGAGCAGAATTTACTGGGAAGGAAAAGTGACAGCCCACACATCCACAGGGACAGAGCAGTGCTGAGAGCAAGGACAGCACTCTGACCTGCCTGCTGCAGTACCAGAGGTCTGGCAAGTGCCACAAAACTAGGGAGCAGCAATGAGGACAAGACAGGAGACAAATGCACATCCATGTGAACAAAGACAACGTGCACAGCTTACCAAAGGGAATGCTGAAGAATGGGCTGCATAAAGCCTTTTCAGCAGAGGCTCGCTTGCCTTGGTCACAATGAAGCATGCTGGAAGAGAAAAGACATCCTTATGCTCTTGCATGCAACATTCTTTCACTAACAAATTCAAGTTGGGCTGGAAGGCAGTACTGAGGAATATCCTATCTTTAGGGCACTTATGGTACAAAGAGAACAGTCAAGAGCACATCTTCCAGTTCACAGCTTAATCACACCAGAAGGATCCCTTCAGAGCATCTGCAGAGCATAATACAAGAGGTGTTGCTCTGAGATGCCTTTCAACACCAAGGACGTTGCTCACTTACAGGTTTACAATGAACACTGTATGTTCCAGCTCCACCTCTCCAGGCCATTCCGCCCTTGTCTCAGATGCACATCTAGAGTCACACAAAAGTGACTGCATTCCAAGCAGCTCCCACATCTTGTCACAAATGGCATTCAAAGCAGCTAATAATCCAGGGCTTATCTGAAATCATCTTGGGCAAGATCACATGGCACGTGTGTGGCGTCCAGGGGCTCAGGCCCAGCCAGCACGGGTTCATGAAAGGCAGGTCGTGCTTGACCAACCTCATCTCCTTCTACGACTGGGTGACGAGACTGGTAGATAAGGCTGTCGATGTAGTCTACCTAGACTTCAGCAAAACCTTTGGCACAGTCTCTCACAGTATTCTTCAGGGGAAACTGGCTGCCCGTGGCCCGGACAGGTATGCCCTTCTTTGGGTAAGGAACTGCCTAGAGGGCCGTGCCCAACGGGTAGTGGTTAATGGAGTGAAGTCCAGCTGGCGACCCATTTCAAGTGGTGTCCCCCAGGGGATGGTACTGGGGCCCATCTTGTTCAATATCTTTATTGATGACCTAGATGAGGGGATTGAATGTACCCTCAGTAAGTTTGCAGATGACATGAAGTTGGGAGGAAGTGTCGATATGCCTGAGGGTAGGGAGGCCCTTCAGAGGGATCTAGATAAGCTGGATCGCTGGGCTGAGGTGAATGGGATGAGGTTCAACAAGGCCAAGTGCCAGGTCCTGCACTTTGCCCACAGTAACCCCATGCAGCGCTATAGGCTTGGGGGTGAGTGGCTGGATAACTGTGAAGAGGAAAGGGATCTGAGGGTGCTGGTTGATGCTCGGCTGAATATGAGCCAACAGTGTGCCCAGGCGGCCAAGAGGACCAATGGCATCCTGGCCTGCATTAGAAATAGTGTGGCCAGCAGGAGTAGGGAGGTAATCGTCCCCCTGTACTCAGCACTGGTGAGGCCGCACCTCGAGTACTGTGTTCAGTTTTGGGCCCCTCGCTGTAAGAAAGGCCCTGGAGCGTGTCCAGAGAAGGGCAACGAAACTGGTGAGGGGTCTGGAGCACAGGTCTTATGAGGAGCAGCTGAGGGAGCTGGGATTGTTTAGTCTGGAGAAGAGGAGGCTCAGGGGAGACCTCACTGCACTCTACAACTTCCTGAAGGGAGGTTGTGATGAGGAGGGGTTTGGCCTCTTCTCCCAGGCAACAAACAGGACCTGAGGAAGTGGCCGCAAATTGTACCAGAGGAGGTTTAGGTTAGACATGAGGAAAAACTTTTTCTCTCAGAGAGTGGTCAGGCACTGGAATGGCTGCTCAGGGAGGTGGTGGAGTCACTGTTCCTGGCAGTGTTCAAGAGGAGTCTGGATGAGGAGCTACAAGATATGGTTTAGTAGCTTGTGGTAGCAATGGTAATGGGAGGACGGTTGGACTAGATGATCTTGCAGGTTGTTTCCAACCTTGTGATTCTATGATTCTATGAGAGCATCCCCAGCTGAACTTTAAAAGTGGCTCTCTGCCAAGTTGCAGCCTCATGCACTCTGCAGCTTCAAAGAAGTGTCACAGGTCAGGAAGACCTCTTCTGCAGACCTCTCAGCACAGAGTTGCACAAGTACATTTGAATACTGTCTGCCCCCTCTTTTGTTTCTGACAATACTCCCCTAAAGCAGCAAAGCTTTCACTGTACTGTTATTTTTCCAGTTTTCTCCAAATACAGACTCATTGGTGTGAAGCACTGACACAGCTAATGCTTGCTCTTGTTACTAGCACAGTGACAAGGGCATTTAAAAAAAAAAGTGGTGGGTGTAGGTTCTAAGTTGCCAAGAGCGAGGCACACGACTTCACAGGGCACATCTTTAAGCAACATTTCGTAAATGCAGTAAAGGTACCTTTTAATAAGGTCTCTGAGGTGATAAGCTGGAATGGCTGAATTAACCACCCCTTCACTGGCAAAAATGCGATCAATGATGGCAGAACTGTTTGTCTGAAAAGAAAAAGCAGCAGTAATTAGGGATGAAAGGAAATAACGGTGCAAAGCTTGAAATAACCTAGGTTCTGGTAGAAGTGGGCTAGGCATCATTTTCTGAACTGGACGCAGAGGGCTCTGATACTCTGGTGTTACAGGAGAGATCCTTGATGCTGCAGGCTCACCTCAGATTGAGTCATTTGCCTACCTGAAAGCTGGAAAGCGACAGGTGCACACAAATTTGTTCTTACTGAGAACCTTATGATGTTGAAAGGATACTGTTACTGGGAAGGGAAGCAGGAAACAAAGTTATTTCACAGAAAGGAGAGGATGGAATCAGGCTCAAGGCTCACAATACAGAGCCTTCCTCTTGTTTTCTCAGGAGAAAAAATCCCAAATTAGAGCTAACACAATCACAGGAACATAGGGGCTGGAAGGGACCTCTGGAGATTGCCTAGACCAGCCCTCCTGCACAAGCAGGTTCCCTACAGTAGGTTACACAAGAAAAGGTCCACAGTTAGACTTTATGGTAAAAACAGCAAGCAATTACTGAGCAGCATGGTACTGCTGAACTAGTTACCACCCAGCTATTTCATTCTTCCATCTGTGCAACACTACAGAAAACTTCGCCTCACAGCTCTTGGGGAGAGACAGGCTCCAGACACAGAATCCTGGAGCTGTGCAATTTCAGTAGCCTAAACAGACAGCGTTCAGACACAGGCCTACAGGTCTTTAAGGCTTTGAAATCTTAATTCCCAGGACAAAAGGATTATAGAAACATCAAGGAAATACTCTCTAGTTGCCAGGTGCTACCTTACAAATCCAAGGTACAAATAAGCAGCAGGAGAACTTGTTTGGTGTAAGCCAGCAGCAGTTCTTGCTCACCTTCCATTCCTGAGATTGGACTGTATGTTTCAGTTTCATTCCTGAGAACATTTCCAGTAAAACGATTCCCAGACTCCACAGATCCACAGCAGAGGTACACTCCGTCTCACTCTGGAGCCCTGCCTGTGCTAGGCAGTTCTGCAGTTCTGCCTCTGGAGCCCGATACCCGTCTGTTTGAATATATTTCACATCCTACAGAAGACCAAGCAAACACAGGAAGTTAATTTCGCAGATACAGGTTCTCTACTCTACTCTCACATCAGTTTACAGAGGCCCTTCCAGATGGATCACCAAAATACTGTTGCCAAATTTACTAAAAGCATAGTACAGCCAGTCCGATGTGGTCAGAAGGCAGCTCAACTTGCTGCACTGCTGTGCTGATGATGGGGAAAAAAAGACAACAAAAACAGTAAGACTATCTGGAAGAGAAAACACTCCTCAGCAAAACAGCAGCCATCCCACTAACACCTGAGCTCCCTGAATGACAGCACTGCTGGGAGAAAGAAGCTGGATGTCACATTGCATGCACAGAGGACAATGGAAGTTTCAGAATAAGGATGGATGGAACACACAAGATGTGCTCCATGTACCAGAGCACAAACAGCTCAGTCTGAACAGTGAGGATCAGTAACAGCTTCTGTTATTCAAGCACTGATGATCTCCAGAACAAAATACTAAAAGAATGAAGCAGGCATTTAACACCCAGACAGGGAAATTATCAAAGCCGCTTCCCACGCACCTCTTCCATCTCTCCCCTTGCAGTCAGAAGTGCTGCAGCAATCAATACCTGCTCAGCTGCTGGGGCTGGCAGAGGAAAATGCCCACACGCTGCCTAGTTAAAAACAAGACGATGACAGAATCACACGAGGGCTGGTTGGGGGGCAGCTCTGAAAGTTTCCCATCCAAGCTCCTGCCCACAGCCAACACTAGATCAGACAGCCACGGCTTTGTCTAGTCAAGTCCTCTGTCCAACATCTGTTCAATAATACACTGACGTAACTCAAGGAAGGACAGAAAAATACATGAGACTACTTCCTAGACAAGACACAAGAATGGGAATTCTTACCTAGGGAATATATTAAAACCAAAACAACCTGTTTCTCCAATTGAAAATAAAGTCTACGAAAGGCATTTCTAAGCAACGGAGCTCAGCAGCATTTCATGAACCAAAAAAGAGAAAGCAGATAAACAGCACAGTAGGGTACCCCTCTCTGATCAACAAAGAACAGAACCTCTAGCACAATGAAAGCAGCAGTTCAGCAGCCCATTAAACAACATTTCAAGATGCAGAGAACACAGTGGTCATTGCCACTGGCAAAAACAGAGAGATGGAATTTCACTCCTACCATCTGAAGTATGTTGAGAGATTTACGTGGTTGAGACCTTGCTCTGTGTACAGCCATTCCCTGTTAAACAGTAACTGTAGAAAAGTTATGTAAGGATAACCCTGGCAGAGCTGTCAGAAATGTGAAGAACATGGTCTCGACTAAGATAAGGAATTCATGCATATATTCTGCTAAGCAGGGGCAGAGAATAGAGGCTGACATCCAGTCCATATTCAAAGCAGGGTCAGATGGTTCACCCGAACAGTCAGCGTAATTACGAGAACCAGAGAAAGAAATTCAGCCCAAAGAGAGCAGATTGGAAGGAATGGGAGAAGCAAATAAAACAAGGTCGACTACTACGAGGCAACTCACTGAACAAGCAGCAAAACACAGACCTGAAGGAAAAAAAAATATCTGCATTAGACACAGGACACCAGAAGAGTGGTTTCTGCTGATAGCGACAGATTACCAGCACGAAATGGTGTTCAGCCAAGAATGTGGGAAAACCAAACGCAACAAGGAGGAGCTGCTAAGCACACACATTCAAATCAGCTGTACCAAAGAATTCAGTCAGGTCGCCCACGCAGTTCTCAGATACTCACAGATCAGTGAGCCTGTCAATACCGGGTAGACCAGTCAAAGAAATACAGGAATGTATAATCTCCTAGCTGCTTAGAGGGCAAGGAAAGGGACAAGGCAGGATACGTGTAAAGCAGAGTCATAACTCACTCACCACCTACCACCCTGTGACTAAAGGCTCATTTGCTAAGAGGCTATGTGATAAAAAAAACAATCTTGATACCCCTCAGAGAAGGTTACCAGGAGAGGGAGAGATGAAAGGCAGTTCCATCAAGCCAACTGCAGAACCTCCTGAGGCTCTCTGCAGAAAGCCAAGCAGTCTGTGCTTTCAACGGAGGCCACGGAAGAGAATAAAAGGGGCAAGAACAAATTTACAAAAACCACCATCACCAAAACAAACAAGTGACAGTGAGGGAAGGAAAGCAAACAGGAAAAGTAGAGCAGAGCAGGCACAGACCTGACCGTGTTGGGAAAGAACGGACGCCACCTACCCAGGGCCAGGGCTTTTGTCAGTGCAATGACGTGGGAAAGAAGCACCCAGGGTAACAGAAAGGGAAGCTGCTGAAGATAAGATGAAAGTAAAGACAAGAGCAAGGACGCTGCTAGGGATGATGCAACTGGCTGACAGCAAAGCCTGGATTACTACTACATGCGATATGAGATGATAAAAGGAGATCCAACAGAGCTGGCTGCTCCCGGTCTGACCACATGAAAACCAGCAAACTTTCCAGGAAGTTGTATCATTAACTCTGGAATCCAGGACTGTGCGTAGCACAAAGGCTGACACTGATGCTAATCAGAGATATGCACGGGGAATGGGATCGTGGCTTCTGTTTCCTGGTCCAGCCAACATTTCAGCCTTCCAGGAAACCCTAAGCACCATCTCATTCTGGCCATGCCACCTCCCCTCCTACACCCAGCAGCTGAAAACAGCACAGATCCACACAGCTCAAGACAGGGCAAACTGCTTTTGAGAGCAGAGCATTCCAAACCTGATTCCCCTCTTTGAAGCTAAGTCCAAAGTCAATGAGCTTAAAGCACTCCTCCTCTGCGCTCCACAGGATGTTGCGTGGCTTGAGGTCTGCGTGCACGTAGCCTTTGTGGTGCAGGAAGGCCAGGGCTTCCAGGACATCGCGGGCGCAGTGCTGGATCATCCACATGGAGCAGCCCTGGTTGCTGGAGTGCAGCAGCAGCTCAGACACGCTGATATCCAGCAGCTCCAGCAGCAGGCAGCGGGACGGGCCGTTGGCCGAGTAGTGGTTGGTGAACACGCCGTACAGAGTCACTGCAGAGAGACAGGTTGTAAACCTTGGTTAGGAGCGACTACACCGTGATTGTGCTCCTCCCTGTCGCTGCCCACTGAGCTCCAGAGCTGCAGCAGGCAGCGTTGTACAACGCCTAGAGAATGGAGCTCAGGAGAAGCCCACCCACAGCTCCCCTGTGGTGCAGCCAGCGGGACCAGCCCTGCCAGTGAGGGCGATACCTCCTGCCCCAGAGGCCTAGGGCAGGATGCCTGCCTCCAGGAAGTAAGGCCGCCGCCTAGGGATCCCATCCCAGGCTGCCCCCCGTGCCCACCCTACAGACAGCCCCTGGGGGCCCACCCTGCCGTGGGGCGGACGCGGGGCCGAGGCCTCGTATCCCCAGAGGGCCACGGGGATGGGGGGGCCGTTACCGATGTTGCGGTGCCCGCGGAGCTGCTCGAGCGCGGCGCGCTCCTTGCGGAAGCCGTACTCGGCGCAGTCGGCGGCAGGCGGGCGGGAGCCGGGGCGGCGCGCGGGGCCGGGCCGGGCCGGGGGCGGCACGAACTCCTTAACGGCGCCGGGAGGGGCCCGCGGGTCCCCGCAGCAGCGCACCCGGTAGACGGAGGCCGAGGAGCCACTGCCCAGCGGCGCCTGCACCTCCCACAGCCGGCCCAGCGCCTCCAGCAGCAGCGGCGGCGCCGCGCCCCACACGCACCCCGACATGGCGGCGCCCGCTCACATCGCTCCGCCGCTACCGCCGCACCGACACCCGCTCCGTGCCCGCACCCCGGCCCGGCCGCCGCCGCGCTGCGGCCGCCATGACACCGGAAGTGGGGCGGGGAGAGGCGGGGCGCCGCGTACAGGCCCCGCCCCAGACCCCGCCCCCTTTTCCCGCCCCGCGCCGTTTGCACGGGCACTCTGCGTGTCAGTGGGTTACAAAAAAACTTTATTGTGCAATCCGCATCTTTTATCCCAAACTACACACACACACACCCCAGACAACATAAATATAGGGTGCCACCGGCACCGGTGGCCTCAGGGCCGGGGGTGGGAGGCAGGTGTGTGGCTAGGAGGGGGTGACATAGTGACCGCCTTCCCCGCCCCCCCCTCGGGCCTCACCCTCACCATGACCTTCACCGTAACCCTCTCGAAGCCACCGCTGCGCTGAGGGAAGCTCCGGGTCAGAAGCACTGCCCACGGCCGCTGCCTTGCCCGGAGTCCCCGTGTGGATAACCCCTCCTGCGCTTCCCCCCAGGCCGAGGGGCATCTCGGGGCTATGAGAGCCCGCGGGCACAGGCGGTGGGACAGAGGTGTGGGCAGGGAGCTGGTGCTCCTGCGGCCGCCCAAGCGGTGACAAGTCAGGCTGCGCTCCTCCGGGGCGCCTGGGGAGAAAGGATGAGGTGGGGGGTGGAGGATCCCTGCACCACAGGCCATTTCAGGGATGCCTCCTGCTGCCCTGGGGCTCTCCTCTCCTCAAAATAAAGACCCCAAGAACAGCATGTGGCAGAGAGAGAGGTGTTTGGGAGAGCCAGCCCCCTTGGTGCCCTTTGCCCACTGCTACTCGAAGGACAGCAGGTCAGGATGGAGACCCTCTGCCTCCCGGCTGGGGGTGCATGGCTCTGCATGCCCTGCACTCCCTGGCAGCTCATGCTCCAGCCTTGCTTCCCAGAGGGGCTTCTCCATGCGAGGTGGGGTCTCCAGGCCACCCTTATGGATGAGGTCGGGCACGGGGAGGGCAGCAGTGGGCTGGTCCGCACTCGGCCCTGGGATACTGGTAGTACTGAGGACCTCGGGGCGCTCCGCAGGGGAGAGGTCCCTCGCCCCTGCCCACTCCTCCGCAGGGTCGGCGTGTACTGCAGGTGGCTCATGGGGCTCCTCTGTGCTGCTGCCCCCTGGCTGAGGTGCAATGAGCATGTCCTGCGGGGTCTTCAGGGCACGTGGTGTCCGCTTCTTGGTGGTGGGAGGTGGGGGTTCCAGCCGGGGGAAGGCATCCAGCCCCATGCTCCTGCAAGCAGAGAGGCAGTGATGCTTTCCAACCCAAAGGACTCTACCATGGGGTGTGCAGTGCAGGGACACTCACCCATCCTCACTCGCTGGCTGCCCCATGCCCAGTGCGGCGCCGGCGCTGGTGTTCACCTCCATCACCCCCACGTCAGGGGGTCCGGCCAGCTCCTTGCGGCGCAGGAGGTCATTCATCTTGGCCCCCATGGCCTTGCCCAGGTTGCGAAGGTGCTGGCTGCCAGCAGGGCGGGAGGGCTGTAGCAGGGCACCAGCAGGAATGTGCTGTGGGCGTGGCGTGGGTGCCGTGGCAGCACTGGTGTTCTCAAACATGCTCTGGTCCACTGGAAAGGAAAGAGAGCGGGTATGAGGCGAGATGCAGGGGCTGAGCATCCCAGGGCTGCCTGCCAGCAGCATGGTGGGGACACCATCTGGGGACAGAAAGACCATTTCTGTGGCCCCACAGCTGTTGTGCATGCCATGAGGACATGGTGGGGGAGCAACAATCTCAGGGCACCACACTGCTGCCACCAGCACACTGAGAACATCTCTTACCTGGCACCAAGCAGCTTGGGAAGCAGATTGTGGAAAGAAAGAAAGAGAAGGTTTGTCAAAGGGTACGGCAAGGGGACGTCACCAGGACCCCTCATTTGCTGGGGTACCCACCACCTGGGGTCAGAACTGTACATCCTCAATATGGCACTTCCTACTGCTCACCCACCTTGCAATGGCCGAGTCGCTGGAGCTGTGTCTGTGCAAAATCCCACATCACCACACCATCCCGTGCTCAACTGGCCTCAGCTTGTATAGACTGAGTCCCCACACCTTGCCCCTTGCTCCCCACCAGCCCTGAGGATGGTGCCAGCAAGCATCACCTCTGCCACCAGGTCCCCTGAGGGGGGGCAGAACCTTGTGTTCCAAAAACATTCTGCTGTGTCCTGCGTGCAAGTGTGACATCAGCCCTTAGCGATGTCAGCTAGTGGTGTCATAACACAGTGTGGATTCTGGGGCCTCAGCATAGGACCTGCACAAGGGTGATGGATGGATTTTTCATGCCAGCTATTTTGATTGAGGCCATGCCCCATGGTCCCAACCTGGAGCCAACCCTCCCCTGGGATCAGTGCAGCCTGCCTGGTGAGCACCCAGGATGCATCCGGGCAGGCGATCAAGGAGGGGTCTGGCTGGGTGTACCTGCAACAGGAGCCCCTATGGCAGAGGGTGCTTTCTAGGAATGGGGAGGGGAATCCTGCTGTTGCAGCCCACCTCTTCACAATGCTGCTTTTCACCCCTATGTCTTCCTAGCAGGAACCTTGAAAGCTGGGGATGCTGCCTCCGGCTGTGCCAGCTCATGGCCCCCAGCACTGCCCCTATGCCAGGACAGCTCTTCGTGGGACAGTTCCAGCTGGCTGCTGGGTGAGCTCTCAGTGCTGGGGGGACATCTGGCAACAGAGGTAGTCACCTCCACAACCCACAGAGTGAGACAGACCAACCCGCCAGCCAGAGCCCTGGGTCTCCAGCACCACTCCCATCCTCATGGGTGCCCATGCTCACGCAGTAACCCTGACTTACTTCTACCCCTTCCCTCTGCAGACCGCAGCTCCACAGCCTCAATGGGCAGTGAGCTCCCTCCCCGCACCATCTACAGACCTTGGTGCTCACCGTACAGCTATTTCATCTACACCAAAGCAGCCTCTCAGCAGCACCTCTCCTCCAGTCCACTCAGTAGCAGCTGGGAGCCTGAGGATCCCCAAAACCTCTTGGAGGCCCTTGCCTCTTTCTCCTGCTCTTCAGAGGAGCTCCAGGCTCCGGAGAGTGCCAGCAACAGGGTCAATATCACCACCGGGGACATCCTTGCGGCTTCCCAAGAGCAGCATGTGCCAAAGCACGGCTACAAGTGCATATCATGCTGCCGCATCTTCCCCACACTGTGCTCAGTCAAGAACCACGTCCAGCACAGCTCCCAGGAGGGCTACAGCTGCAAGGTGTATTACTGCAAGCTCAAGGCCCTGTTGGAGAAGGAGCACGAGGTGCAGGAGACCAAGAACCCCTAGGTGCCCGAGTAGCCCCAGCAGCTGGGCCGCTGCCGCGGGAGGGCACTGCTCCATCGCTCCGCTGCTTCACAATAAACGCCATGCAGAGCACAGCCTGCCTGCTGCTCTCCTGGGAGGCACAGCTCTGCTGCAGCCCCTCGTTGAAACAATGCTTCTCATGTCCTTTAAGAGGCTCTTTTCCTTCCCCGATGGCCAAAAATTCCCGATGCCTGGAAAGATCTGTTTAGCATCTCTGCAGAGAGATGTGCAAGCCCGGCATCCCACAGGCACCCTTGAGCTGTCGGACAGCCCTGAGATGACCCCGACACCGTTTGGGGCACCCCACACTCACAGTCAGCTGGCAGTCAGCACCACAAGGCAGGCACAGCTGAGGGCTGTGGGGTCCCACAAGAGAGGATGCTCAGTTCCAAGAGGATCTGTGCAATGCTGGGGGTGCCACCCCCAGTGCTGGCTGCCAGCCCAGGCTGGCAGAGTGTGGAGGGCAGGAGGAGTATAGAAAGAGAGAGAGAGTCAGCGAGAAGAAAGAGACAACAGAAAGCCTTGAGAAATAGAAAGATTTATTTAGCAAAAGCCAATCAACTAATGACAACACCCAAGGGTTAAGTGCACTTACATTGACAGATTGGTTTCTCAGATAGACCGAGTCAACAGTTAGTAACACGACAGTTGTAGGAAAAGAAAGGACAAAAAAATATAGCTATAAAACCCCGGTCAAGGTCCATAACAGAAGTGAGAAGCTAGAGAGGCATTTTGTAGGCAGTGCTGGGTTAGGAGGACCACTCACACGTACACGTGGTGCCGCAGTGCAGCACGGCACTGGGTGACTCCCAGCTGGCTCTGGCAAGGCACAGGGGGCTGCAGCACCCCTGTCAGCCCTGGGGCACCGCTCACATTCCCTGTGGTTGTGCTGACCGCGAGCCAAAGGCTCAGCCCTGCCTGCAGGAAATACCCAGGACGCGCTGCACCCACTCCTGCTCTATCCCCTCTGGAGCTGGTGTGGGGGCTTCCTTGGACACCAGGCCACTGGTGGGCACATTGAAACAATCACAGAATGATTAGAAGGTCCATCTGGTCCAAGCCCTGTTCCAGCAAAGCCACCCAGCACAGAGTGCCCACGTCCAGGCAGCTTTTGAAACTCCCCAAGAAAGAGACCCCTCAGCCTCTCTGGACAGCCCGTGCCATAGCTCAGCCACCCTCACAGCACAGAAGTGCTTCCCAGTGTTCACACTGCGCTTCCTGTTCCAGTTGTCTCCATTGCCTCTTGTCTTATCCCTGGGCACCCCTGAAAAAAAACTGGCTCCGTCCTCTTTGCACCTCTCCCTTCAGGTATCTAAACACATCAATGAATTCCCCTGAGCTTTCTTCAGGAGGAACAGTCCCAGCTCCCTCAGCCTCTCTTCTCAGCAGAGGTGCTCCATTCCCTTCTCCATTTCCACGACCTCTCACTGGTCTCTCCTCCAAGAGCTCCATGTGCCTCTTGCATTGGGGAGACCACAGTGCTCCCAGCATGGCCTCACCAGTGCCGAGCAGAAGGGCAGGATCACTGCCTTGACCTGCTGCCTCAGCTCAGCTTGGTGTCCTCCAGGACCATCAGCTCCATCTCTGTCGGGCTGCCTTTCAGAATGTTCCAATGCCTGGGCTTGTTCCTCCCAGGGCCAGGACTCTGCACTTCTCACTCGGCTCCAAGAGGTTCCACCAGCCCACCTCTCCAGTCCCTCTGGATGGCAGCACCACCCTTCGGTGTACCAGCAGCCGCTGCTCCCGGGTTTGTCATCTGCAGTTGTGCGGAGGGTGCCCCATCACCCAGATAGTTCATGCAGAGCTTCAACAGGACTATACCACTCCTGACCTCCAGGGTACAATGCAAGCTGCTGGCCTCCAATTAGTCTGCACTGCTGATTACCATCTGGGCCTGGCTGTTCAGCCAGTTTTTAACCCATCTCACTGTCTGCCAATCCGTCCCATACATCAAGAACTTGTCTGTGAGGATCTTTTGGAGACAGCATCAAAGGCTTTAACCAGCTCAGAGATAACCTGCACTCTTCCTTCTGTCACAAACATACTTACAGGAGCCCTTCTTGTCTTTGACATCTCTGGCCAGATTTGAATCCGTCTGGCCTTTAGCTTTCCTAACTTCATCCTGAGATGCTCAGACAATGTTTCTATTCCTCCCAGGTTGTCTGTACTTACTTCCACCCTCTGTATGCCTCTTTTTTGGATCTGAGTTTGACCAGGAGCTCCTTGCTCATCCATTTTTGCCTGACTTTCTCTTTGATGGGATGGACCACTCCTGAGCTTGGAGGAGGTGATCCTTGAGTATCAGTCAGCTTTATTGGGCCCCTCTTCCCTCAAAGGCCACAAACCACAAGGTTCTTCCAGCAGATCCACAAAGAGGACTTTTCACTCCCCTTCCTGGCCTAAGAATCTTAAGAATTCCACCATCTCAGGGTCATTGCAGCCAAGGCTGCCTTTGACCTCCACATTCCCCACATGCCCCTTGGTGCTGACACGAGATCCATCAGAGGACACATCCTTCCTTCCCACTAGGACTCTCTAGCTCCTGACAGCTCCGCTACCTGCAGTGCCCACCTCCTCATGTGGTGGACAGTGCACAGCACGGCCCTTGCTCCCCCTGGCGTCTCACCCATACCCTGCTTCTCAGCCCCGAGGCGACTGGAGCAGGAGGAAACCACGGGCCTTCCTCACATCAGGGTCAAACACTGGAGTAGAGCAAGAGCTTGAGTCTGGGAGATACGCAGCCAGGGGTTAGATGCAGGCAGATCGAGCAGAGACAGCTGGCAAAAGGGAAAGCAGCAGGCAAGCAGCAAAGCAAAGCAGAAGCAGGACAGGAGGGTGAAAGATGTGGAAGACAATCATGCCAATCCTTTCACCCCATGTTTCCATAAGGAGCAGAGGGGACATCAGGGCTCTGGTTTGCACCCCTTCAGCTGTGTTCTCAGAGGCTGCAGCAGTGGGCAACTGATAAGTGTGCCTGCAGAACAGGGAGAAGCTCTAGCTCCTTTGGAGGCCCTCAAGGACATCTGTCAGCCTCTTAGGGGCTGGTGGAGGCCCTGACATTCTGGATTCTCTTTTCTGAAGAATGAAAACTGGACACACGAAGGTGCCCACACACAGTTGTCCGTCACCTGTGCCACCCACCAGCTCCCCTCGTAGAGTGTCCACCTCTCCCATTCCAGCTGAGTACAGGCACTGATCCCTGCATCAGGCAATTCCCTGCAGTCCCTCATGACTGCTGTCAACCTTCAGAGGGGTTCAGAGCCCCCCTTCTCCATCCTGGGGTCAGCACGCACCCTGAAGCAACTACCATGAATCCAGACCCTGCTTGGGAGCAGGGTTACCCCAGCCAGGTGATGGGTTACACAGCCACCAAGTCACCCTGCAGAATAACCCCTTCTGGGGAACATGAACGTACACTGTGCTCGCAGCAGCTAGGGAAGGAGGAGATCTTGCTTCCCATGGAGAGGCTGTGCGTGTCTGTTTGTGCACACAGCCATTGCCAGCAGTGGTCTGGGGGCAAGCGACTGCATGGAAATGGGATGGTTCATCTGTAAAGCCGAGCGGGGAACTGGCAGTAGCAGCGGTGCAGGGAATTGCTTGAAAATATGACTTGAGAGCACCAGAAAGGCTTTGATACCTAGTAGCTGTACCAAAGAGCTCCGCGACCAGGCAATGAGGGAAAGAGGATTCCTCTTCCCTGTGCTTATTCTCCCTGGCTCTCACTCCATGCCCATTTGTGCCTCTCTAACCTCTTCACAGCCCAGGAGAGGAGCAGGCAGTGCCCAGTACTCTCTGCCTCATGCAAGGACCAACCCTGCCCCACAGTGCCGCAAACACCAGTGCCTGCCGGGAGCTGCCCATGCCTGGCCATACTGTGCAACCTCCTCATACCCCCTCACCTTCCCCAGCTCCTCCTCAGCTCACTCATGCACCCACATTGATGGGGCACCATCTCTCATCCCGATAGCATATCCCCAGCCTCATCTCCCATCATCTCTACCACGCAGGAAAACAATTCATGCTGGCTCTTTTGTCCCTCCTGTCCCTGCCCCATACCTGCTCTCATTCCCCCCTGCAAAAACCTTCTCCAGTTTAATTTCTCCCCCTTGTGGTAACACTGCTAGCAGTGGCTCCTAACCCAGCACGGTTGCTGGGCAGCAATGCCAGCAGCACAAGGAGCCCTGCAGGGACACAATGCTGCTGAGGGCTCTTTGCTTCCCGTGCTTCTGATCTCAAAATACAGCTTGGGAGGACATGGGGACCAGGGAGCAACGCAAGCCTGGCATGAAGCTGAGGGTGCTGAGGACTGGCTGAGCTCAGGACAAGATGACTGGCAGCAGGGAAGGAAGATCTGCCCCCTGCTCCAGCTGAGACACTGCAGTACCATCACGGCTACCTCCCTGAAACTGGGGCTGCTGTGGGCTGCACACATCAGGGTCCTGGGCACAGCACAAGCCAGGGAGGGAGCTGCCAGCACGGCAGCATCACGCACCATGCCTAGCTCTGGCCCCTGCTGCCAACCAGCCCTACACTCCCTCCACCATCCCTGGGGGTCTCAGCTGCTCTGTGCCACCTCTTGCCATCCCCTACACCGCGATCTCATCCTCCAGGCTGTCACCCAGGTCCTGCCGGGGCTGGACGTTGAGCAGGCGCGGCGGTTCCTCCTGGGACCAGGAGTCGCGCTCCTCACTCTCGTCCGTGTTGGACTCATACTCGGAGGCGATTCCTGACTCACGGAACTTGAGGAGCTCCAGGCTGCCCAGCGCCGGCTCTGGGGCATGCGACCCCGAGCTCGGCAGGAAGTGGTAGCACTCCAGCTTCACCAGACAGTCGTTCCTACCTATGGGGCTGCCCAGGGTGCTGGGGAAGCCCGAGCCGGGGCCCAGCTGCGGCAGATGGGTGTCCTCGGGCTGCGGGGTGGTCGGGTCGCAGAGCACAGGAAGGACACTGGAGCGGAAGGTGATCTCCAGCAGGCTGTCCTGGGAGCCTGCTGCAAGAGAAGGGCATGGCTGAGAGGCAGGCAGTGACACCCTGTCCCTCCCGGGCATCCCATAGCCACCAAGGCTGGCTGCGGACCCACAGCCTCAAATGCTCAGATGACGGGCACGTGTGCCAGGAGCTGCTGGCCTGCAAAGGGCCAGGATGGAAAGCTAGCTGCCTTCCCCTGGCTCCTGCAGGGAGCTGATGGCCACATCTGCTGGAGAAGAAGGTCAAGGAGGGTCTCTTGTGGCAAGGAGGGAGCTGGCATAGACGTGCAGCTGCTGGGGAGAGCAGGCATACAGCTGATGGAATGTGTGATGGCCACCCCACACCTCCCTCCATCCTTCATGCAGGTGTCCTGCTGCACATGCACAAGCCAGGCCAGAAGGGCACTAATATTGCCACCTCCCCGGAAAACATTAGAAATGCACCAAAAAATGGGGAGTAATACCCACGTGTTCCCCACAGACCCTACCACTAGCCCCCCTCACACAGGGGCACTGGTGCTGTGCTGTGCCATGTCCCCAAGCCCAATGTCTCTCTGGAGCCGGGGTGCACAGCAAGGTCCCCAGCCACACACACCCTTGTGCTGTGGGTTCCCTGCTAGCTGTGAGGCGAGAGGATGGGGCAGGAGTGCTTACTGGTGTTGTTCCCCGCCAGCTTCAACTCCAGCTCCTGCACCTGCTTGACCAGGAGTGAGATGTGCTGCAGCAAGTCCTTGTTCTGGAGCAGGAGTTGGTGCACACGTGCTTGTGCCTCTAGGCGTGCTGCCGCCTCTGCAGCCAGCTGGTCCTTCAGCAGGTGAACCTGTGGGACAGGAGACACACCATCATATCGGAGTACACTCAGTGACCATGGGGAATGCAAGGGAGCCCTTTGCACAGTGCTGCTGGGTGAGGCAGCAGCTGGTGGTGGTGGTGGAATTGCAATTAAATGCTAAGCAGGTGCACAATCTCCATGCTGACAGCATCAGCCTGGAAAAAAATCCTTCCCCTCTGCATCGCAGGAGCCTGCAGTAGGGCTTGGGGTGGTGCTCAGGTGCTGCAGGGAAGCAGCCAGCAGAGCCCACATGTCGCAGCTGGCAGAGGGGCAGTGCCTTGTGCCACCAGTCCCCAGGGACAACATTCAGATAGACATTTGGCCATAATCCAAAGCACAGGCATCTGGAAACACCTAAGAAAAGCAAGTCTCTGGTCAGCGAGGGAGCTAAACGATATTTTATCTCCAGCTAATTACAGGCAAGGATAATTACAGAATGGTCCCTGCAGCTACAGACCCACCAGTTTGACACAGATCCTGGCCAACACAGCGCAGCTACTGGTTTGCTTGTAAAGAATTGAGCCTGTGCCAGTCACCATGTTCAGAGACAAACTGGCTTGGTACTTCTTGAGAGAAGATAACAAGTACCATCAACAGAGATGTTGATGTAATGCATTCAGTCATCTAACAGGCATTTGACACAGCAGAACATAACTTTTTCATTAATAAATTAGTGTGACACCGAATCACCACGGCTCACACTGAATGGATTGGAGAGGAGCTAAGTGACAGCTCTGGGACAAGAACCACGCCGAAGTGGGCAGAGCTCCAGAGCAGGGTGTCAGCCCCTGGAGAAAGCAGGGTGAGCCACTGTGGCTGGCATCCCACAAGCCAGCCAAGAAATGGCTACACACTACTTCAGATTTTTTTAAATCTGGAAGTAGGAAGAAAAAGAAATCAGCACTGTAAAGACCTGCAGATCCACAAAGATTGGGAACTAGCAAAGGTGACAAGTCTCTGTCCCACAAGGATGTGGCTTTGCCTGTATGAACAACATCCTGCTGCTTGGGCAGGAATGGAGGACCCCCAGCAACACAGGTCCATCTTTCAAAGGGAGAGCCATTTCCCAAGACCATGACCCTTGCAGAAGGATCAGTGTTGTTTTTTGATGCCTGGGGAGAAAAGCCAAAGCAAAGCACAGGAAGTCTTCTGCAGCTGCTTGCTCAGGCCAGTTGAATAGCCTTAAGCTGTGCCAGGGTAGGCTCAGGTTGGATATTAGGAAAAATTCTTCTCTGAAATAGTGGTGATGTATTGGCACAGGCTGCCCAGGGTGGTGGTGGGGTCACTGTCCCTGGAGGTGTTCAAGAGCTGAGGAGATGTGGCACTGGGGAACGTGGTCAGTGGGCAGGGTGAAGATAGGCAGATGGTTGGCCTGGGTGACCTTAGCATTCTTTTCCAATGTTATTGATTCTATGAAAGATAAACAGTTGGAGAGAGCTCTGGAAGGTGTCAGGGGACAAGCAAAGCTATGGTCATTGGGCAAGTGGAGGAGCCAGAGCTGCTGAAATGAAGAATACTCACGCAGAGTGAACTGTTGGCTTTGGTCGGCCAGGATTAATGCCACAGTGCGGCATTTGCCACATGCCTCATGTAGGGTCTCCCCACGCTTCAATGTTGCACCCCCAGAAAGCAGTGTTGGGACAAACCTGTGCCACAGCCACTTGTGTCTGCTGCTGCTGCTGCTGCAGGAGCTGCTGCAGGAGCTGCATTTGGTGGTGGGCGGACAGAGGTGTGCCCAGGTCGGGCAGCGGGGCGGACGAGGGCAGCAGCATCTTGGGTGAAGCAGTCAGGATGTCATCAGGGTGGAGGCAGCCCTGCAACATACCAACATCAATAAGGGCAACCCTGTGCCTCCACAGCCCCAAGAGCTGCCAGGCACAGAGCAGTCCCCGAAATTTCCAGGAATAAGGCTGCTGCACTCGAAGCAAATCAAGCTTTGCTGAGGCAGGGGGAGCCTGCTGAAAAGCTCTGAGAACAGTTTTTGCCTGGGGCTGGCTGATGGGCTCGCTGACCTCCCCGTGTTCCCCCAGGCTTGTGACAAAAGCACAAATATTATTGCAGTAAGTTTTGGAAAAGGCTGCCGTTTCCCATGGAAATTTCCACTGTCTCAAAAATAACCTTTTTTTGAAGCGTGTGAGAAAAACAGTTATCCCTATCAGCTCTGCCCCAACTCTTTCCATGTGGCTGAGCTTCAGTACGGTGCTCTGCAGACGCAGCCCGACCCTGAGCCAAAGGGCAGCGGCAGACGGCTTTGATCTGGGGGCCGGGAATGCTACAAAATCCCTCCTGACCCCCAGGCCCCAGAGGGACCCACACACCTTGGCGTCACCGCTCGCCTCCTTGCCCACAGCATCCAGGTCCGTGACACCGCGGCTGAAGTCGAGGATGTCAGCCCCGGGCAGTGGCAGCTCCACAGCATCGATGTCGGTCTCCTCGGCCGAGGTGGCTGCCCGCTCTGCAGCAGTGAGGCGGCAGGCTGTGGGACAGCAGGGCATGGCTGGGGTGAGCACTGGAACCCTGCGTTCCCCCCATCATTCCCTGTACACCCATCCTCAGCTGCCCCATCCGTTTGATCTCCGCTCGCTTGCATTTCCCCCAGCAGGAGCTACCCAAGCACATTAACGTTTAAGCCAAAGTCCCTTGTAATGCTCCTTAGGGCTCCCCAGATGCTGTACCCCAGAGCAGTTCATGTCCCCTGCAGGCTGGGGACTTGCACATCATGTTTCCATGGCTGTGCTTCTGTGGCTGCCAGGGGCAGCGTTCACAGATGAACACACCCAGGGACCAGCAGCCAAAAGCCCTGGATTTGGGGGAAGCTGGCCATCGAGAGCAGGAGACACAGAAAGCAGAAGGTAAACAAGAGGTTATGGGAAAACAAAAAGGACGGATACTCAGAAATCCCCAGGGAACTGCATACCGAGGCCAGGACATTGTGCAGAGGAAAAACAAACAATGAGCCACTCAGGTCAGCAGCAGCCCCTCAGGACAGCACTGCTGCAGGGTCAGGCAGCTCCACAGGACCCTGCACCCTGTGGGGGACGGGGAATCTGAATGCAGACAGGCAGCAGGATCTGCTGACATCCCAAAGGGCCACTAAAATGGGCTTGAAGAAGGCTGCAGGTGTGCAAGCCAGCTCTTGCCGAACAGCCGCCCGCTCCCCTCTCTTACAATTCCGAGCATCAGGCACAAGCCTGGGGATGTGGGGACAGTCCCTGCTTTGGCCCCTTTCCTGGCAGCAGCGAGGAAGTGTTTGCAGCATGTGAAGCGGAGAGCACTTGGGCACCCAGCCGAGCCCAGAGCGCTGCTAATGGGCTCCCAGCACGGGGGATGTCTGTGAGGATGAAGGTTAACACCTAGTGAAGGCTCCTTGCTGGGCAAGATCCCGCCACACTGCAGGACAGACTGCCGTGCAAATCCGTTCCCTGCAGGTGTCAGCCGGCAGCAAGCTTCACAGAGAGACAGAGGCTCTGCAGACGGTGTCTGCCAGCCATGTCAGCAATGGTCTGCAGCCCCTTCACCCTGGCAAGATACCTGGGACATCCAGATCGTCCCCATTCCTCTCGCTGTCCCCGTCATCCTGCCCGTCTGCATTTTGCTGGGTGTGCTGCAGGCTCAGCTTGTGGCAGACCTCAAACGCCTGTCCCACTGTCCGCACGATGCGCATGGCTTGGCTCTGCAGCAGAAAGGAGAGAAGCAGAGGCATCAGCCCATTGTGAGCAGCTGCCTGGCTTTCTGTGCATCGTCACTGCGGCTGCAGCTCAGAATGCAAACCATCGTGATTCCGGGTCCCGGCCCAGCCACCCCGCTGGGATGTGTTCCCCAGCATCCTCACCTTCTTCTTGGATTTGAAGACGTTGCACCTGAACACATTGCTAGACCCATCCCGGGCAATGTAGCTGAAGATCTTTAGGTCCTGCGAGTCATGGGACACATAGAATATCCTGCAAGGACAGAAAGGAAGGGGAGGATATTGCCTCCAACACACACTACCCACAGTGCCCAGGATGCCAGCAAGGCCACAGCCAGAGTCTCGCAGGGCATGCTCTGGGTGCTGGCAGCTGCCCAGCCTCTGCAGCACGGCCCTGCAAAAGCCCAGCAGAAATTCTTTTTTGGCAGTGGTTCCACCTGGGGTGAAAAAAAATCCTGTGCTGACTCAGCAGCAGCAAACACTTCATGAAGACAGCACAGCGATTACTCTGCTCAGCCCCCATGGCAGCGCTGGGGGTCCCAGGTTGCAGAAGACCCGCAGGAACAAAATCTCTGTGCCTTTTTGGTGTGCTGGTCTCCTCTACCCCAGCCAGCCCACTGGGTGGATGCTGGGAATGCACAGCAAGCCAGAGCAGCTGCCCTGTGCCCTCTGAAGTCACCACAGAATAGTTCTATCTGCCATCGCGCCCCAGCCCGTGGAGCCACCCTGCCATCAGGTCTCTCCCTTCCCCAGCAGGGTGTAGCTTTATTGCTCTAATTGGGATCGTTAAAAGGGGCTTAGTGGCACCTGGCCTGGCTGTCCCGCAGAACTCAGGAGAGGTTTTCCTGCAGGAGTGTGCCTGCTCCCAGCTGAGCAAGGACCCACCAGCCATCACAGCACAGCTCAGGGCTCAGCTCGGGCTGCAGGGTGCTGGTGTGACACGTCAGAGCCTTTGCACCATCCCTAAGTGATCTTACCTGTAAATGGGATCATGCATGACGAGCATTTTGTTCTCGTCCCAGGCCCATTCTTTTTTCTGCAAGGGAAAAAGCTGAAAATGAGTACGTCAGATGCTGCCCTCGTGATCGAGAATGGGGCAGAGGCAGTGCTGGGGCAGTGCTTGCAGTAGCCCTGCTGCTGCCCTACAGCCCCAGCAGATGACCTGCCCAGTGTGCAGACGAAAAGCCCCGCGCAGCCAGACTGCTTCCTGCCCAAAGCACAGCCAGGGGCCTCCTGGTTATCCATGGATAACCATCTCACTGCACATCCAGCAGGTCCCCAGCACTGCCACCTTGGTCTGAGGCTGCCTACCTTCTTCTTCTTCTTCAGAATGACCTTCACACCATCCACCGACACAATGAGGTTCACCTTCTTCTTCTTGATGTTCTTGGCTTTGAACTCATACTGCAGAGAGAGGCCAAGTTAGTCCTCCTGGGGAGGCTTAAGGGGCAATTCCCCAACCCCTCTCCCAGCTTGAACTCCGGGAGGAGAAACACTACACCAATTGCAGTTTTGGGGGGCTCAGTGTAAAATCAGAGATGGCTGCTAAGGACTCAGTGAACCTCGCCGGGGGAGACAGCATAATGCGATTACCCACTTCAATTAGAAATCACTGGATGGGAAATAAAACCCAGAAACTTCCAAAGATCAATGACTAAACACAAAGCTCCAGCCCAGCCACAGGGAGAGAACACGATTCCCTCAAATCCAACCACTCCTGCATGTAGAGCCCTACAAGTACCGAGGGCTTGGGCAGGGTGAACAGGTCAGGTGCTGATTCAGGCTGAGCAAAGTCCCACACAGCATCAGTGAAAGCTGCCTTCTGCTAAAGCTATGGGTGGCAGTTTTGGGGTAAAACCACAGCACTTTGTGGCTCAGTAGGACAACACACACACTTGTGGCCCTGCAGGGTGCCAGGGGACAGTGGGTGCTTGGCCAGCAATCGTGCTCATGGAGCACCCATCTGCTCCCATTGCTGCAGGCTTTTGCGGAGTCACAGAACCTCCCCACCACTGACATTGGTACCCATTGCCCCTGTGGCACAGCATCCCTGTACCCTGCACTCAAGGAAGAAGGATTTAATGAACTTGATCATTAGCCAGCCTTGCTGCAAAGGGAACAGCAGCCGAGCCCTGCCTTGGGTCCTGCCGAGGCTCCATGTGACATTTCCAGCGCCGCATGATGCATCAGCTCTGGCAGCCAGAGCCAGAAGGCAGCGAACGCTTCTGGCCCCGACCTGCGATCCAATGATAAAAGATCTGAAAATACAATTCCTCAAAGCCATTTGGAAGCAGCTGACGGGGATGAGGGATGCAGATGACTCAGAAAAGCACCCGACGGGGTGATGCAGCTCTGCCTGTCCCAGCTCACGGAGCAAGCAGGCTGGGCGAGCCCATACGCTCCAAAGCCACAGTGATGGGCTGCAGAAATCAAAGCTCAGGCTTCCACTGTGGCTACAGGCAGACTCCACATCCCCTTCCTTCCTGCCAGCTGCTTGCAGGGCTCTGTCCTGCTCCTCTGGTGCAGCAGCAGGTCTCCAGAGCCACTCAGCATGGATCCCATCGGAGCTGGTTTCCAAGGGTCACCTCTCACAAGCAGAGGTGATGCAGCACAGAGCACAGCCCCCACCACCTCAGTCCGACTTACAGGTCCTGCTGCTCATTGATCAGCAGCACCGCGCCATGCTGCTGAGCTGCTGGAGCCAAAGTTTGCTGTTCTGGGTGACCCTGAGTGCTAATTAATCTGGGCTCAGAAGAGACAACAACCCTGAAAAACAGCTCAGGGTTAGAGAGACTATTTTTAGCCTGGGCTTTGGGTGAGTAACAGCCCCAGGAAAGCAAAGCAGAGCAGGATTCAGCAAAGGTGTTACCAAACCCTGGCACGGGCTCTATGGGGCAGAATGGATACAGAGCTTCTAGGGAAGGCTCCCCTGCCTCACCCTACTGGGGCTGCTGGTGAGGGCACTGCCTGGGCTCATCCCTTGCCCGCCCGCCTCGAGGCAAGCATCCTGCCCAGGCCGTGCTGCAGCCAAATCCCTTCGTGGCAAAGCTCCAGCATGAACTGGAAGCGGCAAAGAAAGCAAATTCTCCGAAGGGCTGAGCAGTCAGATTTACTCCCATAAATCTGGCCCTTGATCCTGATGCTGAGGTGAACATGAAGCTCTCCTGCAAACCTGAGCCACGCTCTTCAGGACTATGCCGCATTCACTCCAGCCCAGGCTCATTAGTGCGGCACTCTGACGAGCACTGACACTCTTTGGGATACGTTTCCCATGTAATGAAGCACAGCTCTAACCAATAAAACACTAATGAACTCATGCCCATTGGGGCTCTCTAATGAGACGCTAACCATAATTTAATAATGAATCGGTGACGAAGAGAATTCAATAAAACAGCAACTCAGCTTCCCCTCCTCTCTGATGCACACATGTCAGTCCAAGGTGCAGAGGTCCCGGGGGAAGAGGGGGTGGGTCAGGAGGGCAGAGCTGACATCACCACCCAAAGCTGCCCCAGCACAGTGCTGACAGGTCTGATTGATTCAGTGCATGCTGCAATTGCAGCGGGTGCCCAGCTGTGTGCCCTCAGCCCACATAAACTTGTCCACATGCACAAAGGCTGTGGGTGATGCTGGGGAAGAGACCCCCAGTTGGTAGAAATAGGGCGAGGAGGGAGGGCGTGCACCAGGGAAAAGGAGCAGCAGAGTAAGAAGAGCCCAAATACGCTGCTCTGCAGAGCAAGTAGGAACATCAGCACCATTCAGGAGCCACTTCACCCTGCTCATAACCACAGCATGCAATTTGTTCAGCCCTGCTCACAAGGCTTTGATTCCTCAAACCAAACAGATTTCACCCCGAGCAGTAGCTACACGTAGGGTCAAAGCAAGTACCTGTATCTTTTCTCTTGTTGTGCAGATTGTCTGAGCGAGACGTGAGTCACAGAAACTGCAAGGGTTGAACTCAGAACCGGGCAGGGTTTGCCCAGACCTCCTGGCTCATGGTGCAACAGTTCAAATGAGCAGGGTTTTGTTTTATCCCAACCCGCACAGGGATCAGCCTGCGCTGACCCAGAAGATAATTTGCACCCGGCCCATGGATGGGACACAACCTTATCGCCTCCTCTCCCTGCCCTCTGGCAGAGCCCGGGCTGCTAACAAGCAGGGTTGTTTTTGCACACAGTGAGCTGGGCAGCACCACCAGAACATGCAGAGGGCATGCAGCACATTGACATCCATGCTCACACATGTGCCAGCTACCTCATGTCACCATGAGCTGTAGGATCCGACATGGGGAAAGCAGTGCTCGTGGCACTGGAGGGGCTGCTGCAGGAGGAAAACCACATTTCCCACCACTGAGTAAACAAGGAGTATAAGCTCTGCTACAGACATCTCCAGTTCATGGAGACAAAGCTCAGCCTACTGTTTCATAGAGAAAAGATACAGGATTCGTTGTGCAGCAGGGAAGGAAGAAAGAAGGTTTTTGCAGCTTCCCCACCACCCCCTTAGCTGGCTGCTTCCTTACAGAGAAGGTGTAATGGTTTTTGCATCTTCAGCATGGCTGCCTTACCCCTCTTGGGTACAACGCCAGATTTTGAAATACCCATAATATTACAAGTTGTGTTTAGCTATCTGAATTCTTGGTGCATTCAAGACAAAACCCAAGGATGTCTCACTCATGAAAAAACTGTATTAGATATCTTGTAAGCTCTAAGCACCTATGAAGCAGGTGAATAAAGACTGTCCCTTAATTTTACAGCTCCCAGCAAAAAAAAAAAAAAAACAACCAACAAAACCAACATGTTTATCTTCTCATTTAGAACAGAAACGTGTTTTTCTAAATATCAGAGCACAAGAGCCTTAGCACTGACCTCAGGTTGGTGGGAGTCTATTTTCAACATCTGTCCTTCATGCAGAGTTTTCTGCCTAAATATCTTCAAAGACATGCTCTTAGAAGGAAAATAATGCCAGCTGGTGTATGCATCATTGCACAACACATTTCTACTGGCAGAGTATTAGAAGTGCCCTTTCTTGAGAACAGACTGATATATGTTACTTAATAGAGAGCGCATGTAACCTTGTCAGTTTGGAGTAAAATTATGTACATGCCTTGAGTGAGAGGGGTACGTGTGAAATGCATGAGAATCTCAGCCCTCTTAGAAATAAATGTGTTGTATGTCCTCATCTCACTGTTCCTAAACAGCAAAAGTGCAAGGAAACTTCTACCAATGCACAATGGTGGGCAGATCAGATGCTAAAGAAGGGAGATGGGGCCTCACTAGGCTCAGCATCACCCCACACTCTGAAAAAGATTAACCTGCATAGAAGTGCTCTCATTTCAGTCCAATCCATCTAACTGCAGTGGGTACGGAATTAAATCTGCCCACTGGCATCCTCCATCAGAAGGGGAAGGATTACTGGGAACGCTCCGCAGTCAGACTGCACTAGCAGGGTACAGGCAGATGGGAAATTCCTTGATGGAAGAGCACCTAAATGCAACAAGCTGTCACTGTCCCAGCCAGTAAAACACAAGCTAGGCTTCAGCCCAGTGCCAGCTCAGGGCAACAAAGAAGAGAGCAGTAGCAGCTTTGTGAAGCCTTCCCCGGTCTGGTAACAACCTCCTAATGAACAATTAACTCATTACCAAACAACAGCTGAGGGTGAGTTTAAATAAGGCTCCACAGCTCCAGAAGCCCAAGAATTCCTGCTGCACACCCAAACCCCGCAAGCCCCATCCCTCTGCACACAGCCGTGCTCTCCCAGCAGAGCCTGGCAGTGCGACGCCATGCAGATCACACTGGCAAGCAGGGGCACGTCCCTGCATGCAGCACTGTGGAGCGCTCCGGGACGAACGCTGTGTGTCCCCCCACGCACACAGACACACATCTGGGTGTGCCAGGAAGCCTGCCTGCACAAAAACATCCTGCATGGCTCTCCTGCAGAGGGGATGCTCAGGAGGACTCCCACCGGTGCATGCATGGGTTGGGTTTCGCCAGTGGCCACACTTTGTCCAAAGGTAATGTGGAAGGAGGAGTATCAAAGCATGGGGTGCTGGTTCTTGGGTTGGTGCTGCTTGGCAAAGCTCCTCCGCAGAGATCAGCAGATCTGCACATATGGGAAAACGTAGCTCTATGGTGCACGTGTGCATCTGAAGCGAGCTGTGATTGTGGTGTGCGCTGACAAGGTCAGTGCCTATATTCCCATCCAACTTCAGGTTTAATTTTAGTAACCGTCTGTGAGGGCCGCATGTACTGACGGGTATAAATGGGAATCAGTCTAAAAATACCAGTGTTGCGACAGCAGCAGAGCAGAGTTAGGGCGGCTGCTTTGCAACAAGCCTGGATCGCAGCATATCCATTTATCACACAAAATAGGTGTCCCACTAACACTGACTATTTCACAATAAATTCCGTCTGCTCAGTTCTCTGTTCCCCACCATACAGCTGCCTCCATCAGCTCCCTCTGCCTTCCCTTCAGCTCCCGAGTTTCATTAGCCAAGCTAACACACTGGGGTACCCCTCCAACCTGAGCAATTTCATGGGAAGATCAGAGAAATCAGAGCTGATAGAAGTTAAACCAGCAGCCAAATCCAGGAGTGAGGATCCCACCGCCAGTGTATGCAGGATACTGGTTTGGCTGGTTGCAAACAACCAGGCTGCATGGCCACAGGCACTGCATCCACTGCCTTGGGTGCAGGGAAATGAGGAGAGACCACACTGCATCTGTAGGGGATTCACAGTGGAGGGGCAGTGTGGAAGGCAGCAGGATGCCCCAGTACATGCTGTTCTTGTAGCAGAGCTCAGTCCAGCCCTGCAGACACAACTCCAGCAACGAGCCATACCCATTTTAGTGTTTATCATCTCTTGCTAAAATAAGCAGCAGCAGCACATTCTTTGGAAACCCCATATCTGACTGGAATTTGTGGCATTTTTAATTAGCTGCTCATTAGCTCTTCCAAACTGCAGGAACACGTTGAAGACAGACAACATGCCCAGTTGGGATAGAGCTGTGCTGAGGCCTGGGTTAAAACCGATGGGTAAAGGCTGGCAGCACGGCCTGCAAGGAGGAGGCCATGAGGAGGAGGAGGCCGCACAGGCGCCATCTTGGCGCAGACATGCAGTGAGATGCCAGAGATGGCTGACCGTGAGCAGTCCTCAGATCAAAGGGACCACAGGCATGGTGTGGTTTCTGCAGAGAAGGGATGTGCTGGTTGGCATGTTTCAGAGCACCGGGCTGCCCTGAGCAGCTCTGCAGAAACTCAGCCTCATCAGGCTTGCCATGGGAAGAGTCAGGAAACGCCTGGCAAGCACCTTTCAAAGAGAGCAGCGCTCTGTGCTTCCTTCCCAACATGCTTTCCAAGGCAGGCTCTGAGGCAACTGCCAGGCAGCATCTTTGGCACCACTGGAGTGTGCCCATCCCAACTCCACCTCGGCAGCGGCAACAAAATGGGGCAACAAGAGGAATGTGCCCATGCAGTGCTGCAGGGAGGTGTCGATGCAGCGGAGCAGTCTGGGTGCAGCAAGGTTTGCAGCCCAGGTTGTGACACAGCCAAGATTCATTCATTTGCCTGTTTTACTGCACCAAATTGCATAAAAAGCTTGAGCAACTCCAGCGTGGAAAGCAGATGAGAACGGCTGGGCAGAACAGCAATGACAAACCAAAAGGAAGCAGGCTGGTAATAATGTAACTAAATCAGCAATTACGAAATTCAGACAATTAATAAAGACTGAATAAGCAACAGCATTAAATGCTTAGTGCATCAGAAGCAAGCCAGCCCTGTGGGTCTCATTAAATGGTAACGGTACTCAACAACATTTCTGGTTTGTAACTGGAGAAAAAAGGCAATTATTCATATCACACATTTGTTTCCTGGCTCCTATTCAGCAATAACTAATGCAGGTATTAAAAGCCATTCACTAAATTCTACATTTAAAATCAGCAAGGCTGAATACCGTCCTTCAGAGAGTTTTATAAAGAGTTATAGACTCAGATCCTTGAAAAAACTCTGAGTTAACAAAGGTCTCAAGCTTTTGGGCTGTCAGAATGCAGCCAATATGGGACTGAATACCAACCAAAAGGATGTCAGCACAACTCGACACAGCAATAGTCCTATGCAAAATGAGATCCTAAGCTATCCCAATAAAATTAGAGGTGTACCACACATAGGCATCAGGCTGGCTGAGAAATTTAAAGAATATCTTTTGATTTCCATCTCTGCAAGCAATTTGACAAATGTTATCTAAAACAACAGTACAGCCCAGCCCAAGGGGGTACAATCCACTAACCACTGGATTCCAAAGTGAAAGAACAATAGACAGAAAATGGACAGAATGCCACCATTATCCAGTAAGCCCCACAACAGTGAGAGCACAACACTTATTTTTGTGCGAGTCTGGAAGAAAACAGCATATTTGATATCCAGGTAAAGTGAACTTGGTATCTATTCATTTCAGCTTGATTTTATATGGCAACATCCAAGCCGCTTCCCAAAGGGAAAGGAACAGAAGCTGAATATGTAAGATGCAGAAATCTATATATAAAAAAAAATAGCTATCAGACATCAAGAAGTGTCATCCAGCAGAAAGGACAGCGAGCTGAGCTTCCGCTGCCATGCTGCTGCTGCATACGGGCAGCAGGGTGCTAGGTGTGTGAAAAAGGGAACGTGCTGCCACACAGAAAGGTGAAATTATCTCACAGCATAGTGCTGTGGGAATACCCCCTGATATAACTGATGAAATATCACCTGTTTTATAGCGCACTTGGATGAAGCAATAGGAAAGAGGTTAGAAGGAAGCAACAAGAATATGCATCAGGCTCCCAGACTCAAGTAAGAGGGGCTGAACCACACTCAGGTTATTCAGCTTGTCCAACAGCCCTGCTCTGCCTGGTACTGCCCAGGGCAGGTGTCTGCAGAGCTGCAGCTCTGTGCAGCAATACATAGGTGACACGGCAGGGAACGTGCCAGCAGATTAAATGGAGCAGTCCTTGGCCTTTGAGGACCAGCAGAGAAGCACAAGAGCAGAAAGGATCACGCACAAGAGCAGCATATGAAACATTGATTTCAGCTCGGATAAGCCTGACAAATCCCTTCCTCTTCCTAAGTCACAGTTTCTCATCCGTCAAACAGATATAAAGTAGTGCTTGATCCTGACCTCCTCCTTGTGAGATTTTTTTGCTCTTTGCTCTGCTTTCCCCAACCTCTCTCTCCCCAGAGCCCTCACTCACACAGCAGGAGCCAGGTACGGCATCTCTGCCATGCAGACACCTGCCCAGAGGTGGGGGCTGCCCACATCTGCTCTGCCCAGCTCCATACTGTGCAGGCTTCAGCAGTCAGCACAAGGGAGCAGCCAGACCTAGCGTCCTCCCAGGAGCACAAAGCTGTCACGGTGACAGTAGCCTGAACGCCCTGGTTTATTCCGAAACCCACGGGAAAATTCCATGCTGCATGAAACCAGAAGTAAATCTCAAAAGCAATGCCATGGGTGCGATGAATCATAGAAACTCCTGGGGATTGGAGCAGTGGGACAAGCCCAGCTCTGCGCTGCGCCTGCTGGGAGATGCCAGGACAAGCTGAAGCCCCAAATCAACCCCACCTCGGCACATCCCTCTCAACCTCATTTTCTGCAGTGCTCCTGCATCAGTTTTGGAACCTCTGAAATGCAGAAAGCAGAATGGTCTCACATAGAAAATGAGACAGTTCTAAGAAGTCTAATGTTAGGACCTTTCTAATGCACAGGAATGGTGTGTAAGAGTGACCCTGGCCCCTGTATCACAGCGAGCACCCAGGGATGTTATGCTGGTGACACAGAGCACAGCCTTTCCCCTCAGTGACTGCACATCGGCAGAAACATGGGAACAGCCAAAGCAGGTAGGGAGGGACAGCCTAATCAAGCACCTCCAGCAAGTCCTCCAGCATCTTACCAAGGTCTTACCAAGGCAGTATGGTGCTGCTCCTTACCCAACACATGCAATCGCATCCTCACGAGTCATTCCACAAGCATGTGCCCAGCGACGCCATCAGGGCAAGGTCTGAAGTAAGTGGGAGGTTATTTCAGCGTAAAGCTAAGTGGTGCTGGCGGTGCCAGGGAAAATCAATAAGCTCGCCTTCACCCTCTTTAATCCGATAAATGGCAATTGTTACAGATATCCCACCCGTTCCTCCCAGATCTAATAGAACGCAACCTTCTTCATCCAGGATAATGATGGGAAGCCATTAGCTCAAATAGCTCACCCTGCTCCCGGTGCTGTGCTTTCCTCCCAGCCCCCATTGAGCCCAAGCCCATCACACATCCCCCCACAGGGCCTGCAGCCCACCCCCCCACCGCTCTGTGTTACCGCACAGACTGCAGTGCTTGTGCTGCTTGCCATCTTTCTCCCCTTTTGTCAAGCAAGACGTGATGAGTGGCCTAACACTTAGAAACTCGCCACGATGCTAACAGGTATATCTCAGAGAGACGCTAATTAAATGAGCTGCAAATTACACTGTGGGCTCTGTGCAAATGAGTGGCCACACGCAGCAATTTTCGCACCAGTCCAACTGTGCATGTGGCTTTTGAAGGATGAAAAATTCTGCTTTCAGCAAGCTTGTTGAAATTCAGAAACTTTGCCAGTTTGCTAAAATAAAGCTCAGCTCTGCAAAGCAGAAATCGCACAGAATCAGATGTACCTGGCAGAGCAGGAGGTCTGGAGGAGTTAGACTTTAAAATGCCTGAAATGCCTCCACTTTTTGAACCTGCAAAATTCCTCTGGACACTTCCCAGCAACAGGCTTGCAGAAGACCTCCACAGAAGCAGCTTTTACAGTGCCTATACAAGATTTCATCCTTTCTGGAACCAGAGAAAACCTGGATTAAAGCCACACACAGCAACCCATGCAGCAAAAAAGAGGAGTGGAAATTCTCTGGAATGACTGTGCCAGGTAACACTGCACTGGAAACATGACAGGAGCACTGGGAGGAAGGCATTTGTATATGCTTACATCATGGCTGCATTAAAAACCCATGCAGTTATGGCTGTGCTCAACCATCCTGGGAAAAAGAAAAGGAAAAAGAAGTGTGTTTGTAGCTTGTTTGGCTATTTTCAACTCCAATATTCTGCAACTCTGAGCCTGTGTGGTTAGGAAGGTGCTGTGATTGCTTCAAGTGCACAGGCTACCCTGTTTGGAGATGGGGAGGAAAAAGGGCTCAGCAGCACATACACAAACCCAGCTGCTCGCCAGGAAAACAAGCCCTGGCCTCCATTGCTGCACATGTGGCCAAAGATCATGGAATCTCTTGGATTGGAAGGGACCTCAAAGATCACCCAATTCCAACCCACTGCCATGGACAGGGTTGCCACCCACTAGATCAGGCTGCCCACTCTCACGAAATGCACAGTTTCCCCATATAAAGCTCCTCTCAATCCAGCTCCACAAAACAGACAGAGCCGAGCTCTCGGCGTGCATCTGGCTCTGGTGCACGGCTGCCTCTGTGGGGGAGCAGGGAGCACACAGGCAGCAGGAATGCCAGCAATGCCTGCTATGCACGTCCGGCGTGCCCCCCAGGTTGGGGAACATCCCACCAGGATGCTGCAGCCCAGCCAGCCCCAGCAGTGCTCCCATGTCGTCTGGCAGCACGTGGGGGCTCCCAGGGTGTCCACCCCAGGGACCCCGCTGCTGCACAGGGTGCCCATGCACTTCTGCACCAGTCCCTCTGTCACATCACATCTGCAAGCTCACGTCCTTCTGACAACTTGCATCTGTCCCATGTTATGCTGCACCAAGGCAGCTTGAGTACATGTTTCAAACATCATTCATCACAAGAAGTCATTACCTTACCTTAATCTGCATCCTTTCCACCAACCCAGAGCTTCATCTACACATTATCTAGGCTATGCTTAAGTTTGTTTATATAGGTCAATAAGGGATGCTTTGTTTTGTTCTTAAACATGGGGGGGTTACTGAAGTTCTCAAAGCTGTGCCTGTCCTCTCACGCTGGTGTAGAGCTGTGAAACTTTGGGGCTGAGCTGCTGATTTCAGAAGCTGCATGCCAGGTGTCTTTTCCCAGGACAACGGTGGTCCCAGGGAACTTGAAGGAAGGAAGGAAGAGGAAACAGCTGCCCGTGAGCCTTGCAGAGCTCCCGATGGTGTAACACATCCCCAACCCAGCTCAGAATCAAGGTGAGCAAACCTAACGCCAACAAAAGACCTCTGAGGCAGTGGGCAGGCAGGGCAGCGTGCAGGAGTGCTGTCAGGAAAAGCCCACAGGCTATTTACACACCAAAACTTGAGACCCCTCTGAGAGAGGCTGGAGGCTTCCCAGCCACACGTTCTGCAGGAGAGGAGCAGAGGAAGAGCCGCTCCGGTGGCTGCTGGCCAGGCATTATGTGAACGGAGCACCCAGCATCCTGGTTGTCCCTATTTGGGAAGCCCGATGACTTCAGAGCCAGCTGACGTCCCCTGACCTGCTCGCCACCAAGTGAGCCTGCTGCTGGCTGGCCTGCAGCTCACCCATGTGCTGCTGGTTACTTGAACTCAGAGCTTTCATTTGCACATGGCCACTTACAGGGCACGGACCTGCTGGCATCCAGCATCCAAAATGTCACACAGCAATGCTCTTAGGCCAGCAAGACAAAATAAATGTACCTGTCTTACAAGCCATATGCTGCTGCTTTGGAACCAGAAACAACACCAGCAACCCTCTGACTGTACTGGTGCCAGTGATCCTGCACCCTGCACCAGGCACCCTTCTCAATGCGGAAGCAGGGGAAGACTGCAGCTGTGGGCAGCCCTGGGAAGGGGAGGGCTGTGACCCTCGCCCCAAGGGGAAGGAAGGAAGGAACACAGTCGCAGCACTCACCCGGATCCGCCGCATGGCTGTCACAATCTCCACCCTGCTGTTTGGCCGCGGCACATCCAGGCTGCCTATGTACTGCATGGAGAGAAACAGCAGGTTAGCCCTGTTTGCATGTCATTGACAGCTCTGGAGCCTCACACTGCCCTGCTGCACCCACGCACAGCTTGGCATATTGCCCATCGTGCCCCAAATGCCCTCTCCTCCCACCCTCCCAGCCCTCTCCCTTCCCACAAAGAGCAGTTGCCCTAGATTTCCCAGCCTTGTTTTCTGCCTGTTCCTGCCCCGTGGCATGGCTTGCAGACAGTGGTCACACTTCCCCTCCTGTGTCACCTTTTGCTTCTTTAGCCGGTCCTCATGTGAGCATCCTTTCTGTCTGACAGAGCAAGAGGCTTTCTTATAGGAAAACCCTATAATAGCTTGAATGACTAAAATGGGGCAGTCTTTTGTACGCTGCACATGACTCAGAAGCCTGTTGGATGCTGCACAGCTCAAGTTTCCTACCATAGGAAGGGAAACAAAGATCTATATCCATTCTCTCATTCTTCGTAGCATTCCCACTTGCAAGAAAGAGCCAGATTAATCTCATTAATAAATCAAGATGAAAAAGTGTGAACTGTGCAAAACCCTGAATGCCCCCTACCAATGCCAGCAGGCTTTGCCCCTACCCCTGCTGCACAGAGTCCATGTGGGTGCAGAGCACAACGAGCTCTTCCCAGCATGCGCTGAGCCCACCCTGAGCCCCACATGGGTCCCATGGGCAGGCGGATGGTGATGGTGCAGGACCTGGCTGCTGATGCCACGAGGACATGCAAAGAGAGGAGATATAAAAATAAACATCAAACAGCTGGCTTGCTCGTCATGTGCCACGGCAGTGCAGGACAGCCTTATGCAACCAGGAATTAAGCCCCACCACGCAGCCACGGGCAGAGGCAGCACTCACTTTCTAAACCCAGCAGCTGAAGTCTGTCTGCAAAAGTAGCAATTACAGCCCCTAAACAGAGTCTTCCCATCCAGAATCAAGGGTTTAAGTTTTATTATGAGAGGTATCTTTGCCATGAATTTATTTCCCTTTTTTATATCAAGCCTGGAGAGCATCAGTAGGAACTCTTGGCCACCAAACAACCCCACAGGGTGCACTTTGCCCAAACCAGAGCATCCTGCCCGCATTGCACACCCTGCTGCTGGGAGCATGGACCTCAAGCCCACAGCACCTCAGCACATGGCTCACAGCCTTGAAACCGTCCACCTCTCCTTCACTCTGCAAACAAACAAAGCCTTGCAGTGTGATGAGTATCCCCCAAAAAATGCAGCTGGAGGGATCGGCCTTCTAGTGTGAAGGAGTGAAGATGGCGTGAGAAAGCACTGTGCTTATCAGCACCCCCAGCCCTCCTACCCGCAGCTCTAAGCTTTGCTTGGGGAAGAGGTGTGGGAACAACCAGAGCTGCTGCTGGGAGCAGGGCCGCCCTGTGCAGCCTCCCCATCCCTGGGGAGGACAGGCAGCATGCCCATGGGCCCTTGCCAGCTCGGGGAAATACAAGCTCTCCCCGGGCAGGAGGAAAATAAACACGAGAAAACTGGGAAATATATTTTGCAATGTTTGCACAAATTATTTAGCTTCTGTGTTTTCTTGGTGTTTTTTCATTTCCTTGAGGTTGTTTAACGCTATCCTGCCCCATCAGAAGCGAATTCCCTTGAGAAGGTGATCTGTCTGAAAACACAGGGATGCCTCCCAACTGGTGTCCGCGGGACTGGGAAAGCCTTCATGGAGAGCAAGCATGTCGGCACTCCGCAGCCCAGCATCGTGCAAAGGTCAGGGCTGAATCATCCTGCTGGGGAAGCCCAAAGCGGCCGCCTGGAGCCCTGCCAGCCCCGAGAGCTGCCCTGAGATAAGGAGCCAGCAGCAGGGGCAGAGCTGCTGGTGTGGGAGCTGGAGGCGGCACCAGTCTCAAATCCTGCCTGGGTTCCCCAGCTACTGCGCTAAGTCCCACGAGAAGCAGGACAGCATTTTTCTGCGTGGCTCCCTGCACAGTGCCACTGCCATAGACACTGTAGCATGGGAGCGAAAAGCCAAGGCAGAGATTACACCAGGGTTCCGGGCAGAAGAGGGGAAGCACACCCCAAAGCATGGGGCAGCACAATGGGGAAACCCTTTGGCTGTGGCTCCATTGCTGCTGCCTGCACATGGGTCTGCGGGGGCCCTTGTCCTGCTGGAACTGCTTTCCCAGAGCAGCCCAGGGGGACACATGCAACTCCCCTGTTCTGCCCTGTGATGGAGAGGTTTGCTCACACCCAGCAGGGCAGAACTGAGCTGGCAGGAATGGAAAAGCTGATGTGCCAGCTGACTTCAATGGAAAAGCCTCCTCTTCCTGGCCCTGGCCAGTCATGTGCCTAGGAGCGTGCAGCCCGTCAGCCCGCATCACTTGGGGACAGCACTGGTGGGACAGCATTGTGCCAGAGGGCGACGAACACACTATACTGTCTCCTGCAAAAAGACATGGAGGAGAGGTTTGGGAACCCTTTTATCACAATGATACACTCACAATGAGGAAGCAGTGCCATGCTCTGGAAGGACAAACTCCCAATAGGATGGGAAACCACTGCCTGTGCTCCACCCTTGTGCACACACTGTGCTTCTGAGTTCTGCTGCACAGCCACAGAGCCACCCCAGGGCCTCTCTCTGCAGCTCCGCCAAGTCCCGGCAGAGAGCTTTGCTGGGAGCTCCAGCGAGCAGCCTCCAAACTGACTTAACAAGTATGGCAAAAATATGCCACTGCTGCAGAGAACTTCTGTGGCGCTTGGCAAGGTTATTTATAGCCTGCAGCGAGCAATCCTGCGCTGCAGCTTTGCTCCTGCCGAGCAGACCTTGCTGAGCACACCGTGTTCAAGAGCTGCCAGCACCAACACCCCCAAGCACTGCTGCCAAACCTCTCCCAGGCACCTGGAGGTATGAGCTTCAAGCAACCTGCTTCCTGCTCCCAGCACTGCTCGACTGCCAACAAGCCCAAGCAGGGGATGGAGAAACGCCCACAAAGGCAGCCTGTGGCAGGGCAGAGGGATGGATGGCCCAGGTTGGAGGTGCCTGCATCTCTCCTACTTCAAACTCTGACATTTGCTGGCACTGGCACAGCCCTGTGAGCGGCAGGCAGGCAAGTCTGCTGGATCTGGCAGGATCCGCAGGAAGGAACACACTGGATCCAAGCAAAGTCTCTTCCATGTCCTGTCTCCAAACATAGACAGCGGCAGATGCTCAGTTCATTCTCAGTTTCCCACGCACAAAAGTGGAGAAAAGTACTGACAAACATGGCAGAAAATGCATGGTTGCCAAGATCCTTTAAGGGGAGTATATACATATAAAAAAAAAATCCCACCCAAACCCCCAAACCTGCCTGCTGCCAACAACAGCAGCGATCCTCCAACCCACCTGCATTTATCTGCTCACAGGCCTGCCAGCAGGGCACATCCTGGTGGCTCTGCATGGGGACACCGGGCATCTCCTTCTCCAACACCTGAGCTGCTCTTAGATTTCATCCCCCAGTTTTCCCTTTGGGAAAACAAAAAGCAGGTTTGTGTGCCCTGCAGCCTGCCCCAGCTGGAGGAGCCGTGATGGGAAGAGGTGGACAGAAGGTGTCTTTATTCTTTAAATATCCATTTATTCAAACAGGAAACCATTGCAAAAGTGGGAATTCATGCCAGCTCCCCTGTGACACGCTGCAGCTCGCAGCTCTTTCATCTGAGCGTTTCAGCACACCCAAGGGGCCCGGCTCTTGATTTAATCCAACAGTTCTGACCACAATGGGCAGAAAGTGAAGCCAGCTCCTCCAATTCCCACCAGCTTCATCGAGGCACTTCAAAGATGCGGAGACTTTCAGTGCCAAGAAAGGTGGCCAGCAAAAACAGATCAAAAGCGTGAACTGCATTATTACTCCCTGAGAAGATGGAGCATGATTCTCCAGCTATTGGGTTTATCTCCAGAAAATGGATCACTGTAAGGCTTGGACAGTGCCCTGCTCAGAAACAGCATTCCTGTGCCAGAGTATGTGGCTGCAAATAGCCCTGGTGGCAGCACCCCCAGCAGCACCGCACACGCTCATCACCTCGTGCTTGGAAAGGGCCAAACCTGGGTCTCCCAACCACTGCCAGAACAAAGGTGGTGGGCATGGGACCAACACTGGGTACCAGTGAGAAGAGGAGGAGGACCAAGGCACAGCTGAAGGCAGAGGCCAGGCTGCTTGCAATGCCCCATGGCCCTGAGAGCTGCCCCAGCACACAAACACATGTAATCCTGCCAAGGGCTTGCAGGGATGGATTTCTCCCTTTGGTGTTGCTCTGCTCCAAACCCAAGCCCCCCGTTTTCCCACCCAACAGTGAGACGCGTGCTCTGCATCTCTCTCCAATGAGAGCTGTGTGGGTTTCAGTGCCCGGGATTCGTGGGGATAAAAGGAACTAAAGGAGTGTAAGCATTTAATTAATCTCCACCAATCTAATAAAAGGATGGAGTAATTGCCTAAGCCATCTGCATTCTGCATCTGGCATCGGGAGCTGCTGGAGAAATACACAAATTCAAGAGCAGGGCTTCATACAGCTCGTGCTTGGCATGAACACATGCCACAGGATACAAAATAAGAGAAAGAGGAGCTAACAAAGACTCACACGCACCGCCCCAGAACCCCACAGAGAAGAGATGAGCAGCAAGCAGACCAGGGACAAAAAAGCCATGTCCTCCTCTTCACCCCAAGCCCCCGCTCCAACCCTAGGCCAGATGGAGAAGGGGCAGAGCACTCGAGAACCTGCAAAGTGATTGAAAAGGGAGCTGCTGTGCAGCAGGTACTGGTGGTAACACTGCAACCAACTGCCGTAACCCAGGAGCAAAAGGATGTAAAGTGGAATTTGAACAGTCATTCCCAGGAGCAGTTCCAAAGCAGGTTGTAAGTTTTCTCCATAGACAACTGCACCGTGCTGCTCTCTGCAGACCCTGCCAGCTGCAAGCAGAGGGAACACACAGCCCCGGTGCCCTGCAGCAGGACATGGGGCTGTCCTCAAGACACCATGCAGAACTGGGTGCTAGGGCTAAGATCTGTTCCCTGCCAGCACCTCTGCCCCAGGGGCAATGGGGTACAAGGGACGGGTGCTGCTCAGAAACTCTTCTAGACCAGTTTTTTTTTCCAGTCCAGCCTCACTGGAATAGCTCACTGATGTGACAGCTGTAACTCCATGAATAGCAATGGAGACAGGGATTTAATGTTTTTGCTTTCCAAATTCCATTGCTATCTCCCCCCCCAGCTACCTGCCCACGGCTGGGCAAGGCAGGCAGATGTTCGGCTTTTCTTGAGCTGTGAGCACCAGAGCCGTGGGACACCACAATGCAGTACGAGCCTGACAGGTCCCAGCAGAAAAAGAAACAACAAACACCAGAGCTTCCTGCCAAACACATTGGCGAGAATGATTTATATTTGCAAGGGGAAGCAGCAAGCCTTTGCTTGGGGCCAGCGCTGACCTCCCCCAGAGCTCAGCACATGGCACGCTGTCCCTCCACCCATTCACCCCAAGTTCTTTGTATTGGGGAGCGCCGGGGTAAGGGGCTCCCGACCTCACCTGTGTCCCAGGGCTGATGCTCCCATGTGATGCTACAGAGCGGTGAAGGAGCAGGGTCACCGCCTGACCCACCCGGCCAGCTTCTACCCCCTTTGGGATGGTCGGAAAGACTCACTCAACTCTTGGCAGCTGAGTCTGGGGGAAAGGGCTCCCAGGGGCAAGCGGAGAAAAAATAAATAAATCACGGCTACGCGCACCGAGAGCTAGGAAACGGGGAGCACCGGGGGACGCGCGCCCGCTGCCCACCTTGGCCTCGAAGCAGATGCCGTGCTGGAAGGCGTCCTCGTTGTGCAGGGGGATGCGGAGGTCGTGCCGGTCGTCCACCAGGTTGTACTTGGACTTGGCGGGCATGGCGGCCCCGCGGCGGCCGGGCAGCCCCGCAGCGCGCCCGGCGCCGCC
>JACDJE010000009.1:2585100-2618946 GCA_016647715.1 Pavo muticus
GGCCGCCCCCGGGGCGGGATCGCGCCGCCGCGCAGCGCCGAGAGAGGGAGGAGCGGGGGGCGCGGAGCGCGGCGCAGCCCCACTGCCCCGGGGAGGGAGGGGCCGGGAGAATTTAAAAAAATAAATAATTGAACCAAAATAAAAAACCACCCGAAAGGGGCGCTGACGGAGGCACCGCTGACATCTAGTGCGCGGCCCCGGCTCTGCACCCCAGCGCTGAGGAGGGCTCAAGGAAAGGGATTTTAAAAGGGTGGAGAGCCTGGGAGCTCCCCAGGTTGGGAGCTGAGCCCTGGGACCCTGGGTGGGTGATAAAGGTGTGCTTGGAGCTACCCCGAACGCTCGGACTCTGGAGATTTGCGTGGAGCCCTACCCCTTGCAGGTACCAACAGCCATGGAAACCAAGTAACTGGAAGTGATAGAATCTTGTCTTGGGCTTTGTGATCCGGCCACACCAAACCTTAGAAAAGCCCTCAAACGCTGAGCATCAATCCCACCTCGCTGAAGACACCCCAGTGCTGCTTTCCCCTCGCACAGGAGCCCACCTGCATGGCACTGAGCACAAGCTGGGGACCTCACCTCAGCCATCAGGCTCTGTCCCCAACCCAGCCCTGCACGGCAGAGCTGGGGCCATTCTCAGTGCAAATCAGCACGGTGAAACTTCCCTTGTTTAGAGCTGCACTGTTTCAGCCACATCCAAAAAAGTGTTTTGCTTCCTCCCATTGGAGCGGACTTCCCAGAACCAGCAGCAGCCAGAGGCAGGGCCAGGCACCAGAGAGATAAGAGCTGCCTGTGCTCGGCAGTGCCATGAGGTGTGTGGGAATGCCCCTTGTGCCTCTGGCACTTTGACCTCTTGCTCCTGCCAGGGGGACAGCCACCTAACCTTGGGGTGCTAGGACTTGAGTCTGAGGCAAGCAGAAGGCAGTGTGGGTGGATAGTGCTGAAGCTGGGTCTGTGCCGCAGCCTCTGGTGCTCTGGGCTCTGGCTGAAGTTGTTGTTCTGCCTCTCAGGAAGGTTCATCTGACAGCACTGCAGTCCCAGGTGCTGGGAATCATGCAGTCACCTGAGAGGCCCCCTGAGGATTCCAGCCCTGTGCAAGCCCAGCACAACTGCAGTGGCTGCAGCAGTGCCCAGAGCAAGCCTGGAGCCAAAGGATGCACCTCACCAGGCTCTCAGCCTTTGGGCCTCCCATGCCAGCAAGCCACAATGTGTGACACAGCTGCTCTTCTGCAGCCCAAATCACCACCTGCAGCACTCTGCAGGGACAGCTGTGACATTTCACTCAGCTCCACTTTCCTCATAAGCTTATAACATAACAGTGACCCCTGGAAGAGACAGTGTCCAACCTTGTCCCTCCACCACACCACACTGGGAGCACCTGGCCAGGACTCACTCCAGCAAGCCAAAGCCGGTGGCCCTCCAGATCCCCCCCCAATGAGCAGGGAGGGCACCAAATCTTCACACTGTGTTTCTCCTGCACACCCAGAGCCCATTTCCTCCCTTCCCAAAGCAGCAATTACACCCCACAGCCGCGCACACAAGCGGTATGACCGGTTGTTCGCTTGTTGTTTCAGCCCTGTCCGCTTCCGCCCCGGTGAGGCCGGGCGCCTTGCCTGCACTTGCACAATGGGTGGCAGGGACAAAGGTCCCCAGTGCCACACGGGAAGGTGGCAGCAGGCTGGCGTCACACAGGGCAGGTACCCAAACGCACCACCGGCATGGCAGGAAGGACTCGGCCGTCCAAATAAATCGGGTTGCTTGAACGAGCTCAGGCGCGTGGGGTTGGCCGGGACAGAGCTTTGCGGGCTGATCGGGGTCCCTATGTGGGCACCGGGGCGGCACCAGGGTCCCCTCCCGGGCACCTGCCCGCTGGGATGGCGATTCCCGGCCCTGCCCTGCCACCTCCCGGCTGCGAAGCGCAACGCCAGAGCGTGCACCGACCCCGAGTCCCAGCCTGCAGCTCTGCCTCTGCGCTTCGCACGGAGCATCCCTGCAGTCACACTGTCCCTCTGCCACCTGCACAGCGCAGCAGGGAGAAGTGCTGAGCAGGGCAGCACTGAGAGCAGCCCGTTTTCTGCCTAATAAAACCTGCTGATTAACATCTAAATTGCAATGATTGGAAAGGACGCAAAAAGTTCAGGAGGGGAGGAAGGCAAGTCTGCTGGAATTAAGGTCAGGAACTTGCTGGCATTTGCTGACATTTTGTTCTGGGAAGCTGGCAGCGCTCTCTCACATCAGTCAAACATGCACGTGTGTATTTATTTTAGAGGTGTAACCAGGAACAGCTTCAGGGCTGCTTTTAAAGCCACAGATTAGCCTTTGATATTCACCAGAGTGGGGGCAAAGTGTTAACAGAACAGCCTTTCAATTCACAGTTATCCCAGGTTTTTGGAAGCCCCCACAAACCCCATCCTCAGCACAACCAGTTACAGTAACTACTGGCAGATGTATCAACACGTGTATTAACAGCTATACACCTACAAATCAGTGCTTACCCCTCAACACACAGCGCTTCTTATCTCACAACAGGCACAGCACGCAGCCCCACACTGGACTAGATGATCTCCAGAGGTCCCTTCCAAGCCCTACAATACTGAGTCAGCCCTTCCCCAGCTCCCAGACAGGGCTGGAAGCACCTGCAGCAAGGCACCATGGGGTAGGCACAGCCATCTGACACCACTTACCCCCCTGCACCCAACCACCATGCTTAAGTCCCATCTCCTTACATCACCACATCTGCAGGTGCGCTGAGGGAGGGGGATGAGCTGCACCTGTCACAGCAGGGAGCAAGGAGGAGCCGTCTCCATGGGTGCTCTCCCCCACGATCACTGTGGCTAATTGGATCTACCTTTAATATGACTGTAATTTGCCAAGGCTTATTGGCTGTATAATCAGACACATGGCCCCTTCCTTTAATTGCCTTATAAACTGCCAGAATGATTAATTCCAACACGAGCCTGCATGACATACAGGGACTGTGGAGGGTGGCTCAGTGAGGACTGGGACAGCCTCATCCCACCCACCGGTGAAACCCAAAGCCCAGGATGTGAGCTCGTGCCCCCCCACAAAGGGACATGCAGCTCTTGGATTCCACCCTGGTTTTCCCTTCCTGCTCCTCCCTGGCCCAATCCACTGCAGCTGCTCAGCCCACTCATGGCACCAAATGAGGAATTAAAGAAGACTTTGTTTCCAAACAATTGCAAATGTATAGCTTGAGCATCTGTAATTGAAACTCAGATCCTACTCTTGTTACCAGTGATGGATGACTTTTTCCTGCTGCTCTGAGAGCCCTCACAGAGCGCACGGCAGCCGCTGGCCTGATTTATGGCTCACTTCTCCACGCGATGGAAGTGATCAGCCCAGAGCTCATTACTGCTCTCTCATTAGGATCTTCTCCTGTTTTACCTCTGCCTTATTACCGGGGCTCCTGGCTCTACATTCCAACCAAAAAACCTCCCCAGATGTCACCAGCCTGCAGGGATATGGAGGGATGGGGCACGCGAGGGGCTAAAAATACATGTTTTCCCAAGAGAGAATCTTGCTGCTTCAACTCTTTCCCATTCTCTTCCAAATTCTCCTTGGGAGCCCATTCACAGAGCAGATGTTGCTTTTATTTGTGTGATTAGCTTGAAAGCAACAGAAAACCATCCCGTCCTCTAACAACTATTTGAGCACATGACTGTACTGCTACAAGGTGCTCCAGCAGCCAGAATAGATGCTGAAATCACCTCCCTAAGCAAAGCGCACACGGTTCTACTTACGTTTTTAAAACAGGGAAGGAGCTGGGGCAGGGCTCCCCATGCTGGTTGTCCTGTTCATTCCTTTCTCTTATTCAGCTGCAGTTTCCCCCTTCTTTGGGAATGCTTATTTTTGACCACTCTGCTGTGTGATATGGGGCAGGGACAGCGGTGCCACCATGCCATGCAGAGCTGTCCCAAGGCCACCGTTCAAGTTCTCCACCTGGCCCTGGGCTTTCACCACCAGAAAAACCCTCCATTCCCTTTATTTCAATTAATATGCAGTCAACATGCTTTCATATTTCAAATTCGCTCCGTGTGTGCCTGCTCAGGACAGCAGGTCCCTGCAGTGGGGAGGTGGCAGAGCCCAGTGTCTCCCTGGCTCTGTGTCACGGAAATTGGATTTTGCACCATCAGCATCTCCTCAGCTCCTGCTGAAACCGCTCTGCCACTGCAAAGCTGATTAACAGAGTGCGTCCACAGTATTTAATTAACTTAATGAACCCTGATGATAAAATTAGAGGCCGCTTAATTCCTCATCCCCCACTGCGGCATGTAGGTGAAGCAGCTCACGTAGCCACCACGACGCAGCCCAGTAGCCAGCAGCACACAGCAGCTAGCACACAAGGGCTGGATTTCCAATAGAAAAGCTTGGGTTTGGGCTGTAGGTGAGGAAGTAAGAACAGCTGGAACCCCCATGGTTGTGTAGTTCCCATGCTCCCCATGCCTTGGCTGGAGGGACATGCGGAGCCGGCACACAGTCCTGCTGCGGCGATCCTGCCATAGATGGCAGCAGCCGGCCGGGTTCGTGCTGGCTGTGAGCTGGAAATCTCTCCAATTGCTGCAGATGCTGAGAGGGAAGGAAACGAGTGATGCTGAGAGCTTTTCCCTGGTGTCAGTAGGGCTCTGTCATCATCGGAGGGCTGGGAGGCGGCTGCAGCAAGGCAGTGCGGGGGTGGCCCAAGCATGGGGCAAGGTGCTGTCCCCCTGCTTGCCAAGCACCAGAGAGCCCAGAGGGGTTATTTAGCATGGGGTCAGCATGTGGGCATGGGTCTGCTGCAGGGACAGGCCACAGGCACTGAGCACTCCAGCTCATGGTGCTCTCTAATGACAGCTGGGCTGCCCTCTGCACATAGAAGGGTGGTTGCTCAGCCAGGAACTCAGGGCTTGAGGGAGGAATCAGGTGAGCTTCTCCAGCCGCCAGCCCACGGATCGTAATAATCCCTTCTGGCCCTAACATGTAAAAGAAATCTCCTGGAGAAAAACAAATGCCAGAGAGCATCAATTCTGCCACTTGCACAAGCCCAGCGGCTTTTGGTGGTGGAAATGCAGTTTTTATGAGAAGGAGGAAAGGCCCCTCTGGGTGCCCAGCAACCCCAGATTGCACCCCTCCTCTCTGCCCCTGTGCTTTAACAGTTCACCTGTTACAGCTGTTTACAATTGTGAGATGTGAGCACAAAATAGAATACAATAAATGAGAGAACGGCTGAGACTTTTTGCAGTTCTGAAGTTGTAATAATCAGCGGTGCTGCCTGGCCAGGAGATAAGCCCATGGCATACTCCAAACCCACCCAGCGGAGTTATTTAGTGTGCCTTCACCGGGGATGGAGATGGAAATGAAGTTTAATAAGTCTCCCAAACTCATTCTTTACTACCCGAGGAGACAACCAAAAGGCATTTAATTTCCTGCAACCCAAGAGCATAAACTGCGCTCAGACACTTTATAAAACCCATCAGGCATCTTTCTGAAAGATTAAATAAGTAGGGCAGCATCTGCAAGGAGGAAACAGCAACTGCACCGGCAGCGTGTGCCCCATGCCCTGCCGCTGCCCGTCCCTGGGGTGTAAAATCAGGGAAAATCAGGTGTAAAATCAGGTGTAAAATCAGTTCCTGGAGTCGGACGGGGAGGAATTATGAAGAAAGCAGCACCGTGAAAGGGTTCCTCCATCCCCCAACCCCCACTGCTATATAACAGCACTCCAGAGATGCTCTTCAAAGCGCTGTTTCAAGGAGCTCCCGTTCATCTTGCTTTCTTTGGCACTCTGCTGCACATACTGCCTATTGCTATTATTAATGCTGTCATTGTTATTACATATCGCTTTGTTAATTGCCTGCTAAATTTGGGGTAGCTTGGAAAAAAAAACACAAAGAGAGACGTGTAATTTGAAATGCTAAAGAGAGCAAAAGTAAAGACGAGGAAAACACGGCGCATCTAGCAGAATTATTGAAGAGGTGATGAGGACATTCTTAACTTTAATTATTTCGAATCAACTCATTTTGTAGAGTGTGTAGGTTTATGAATCAGATGAAACGTAAATTGATTCATAATTTCCCTTAATTTTCTGCTCTTTGGAGGATTTAAATCCATATTAACATAACCTGGATCAGGCAGTTACTAAGAAACAGGAGAAAAGCAGCATGGGTGAAGCTGGCAGACGGGCAAAGCAACACACTCAGCCCGCTGCTGCCTGTGCTTGGGCTCACCACTGCAGCCCCATCACGTCCCCAACCCCTGGATGCTGCAGAACACAGGGAGTATGAGCAGGGGGCAGAGGGCAGGGCTGAGCTGCTGCTGCTGCTTCAGGGAATGCCTGCAATTCTAGGGCTGGTTTTCCACCCCTGTGCTCCAGGGTGGGGAGGTGAGGAGTGCCCCTGGTTTGCCACTTGGAGAAATCCTTTTTCTTCTTCTCTCTTTAGGATAACACTTCCCTCGGGCTTGCATTATTGAGTTTCTCTCCACGGTTGCTTTTTGCAAGTACTTTTCCTTTCAGCGCTTTTTACTTTTTGACATTCTCCTCATTACTTACTCTCTTGAAATCATCCTCTGGTGCTTGTTTTCTGCTGCCCAGAATTGCTCATTAAGGGAAATGTGTGAGTCAATCACACGCAGTGCTGGGAAGAACCAAGGGCCTTGCTGTCAGCCCAGCACATAAGGTAGAGTCTGAAGGCTTCTCAGAACACGTTCCTTGCTGTCAGGTTCTACAGAGCGTGGATAGAAGGCAAGAAGGGAAGCCCTGGGCACTCCCAGCCTTACGGCACAGCCAATGCCCAGGCTCAGCCCAGTTTGCACCTTCCCCCAGTGAAGCTGGGCTGCCACTCACTAAATTCCAGCGCTAGGAGTAAGCCTGCTTTCATCTGAGGGGGTGTTTAAAGAAGCTCTGGGCTTTGGGTGAATTGTTCAAGAAACATGTAGATGTAGTACATAGGGACATGGTGGTAGGTGGACGGTTGGAATGGATGATCTTAGAAGTCTTTTCCAGCCTTAATGATTCTATGGATCTATAATATTGCCAGCACAGAGAGATTGTCATTCCCCTGCAAGAGCAAAGGGCAGCAGAGGTGCCCATGGGGAGATGTCACCCCTCCGTGTGGCAGGGGTAGGAGTTAGCCACGGGACAGGAGTCTAGCCCTTTTTGCCACCTTATTCCCCACCTTGAGTAGGTCAGCAGATCACAGTGATATTAATCCAATAGAACAGAACCAGCCATGGAATTCAGTTTGGGAGGTGAGGCTGCACTGGCTTATTTCCATGTCCTTGCGCTGAAGTGCAAAGACAATGCCAGTTTTGTCTGTTTAATATCTTAATTTAAAAAGTACCTTTTTAATTGCTTTTCTCCACGTGCAGTTTCTCCATTGTGTTTGCAGAGAGAAGCTAGAACTGACATGGAAGGGAGCTGAAAGGTTTGCAGTGCTGGTGATGGGAGAGATCGGAGCGTGGCTAAGCCCATGGAGGTGATGGGGAGAAGCAATTTAAGCTCTGCACATTTGCAGGGATCATACCTGCGTCAGAGGCATGGAGCAGACAGACCTCCTCCCCTGCTTTTGTGAAGGGCTTCTGCTCAGCTTCTTCTTCTGTCTTTGGTTCTTCATCCCTACCTTGGCCCCAAGGCTTTGTCCTTCCGTCCATTCGGGACACCCTGCTCACATACTGCTGGGCACATCTGGGGCCTTGGGAGGATGACACAAGATTTCATAGAGGTTGGAAGAGACCTCTCAGAACCCCAAGTCCAACCCCAACCCACCGGCACCATGTCCACTGACAATGTCCCTCAGTGCCACATCTCCACGGCTCTCAAACACCTCCAAGGACAGTGACCCCACCACCTCCCTGGGCATTTCTTGCTGTGCACAGTAAATGTGTGTGTGCTGCAGCCCTGAGAGCTCCTCACACATCTCAGCACCTCCTGGATAGCCAACGGCACTTACACACAAAGCACTCACTGCATTTCCAGGAAATTTGCTGAAATGTCAGTGCTGGACATTGCGATGTCTTTATCGGCCACTGCAAAGAGCTCTTGAATAGCACACATCATCACCTCCCTGCGTAGGTACTTAAAGTCTGCGATCAGGTTTCTTCTCAGCCGGCTCTATAATAAGCTAAACGGGCTGAGCTCCCTAAACCACTGCTGCTGTAAGGGTGGTGAAAGAGCTTATTGTCACAGAGATAGGAATCAGAGAGCAGGGCTGAGCAGAAGTGATGCTAGCCCGGCTGCTTACACAAAGTGGAACTCGCACTGGGCTGCCCGCTGGTCCCATCCCATTCTCTCCTCCTCTGCCTTAATGTTTCGTTCTATTCTACTCTCAGGGTTACACAGTTTACTCCACAGACAAGGGGCTGGGACAGTCATTAGCATGTGAAATGAGAAATGCATGCATCAGTAACTATGGCAACGCCGGGAGAACACCAGCCTCCCTCAAACACCAGGAATTAAGCTTAAGATACATGGAAATGTTGAAGTCGGAGAGATCCTATCTGCTGAGAGCTTAACACGTATTAAGAAAGAAAAGAAAGGTCTGATCTGGCACACAGGGTGCCACTGCCAGCGCTCTAAGCCTGGGGACCAACACGACCAGGGCAGGATGTCCCTGCTCTCCTCCCCCTGCTTCTTACTTCCGAAGAGATCAGGCTTTTCTAGGAACAGGATGACGCTGTATTGCAGCGCACAGCGCAGCGATGCTCTACAGCACGGGGTTCAGACAGGGGATGCCTGGAGCAGCATCCATAATTAATGCTGGAGAAACAACACTGTCAGCTTGGGCTGCCTCTCTGCTAAATGCTCTGCCGTTATCAGCTGCAGCTGTGCTTCCAGCTGTGGGCCCATGCATGCACAGGCAGGGTCTGCATGGTGGGCATGCAGGGAGCAAGAATGTGGCTTGTAAGAATGGCCTGGAGTTCCAAGTGCTCCAGTTTTAACACATGTATTTCAGCTGAAAAATTATTGGGAAACTGCTTCGGGATGAAAACAGAGACTCCTTTTGAACCTTTGAGATGCAGCCAGCGCCCATGGCCTCTTCATTCTGCACGTCAGAAGGATGGCACTGTGCACACAGAGTGTGATTGAAAAGGCACTTAGCATGAGCCTGAAACCTTGACCCAAATCCAAATTAAATGCTCTTCTGGCAAAAGAGGCTTATTTTAGATGGGTTCTTACCCTCACCAGGAGTACCTTGTCCTTTGCAAATTATCTGCAAGCTGGAGGCCTGTACATTTATTATGCAGATAGTAAAAGCAGCTTTTCCAAATGGCATGGAAATAGTTTCCCTATTTTGTGCTCTTAGAGAGACATGATGCATTTCCTTTCTGCAAACATCCTGCAAGGATAAGCTGATATTCTTCAGCATTCACAAATAAAAGGGCCATAAATACTGAAACAGCAAACCAGCCCGAAACATTTGCAGTCCCACTGCAGACACGTTCCATGCTGTTCATCCCATTTGTTGAGGATGAGGTCTCCTTGCATGGGTTGGCTTGGGAAACTCTCAAGTCCTACCTTGGATGTCTTCAAGTTGGATATTAGGAAGTATTTCTTCTCTAAAAGAGTGATCAGGCACTGGAACAGGCTGCCTATGAGTCACTGTGCCTGGAGGTGTTAAAGAAGTGTGTAGAAGTGGTACTAAGGGACATGGTTTAGTGTGGAATTATTGGTGGTAGGTGGGCAGTTGGACTAGACAGTCTTAGAGGTCTTTTCCAGCCTTGGTGATTCTATGATTCTGTGATTCAGCCTCTCTTCCCAGGCTCCCTAAGGCCCAGGCAACTTGTGTCTTACAGCCACTGCTGGTGCCAAAGTGTATTGAGCACCTCTCCTCTACCAACAGCATCCTTCATTCTCCTGCATCCCTTCCATCCCACATCCCCTCCATCCCACAGCCCTCCCTCCCATCCAGGCCACATTGCACACCCAAGCTGCTCCCGTCTCTTCCCGCGGCAGGCTGGAGAGCCAAGTGTGGCTGACAGGATTCTCTCCCTTTCAAGAGAAAACGATAAAAGATAAATTCTCCTTGGCCTGGCGCCAGCTGCCTTTGAAGGCAGCTCTCTCCTGTTTTACAGTCTCCTTTGATGCAGTTGCTTTGATTTGTGCTGCAGAGGCTTTACGGAGCCCTGGCACTCCCTTGGACAAGAGGGCCAGGTGTTTTGGTGCCTGCGGTACCCAGCCCTGCATCCCTGCAGGATCAGCCCTAGAGCCAGGCCGGTGCTTAATGCTGTGATTTGCTCTTCTGGAGCCTTCTCTATGGGAAAGCAGAGCAGAGCTGCAATGGGGCAGGGACAGAATCTGGTGCTGGTGGAGTGCCACTAGAATTGCCTCTGTTAGGCGATGCCACGTCATTTCCAGGTACTCTGAGATCTCTCTGAGAGCTAATTTTCAGTCTATGCACTGCACACATCTGTGCTGTGTGTGTATTAATCAGACTGATGGGTGACACTGAGGCAGGCACCTATGTGTGAGTGTATTATGCCAACACATTTACTTTTATCAATCAAGCCTGTAAGTACAAGGGAACACATCAGTACCAGTTTGATGGCACTGAGTTCCCATTAAGGTGAGCAGACTGGGATTCACTCTGCTTTGCATCCCCAGCAGCTCCCTCCACAAGGCATGGGCTGCACAGCGGCTCTGTGAGCCCGCGCCATGCCAGGGACTGTCTGCCTGCATTTCCCTCACTGCTGTGCCATACAGCCCCAAACAGTTTCCATCACCTCCCTCACCCTGGCAATTACCGCCTGCCAAAGGAGCAGTGCTTCCACCCAAGGCACCTCGGGGCAGAGCAGCTGGGCACACAGGCTGTGAGCTCTGCAGCATCAGCACCTCCGCCTGCCCATCAGGGCGGGCTGCGCTCTGTGTTTCCCTTTAGCAGAGCTCCCAGGGCCCCTGCAACGCTCAGGAGAGCAAAGCATAGACGTGCTGCAGATGGCACTGCGGGGAGCCAGGCTTCCCTCCCTGCCATGCTCTCACTGCTGGGGGCACAGTCACGTTGGTCTGGTGACAGATGGAATTAGCTCCGATGTGAAAGGGGAAATACAAAGCCGTTCACCAACGAGACAGCTGCAGAGGCGCGGGGCTCGGAGCGACGATGCTCTGCACCTTGTTCTGCTCTTGCACTTTTCACGAGCAGCTCCATTTTAATTAGCTGGGACGCGGTTCTAAGTCAACTCTAAATGATATTATCAAACTAATAGTGTGCGATCACACAGCAGCCTCAGTTGGGCTGGGAGCTGCCGCTGGCTGCCATGGGAACTGTGAATTTCGCAGCGCTGCTTCATATGTCCCCACCGGAAAGAAGGGAAAAGTGGCAAATCCCAAAATTTCCCATGCTTTGTGGGGCTCCAAGGACTTGCTCTCCCTGGAGAGCCATCCAGTGGGGCTGAATCAGGCAGTGTGTGCCATGCTGGTTCTGTTCCCAGCACAAACCCTCTCTGTCCCCAGCACAGGAAGCGGTGCCACTGGGCACAGCCACATCATAGCTTCTGCCCCACCACAATGCACCTCCGTGCCAACCTGGAGCAGGAGAGCCCTGTGCCAGCCATGGGGCTGGGAGCCGCCCCCTCCTGCCCATGCTCTGCAAGCAAAGGATTGAGCATGAAATCCCAAGCCCCCATTGAGATCTCCTCCAATCAGCCGCCCGCTGCTCTGAGTTTTTTTACACGAGGCTAATTTTTTAATCAGCGCAATGTAGGACATGATCAGAGGCAATCAAAGGCTGGCAGGGTAATTAGCGTCAATCAGCGTGGTTTATGGGTATCGGCCCTATCAATCAAACCCCACATTGTGTGTCAGTGAGATTGCTTTCGCTTCTCAAAGCTAACACTGTACAGAGCTTTCCCTTCCCGCGATGCTCACCAAAATAGCACAAGTCCTTCAGGAGGCAGTTAAAGGACATATTGCAAAGTTCCGTCGGCGCTGACAATTACAGAGAGAGGCTGTGCTGGTCCCAGTTGGCACTGCAGCAGATTAAGCACCGAGCTGCATGCTGTGCTCTGAGTGCCCTGCCAGGAGCTTCCCGGGCCCTGGGTGCTGTGCCGCTGGGAACATACCCTGCAAGCACCCAGCAGGGCTCACCCCAAATCCCAATGCTTTCCTGTGGCTCGTGGGTTCACTGCTGCGTTTGGCTTTCCCTGAGCTTTTTGCATTAAATGGCCCAAATCCAGCTACAGTAATGCCTCAAGCAAGTCAAGGCTTTCAGTTAGCTGCTTTTAAGGTAATTACTGTAGAACTTCGTTATTTTTGCAATGCATTTGGCTTTGATTTGTAGGCGTTGTAAAAGGGAATGCGAGGTAGAAGCGTGCTCCATTGGGCAGAGACCCCAGGAAGAGGTGTAGGGGGCAGAGAGGGTCTTGCAGGGCACAGCCAGACATGGGGAATGCTGCTGGCTTATCCCATCAGAGCCAAGCAGAGGTGGCAAAGGCACCAGGGTACCCCTGCACTGTGCTCCTGGCAGAAAATGTTTGCCTCACTGGCTGCTCTGTGCCTGAGATCTGCTGCTCCTTGCTGTGTGGATCAGGGCTCCGTCCTGTAGGCGTTATTGGCTCCCTGCCTCTGAAAGAGACAGGAATATTATTCAGCAGCCTCATCAAATATTATGTTTCAGCTGGCAGGGCTCTAAGTGGTCACCATTCCGTTTATCTCCTTGATTGGTGAGCTCGTAATATTAAGCTTCGGAGCTGTATAATTTTATCCTTCCCAAGCAGCAGACAGTGCTGTGCCACAGCCATGGGATGGAGCTGCCCCAAGGAGCACAGCACTGTGAGTTCAGCTCTGGCTATGGAAACTCATTGGCTTCCCTTTCCATCACCGCAGTTCATCAACAGCCCCAGCATGCAGATCGCAGCCGTGTGAGGGAGCAGAGCCCACTGTTATCTTCCCAACGCAAACCCGAATACTGATGCCACAGGGCTAGAGCCTTTGCCCAGTTATTGCTTGAAGAGACACGTTTTGTCTAAGCAAATGCTTAATTGCTCCTCATTGGACACTGGTCATGGGACATTAGGCATCCATAAAAGAAGACTCTTAAAATATGGGCTGAATCATCTTTCTAGCTCAGTGTGCTGGTTATGGCTGCAGAACAGCTTTACTTCACAGTGGTTTTATTTTTCCATTTGCTTCCCAGGTTGGCACTGTGGCTGATACTCCCTCCACAGCCACATCTCTGCTTCCTTCCCCAACCCACACTGCAGCAAAATGCCCCACCGGTGCAGAAAGCCCTTCCAGAGCAGAAGCTCCCTGCCTGTCCTCCCTCCCACCTCTGGCTCCCATCCCCCCCCCATTAATCACACCGGGATTGCACTCATGTTAGCAGGGTGTCTCGCTGCTCATGCATGGCGTGTGTGTCCTTGCTAATTGCACAACAGCAGGGCCAGCCCATCCATCACCTTCCTCACTTTGGGATGTCCCTGTGTGTGGGGCACCACTGCCGTGTCCTAGCCCTGTGCCCAGGTGGGCAGTGTGGCCGCAGAACCATGCACTGCTCCTCCCGGGGCTGTCCTCTTCCCAGGAGGAGGTCAGGAGGACGGAAAGCTTTATGGGGATTTATCCTTTATAAAGAGCCTAGGGCTCTCCCAGTATAACTCACTGCCTATTGCCCATTCCCCTGTGCCCTGCTATATGCAGGGAGAGTGTTATGCTGTGCCAGCCTTGCTGGGGAGATTAATGAGAGATAATTCCTTACACAGAGGTTTATTGAGTTCCCCGAGTACATTCACCAGCTGTGAAGTGAAACATCTGAGAACCGTTCCTGAATACTAAGTGCTGCCTGGCAGCAGTGCAGGGAAGCACACAGAGCCTGGTTCTGCCCGCAGGGCTCTGCTGGACGTGGTGTCCATACCCATAGCATGCCCGCAGCCGGGCACATTTCATAGAACGACTTCATTTGGAGGGGACCTTAAGATCAGCGAGCTCCAACCCTCTGCTGTGGGCTGGCTGCCCCTCACATAGGCTGCTCAGGGCTCCCCCAGCCTGGCCTTGAATGCTTCCAGGAACGGGGCACATCTGCTGGGAAGAGTAGCACGTGAGATGCTGTAGCACCAGGGATGCTCACCTGGGCACACTACAATCCCAACTCGTCCCTCTGACTGCTCTTTGTCTTCAAGGAACTGCAGAAGAGGGCAATCAATACAGCTTGCCAGGGCCTTTTTAATGCTTCCTGCGACGTTATGGTCATAATGTTTCCTTGGGCTGCTGTGATCAATACATTTGAGACACTGAACATGTCAAAACCACATAAAACATTTATTAAGGTGGAATTAAATGAGCACGTGTGAATCAGTAACCTAAATGGGTGTTATCCTTCAAGGATGCCAGACCTGAAACCAGGCACGCGTGAAACCCCAGGGCACTCAGAGCTGTGCTTCGGGGTGGGAAGCTGTCCTCCTTGCCCACCTCTGCTCGGTGCCACCTGCTCTCCCACACCACTTCCCAGCCTTCCCCAAGACACTGCCCACGAGGACCTGCAGGTTCCCTCTGCTCAGACAGGCAGAAGAGCTGCAAATAAAGGCTCGTAAATCAATTACCCGAGTGACAGAATGTTATTAGATACTTGGGAGTTAATTGTACAGATGCTAATCGCACGTATTTTAATGGCACCAGTAGAGATGTAATATATAATTCCATAGGTATTCCAGAATAATTTAGCAATTTAATTAATTTCTGCTAATGCCTTCTGAATCACCTGCACTCCTCCTCCTGGGGGAGAGGAGGCAGAAACTTTTCCAGCCAGTTACATCTACTGCAAGCTCATGGCTGTTGGCAATGACACTGCTTTATTTTTCCATGGGTTTATTCCCAGCAGAGGAGCCCCCACTACAAATTCCCCCCCAGGCGATGGGGTGCCTGAGGAGAGCTTGACAGCAACGCGACTGGCTGTTCCTAAATGTGGAAAGCTGAACTGGGGCTGTGCGAAATGCTTTGGACAGATCATGATGGATTGAGAAGATGGAGGCTAAAACGAGTTGTGGATTTAGGTCAAATTCAAGGAGCACAGCCAGGAGAAAATGTGGAAGGAAAATGTAAACAGCAGCAGGTGTTTTATTCCAGTCTCCTCCAAATGAAATGGGTGGTTTAGAAAAAGCAAAAATATTCAGTTCTGTGTGTTTGCAATGCAGTGTAACTGCTTGTCTCCCCTTTTCCTCCCATCCCAAGCCAAAGGATCTGAGAGCTGCCTTAGCCCTTGGGACACCGCTTCAGCTGGGCAAATGATCATTCGCTTTTGGGGACCAGGACACAATAACACAAGAGATTTGAGCCACATACAAGCTGCCTTCCCCCTTCCCCCAGTGGCAGAAAAGAGACCACAAGAAGCCATCATTCTCAATGGGCTTTTATTGTCCCGCTGGCCCTCATTTCCCACCCTGTACCCAGGGACTGAGCCCCTTGTCACCACTAGGGCAGTGGAGACCTGGGGATATCCCCGTGGTCCAACAGACAGTCTGGGGACATTCCCAGTTCTCCACTGCCTTCCCAAGCATTTCTTCTTCTTCTTTTTTTTTTTAATTTGAAATATTTTATTTTAAAAATATAGTAGCTGTGGAAAGCAGCCCTCTTTACAAATGCTTGATGCCAGAGTGAAACGCATCATTGCCATCCTCCTCGGTGCCCACATGTGCTGGCATGGGAGGGGCCCGAGGGCAAGAGCAAAACAGAGAGATCCTTCCAAAAATAGAAATATTGTGCTGAGTCGTTTCAAGTGAATGAAATCTGTAAAACACCAGCATGAGGTTGGCTCCAGCTTGGCACGTATTGCTCCTGGCAGAGCTGGGACGGGGCTGTCCTCGCTGCCACCTGCCGTGGGGATGTGGAACCCGGGGAGATGTTATAAATAGCAAACTGTAAACGCGATCACTGGGATATGAGACATCTACAATCACATGATTGACTGGTTCAGACACCCCACCCTCCCTCCAGCCCATACACCCATGGCCCTGTCCCCACACCATAAAAAGGTCTCCAGTAACAAAATCTTCATTCCAGACTTGGGGTCAAGGTGAGGTGCTCCAGGAGTAGAAAGGAACATTGCAACCTCAACGGTCCTTGCTTGGGAGGGGAGAGGTTGGCAGGAGGGAGAGAAGATTAGCTGGTTCAGGTCATTCACAAGTTCATTTGGTTTGACTGGAGGACTCCTAGGGTTATACCTGAGATGAAGACGTCTAGGGGACACTCCATAGCTCAATTACAATGTGGTTGGTGTTTTGTGCCTAGAAGAACCCTCACTGCTGGGATTTGTCCCTCACACTCAACCTATGCAACCAGAGAGCAGCAGCACCTCTCCTCCACTCAGCACAGAGTATTGGAACCAAGGCCCTGAGCCACTGCCCATCATGTGTCCAGGATCTCACTGGTGGGTGATGGCTCATGGGGGATGCCCTGCGTGCTGTGGATGGTCTGGTTGTGGGACAGGGAGTTCTGCTGGAGCTCCAGGGCGATGGCGTTCTGGGGGAACTCTTTCACCTGCCTCTTGTACTCCAGGAAGGTACACGCCTTGGTGGCAATGGCGATGATGTTCTTGCCAATAAAGATGGTGGAGACCCTGCTGTCCTGGAACAGGACCATATTGATGGCCCGGATGAAAATGGTGACAATATTAATGGTGACCAGGCTGAGGACGGGGTAGAGCATCATTTTCTGTGGGGCAATGTGCTCCCCTTGCATGCTGATCTCACTGAGGGACACACAAGGCAGGATCAGGAGGAGGATGTAGCAGTAGAAGAACATGAGCCCCTCTGCCCAGATGGGCAGGCCGGTCCTGTGCGGCTCCCACAGGTTGGCCTGGATGTCCAAGATGTCCAGCAGGTCGAGGGCCACCCAGAAGAGGCGTCCCCGCAAGTCCTCTTTCTTCCGAAAGGTCCGTATGTACTCCATACTGTCCAAGGCCACCAGCACCAGGTAGAGCCCCGGCACGCAGATGGAGAGCAGTAGCGTCAAGGCCTTCCTGGCCACTGTCTCCAGGTTCTTCTTGTCCGCTTTGTAGTTCTGAAAGATGAAATACAGTTTGATCTCCAGCACAAAGATGTACAGGAACCACAGGATCATGGCATAGCCCCGCTTGGCCGTCTTCACTTCCGCGCCCACCCACACCGCAACGTAGCGTAGCACGATGAGGAAGCAGATGTCCCCCACCAGCACAATGATGCAGACCCCGATCTTACGAGGGCCCTGGTTCTGCTCCACCAGGTAGGCATCCATGAAGGCCATGCTGGTCATGATGACGATGGTGGTCAGGCAGACATGACGCTTGTCGGGTGGTGGCAGCACCATGGTGAGAGCCTCACACCGGCACTAGGGGAGCAGGCCTGCCAGCGAGATGCAGGCAGACATCAGTGTGGGCACCACGGGATGCCGTGTCTCCACTCGAGGAGCAGGCTGCGGAGAAGCAGCAGGTCAGCTCGCAGCCCTGCTCCTTGCGGCTCTGTCCCAAGCCTCTGGCCAGCCAAGCAGCCCCAGGCACCTTCCTCTGCCAGCAGCCAGGGCTCACATAGTGTCCCTGCTCTGTGTTCCCATTGTCATCATACTCTCCAGCCCCATGTGGCAATACACTTGCTGGCTCCTGGCCACAAAGCCTCTCACAGATCCTTGGAAGCGTTGCAGGAAATCAGGCAGCAGGGAGAAGCGGGCTGGTAGAGAAGGAAGAGGAGGCAGTCCTGGACTGAGGGCGTCCCTGTGCACTCACAGGGAGCCACCTCCACACCGATCCTGGTGGGGCTGTGCCATGCCTGTATCAAACACCATGAGCTCCTGCTGCCTGTGGCTGTGCACGTCTCGCTCCATCCTGTCTCTCTGGAAAAGATGGCAGAGAACGGGCATTAGGGACCCTCTGAGACAACTGCCCCCCAGCCCCTCAAAGGGAGCCAGGCTCCCACCCACGCACCCTAACAGGGGTGTACGCCGAACACCATGGCCCATGCATACCTTAACGCAGAGTGGCTTTTTCATAGTATAATAAAGGTTGGAAAAAACCTCCAAGATAATCCAGTCCAACTCCAGCCCATCCCCACCATGCCCAATAACCACGTCTCTCAGTGCCACGTCTCCACGGTTCCTGAACATCTCCAGGGATGGTGACTCCACCACCTCACTCGGCAGCCCATTCCAGTCCATCACCACTCTTTCAGAGAAGAAATTTTTCCTAACATCCAACCTGAACCTCCCTTGGCACAACTTGAAGCCATTACTTCTGATCCTACCACCATTATCTTGGAGAAGAGACCAACCCCCATCTTGCTACAACCTCCTTTCAAGTAGTGAAGAAAGAAGCCTAAGAAAGTCAAGCATAAAAAGCCTCAAGACATCAAAACCTTGCCCTTCTTTGCATGAAGAAGCTGCTGGTGTTGGTGGAGCCTTTCCCAGCTGGGACAACTGCTGTGCAAAACTCAACGTCTCAGGTAGGAACTGCTCAGGACCAAAGCAAGGAGCCCAATGGGACAGATGCATTCCCACGCAGGGAGCTTCCCAGTATGGCGGGCACTGCACCCGAAGCAGCCCTGCACTCACCAGTGTGGCACCTCGCAGGCACTGCTTGTTCCTTCTGTTTGTTCCTCCTTTGGCTTTCAGGTAAAAAAAAAAATATATAGTCACTGCCGCAACTGCTTTGAGACTTCTGCCAGGTTTTACAGGGGATTTACAGCCAAGGATGGATAATTCCAGATAAATTAGGTCTTTCAAAAGGGAATGGTGTTTTTTTTTCTCTCCCTTTTCAGCATTTATTCCTTCCAAGGATTGTGGTTACTGGAGGGCAGTGGTTCTCACACCAACATGAGTGCTGCAAGAGCTGTGCACAAGAGCTGCTGTTCTCCCCACCTCTCGCAGCCTTGCCTGTATGGAAACAGGGAGGTCGCCACACTGAGTGATGCATGACTGTCCTACCGGGAGGGAGAAGTACAAGTCCCCTCAGAGGACTATTACAACAAACAGGTGGTTCTTAAACAATCATTTTAAACAGTCATTAGTTGGGAAGTCCCACTTCATAATTTTTAAATGACGTTCCGAAGCCGCTTGAGAAACGTGCTGGATAAACAAGAAAATGAGTTTGTCAGACAGCCACAAGAGCACATCAGAGGCAAATATTTGTTTAGACAAGTATTCCCAATACTTTCCTCCCAGTGAATTCCTATAAATAAACGTAGGGAGGCACCGTGCAGGTCCTGCCGCCAGTCCTTGGGTGTCCCCAGCACAGAGCCCCCCCCAGAGTCGGGCTGCTGACACACAGCATCCTCACTGATGCCTGCAGGCACCTCCTGAACCCAGCTCTTGAATATTAGCTTAAATTATTGAAGTGATTTGAATCCTGTCTATAAATAAAAAGAAGAGTGAGCGAGGCAAAAGCGTACACATCACGCTTCCCAGGTAGTTAGGATGCCGCACTGCTTAAAGCTTCATTTGCACTTTAATTGCATTGATTTATTCCAGCTTTCCTGGATGTAAATCTGGAGGTGCCCTGCAGAGCTGCTGCCGCCTCCCTCCTGCCTGCAGCTCCTTCTCTCCCTGCCCAGAGCTCACCCCTTGAAGTGTCACCACATCCCCACGGGCACCTCTATGGGTCCCCCCCTGGCATTGCCATGGGATGCTCACAGCCCAGGGTCGTCGTGCAGCCAGCAGCCCCAGGGCTCTGCCTCCTCTCAGGCATCTCAAGTGCATCCTGTGCAGGAAATGAGATTGAAGAAGATTTTTTCCGGGCCCTACCCGCTAATTGTATCTGAAGGAGGAAATAGCCCTCTTGCTAATGATTACATGTAATCTGCCGTGTGGGCACAGTGAAATGGGCAGAGAGCTGCAGACTGTTCCCAGAAGAAGCAGTGCAGCAAGGCTGGCAGAGAAACCAGCCCCTGCTCACAGCAGTGAGCACACCCATGCTGCACTGCTGCTCCAGGTGCTTGTGCCCCCCCCAGGGTTGTACCTGCTCACAGCACCCAGCTGGGCGAGGTTAGATGGGCACAGGGGAAAAAGCCCTTGCAGACATTTCAGATGCTTAAATACAGTGTTCAGAGAAAGTAAATGAGTCATTTGGACTGGAATAAAAATGTAAAAATTATAATTCTCTGCTTCAATGCTATCAAAACAATTTCCCAATAAAACATGTGGCTCCGGTAGCAGAATTGCTCAGTGTTTCCAAGGCAGGTGCACTTGTAAGATCTCATTCTGATTAGCACCAAACCCCAGACCTCTGAGTGCCCAAATCCCCCCAGTACCCACAGCGTGGTGCTGCTACCACGGGAACACCCTGCCCTGGGCCAGAGGGGCAAAGTCCCACACACAGGTGGTGTGATGATCAGAGCAATGGGACCCTTCCACCCACGCCTGGGAGCTGCAGGTGGAAGCTGCACACAGCTCCATCCTCAGCTGGTAATTCCCTGGTGAGACAGCCCGAACCCAGTTGGCCACTGTGCTCCATCCGCACACAGAGCACAGTGCTTCGGTCAGCTGAGCACTACCAGCAGGCACAGATCTGAGTGCCAGCCCAAGGCAGAACAGGGGCACCAAGAGCACAGAGCTTGCAGCTGAGTTCAGTAGTTCAGGGCTGCTCTTTTGCACATGAGTCACTGCCAGGTCCTCAGATAACCTCATATTATTGACATTAGGGGAGAGAAAACCGAGATACCAGCGAGGAGCTTTAGTCCAGCTGCTTTCCCCTCTGCCTGGGCAGCGCTGGTTGGAGGCACACAGCTGTGCCGCGCCCCCCCCCTCCCCCCCATTCCTTTGCACAGGGCTGCAGGGAGTGAGATGCAGAGCACTGGGTGGGCAGCCTGCTGCTGCCAACCTGCCCTCTAATTCAGAGCAATGATTGTGCTCCCAGTTAACACGAGGTGGCTGCAGAACAGGAGAATCACAGTATCATGAAGGTTCAAAAAGACTGCCAGGAACACCAAGTCCAACCACCAGCCCACCCCCACCGTGCCATTAAACCATATCCCTCAGTGCCACATCTCTGCTGTTCTTGAACACCCCCAGGGATGGTGACCCCACCACCGCCCTGGGCAGCCTGCATCAGTACCCAATGACTCTATCTGGGAAGAGGTTTCTTAATATCCAACCTGAACCTCCACCATGCCGGGTGACTTGCAGAATCAAGAGAACTGTGCCTCGCCGCACACTCAGTGAATTCATTTTGGCAAAAGAAGCTCAGCGTTAATTATCGATGGCAGCAGCTCCCCGCCATCAGGCTCAGCAGCACAGCTCCCATGGCACGTCTTCTTGCAGACAGTGATGAATGTGGCAGTCCCAGACCAGAGCTGAGTCACTCATGGGGTGGGCAGTGACACAGAGTACCCCGTGAGGCAACACTGGCACTCACCGCTCCAACGCCGCCTGGGAGATAAACCCTGCACCCACCTTGATGCACTGCAAGAAACACAACGCCAGCCCCAAGGTCAGCAGGGAGACATTTCTCTTCCTCTGCTTTCAGCCTTCCTCCTACTCACCATCTAATAAATCCAATAACATCCATCTTGCTGGTGTCTAATTCAATCCCAGCGCCCAGAGAGCAGACTTCTATCACTCAGAGCTGACCAGCTACATCCTTGGCATATGAGCCCAGCCACAGGGCTCTGCAGGCTGCTCCAGGAGAGACCAATTACTTGGGATCAGCACTCACCCTCCCCATCCATTGCACACTTACAGGTTTTCTCTGGGTCATGCCTAATAGAATTATTGAGATGCTTGAACACTGTGGTCAGAAGCAGCTGACGGCTCCCAGCCTGAGCTCTGAGCAGAGTGAGGAGACCTGTACTCCATCTGGGGGTCAGGTTCAATAAGCTGGGCTCTGACTCCTGTCCTAAAGGCAAAGGATTTCTAAGGCTGCGTGGGAGCCATCACCAGGCCCAGCTCTCCAAGCACACTTTGGGATCACCACACCGGGTCACGCTCAACACAGTGGGATTCGTGTTCCCAAAGCTCCCTCTCTGGCAGAGATGTTTGGATTCAGCTGTTCATTTCCATAAGCCGTTGGTTTTTCAGGCTTTCTTTGGTAATAAAATTCTTCCCCCACGAAAAAAAAAAGAAAAGAGAGAAAAATACATATATACAGCCTTAAAAAAACCTGAAAACACATTGTTGTGAAGGGAAAGCTCTACCGAGGACAAGCACTGGAAGGGGCCGCCCCTGGGGGATACGGCAATTTGCTGTGCGGGAGCTCACTGCCAAGGAGATGAAATATTTACGGCTGCTCGCTCCTGCTCTCCGTCTCAGGCCGCGGTGCCTGATTTGTTACAAATTTACATGCATGTTTAAAGACATCTTTCCAGCGCTCCTGAGGACAAAAGGTTTATTTCTCCGTGTAGCGCTCCGCCATCCCTTCTCCTCGGTGCCCGCGTTTGTCCCCGTCCTCAGCGCTCATTTTCCTCTTAGTAATGATGATCATTATACAAAGAAAAATGGGTCATTGACAGCGGTTGCTCCCCCAAATGAAAGGCTCTGTCATTAACATTCCAAACCTGGCTTCCAGCCTCAGAAACAGCTCTGGGTATCCGTGCGTCTCTGCGGATGCTAAACCCCTTCCCCTGGTGCTGGATGCTCTGCGATCCTAGCACAGTGCTCCCAGCCCCTGGGACCACCCGCAGGGGTCCAATGGGATGTGTCCCCTTGGAAAGGCAATGCTATTTCTGTGCAAAATTGTTGTGCACACAGCTGTAAGGCAACGCTAATCTGTTTCAAAGCTTAACAGGCTGCTGAAAGATGCTATTTAGGGATGGGGAAGTACTACCACCCCACTGTGATATGGGAGGCATAGGGGATGCTCAGAGGATGAGGGATGGAGACAGATCCAACATGGCCAATTTAGGAACTGTTTTTAAAAAGGGAAACCCAACTCAAGTTGCCAACTTCTGAAGTCATCTCTTCTGAGCTTTTTTTTTTTTTTTTTTTAATTTTTTTTGCATTTTATATCATAGCACATGTGGGAAGCTCTTGCTGCTGACCACAACCCCCTGAAGGCATTGCCATTCACCCATCACACAAGTCATTACCAGCCCTGCCCTGCAGCTGCCTAACACCACAGCTCCAAGCCCTGGAGCTGCAGGAATTGGGATGCACGATAGCGGTGGGATGTGGGGCACACCCAGGGCAGGGCAGCATCATCCCTCATCTCCAAGAGACAAGTTCGTTTTGGTCCAGCAGTTTGGCTGGAAATCCAATACAAATTATTTCTCTTTGCCCACCATATAATTATCTGCAGTGGGGTTTTTGAGCAAAATAAAGAACTGTGAAGAATGGCTCGGAGCCAATCTGAAATGCTTTGCTCAGCCTGAAAAACTGTCCTTTCTCCCAGGGGCTGCTTTACCCTTCTCCTCCTCCCATCCCTCTGCTGCTAAACCTTAGATTGACTTCAAAACAGCACAGTGCTCAGGCTTCTCAAGAAGAATAAAGATGGCAAGCAGCACACCGGCTGCATGCAGCTCATGCTGCAGTCTGCTCTCCCCAAAAACACTGCTCCAGACACTGGCACAGCTTCGTCGCCCTTCTCTGGGTATGTTCCAGGGCCTCAATGTTTTTCTTGTAGCAAAGAGCCCAACACTGAACACAGCACTCAAGGTGCAGCCTCACCAGAGCTGAGTACAGAGGGACGACCACCTCCTGCAGGCTGCACTATTTCTGATACAAGCCAGGATGCCACTGGCCTTCTTGGTCACCTGGGCACACTGCTGGCTCACATTCAGTCGGATGTCAGCCAGCACCCCCAGGTCCTTTTCCACTGCACAGCTTGCCAGACAGTTTGGTTTAGAAAAAAAAAATCCCCCTTGTGTAAATCAAACAGGGCTGCGCACCATGAGGGACCAGACACAGCCGCATGGGCCTGCCACCACCAGCCTGTCCACAGTGCTTGGATCCCCTTTTCCATGGAGCATGGGCTCATCCATCCTATGTATACATGGCTTAGCCTGCAGCCCTGCACTGAGCATTCTCAGAAGGAGGCAAAGAAAAGAGAAGGAGGGATGGAGCCTCTTGCAAGAGCCATATGCACATCTGCTCCACACCATCCCACAGAATTCACCATGCATCCTGGCTCCTGCTAGACAGCATCAGCAGCAGGCGAGATAGTAGATGGACTGCTAGAAGTGATGATGGATGCTGAGATCCCATTGAGCAGGGACCGGCACGCTGCCCAGGAGCACCCAGCAGCCCGCTGCATTGTGCTGGCAGCTGCTGCCTCTGGCTCTGCATCCCCCTGCATACACACAGAAGGAAAATGGGATGGGTAATTTAATCTTACCCCACTAGAAGCAGAGCAACAAGCAAGCCGGCTCATCCTTTGCTCTATGTTTAGCCCAAGAGTGTATTAAAAACCTGAGCTGGATGCTCACCAGCACCTGCTTAGCTAAACTGGAAAATACGGGAAATTCTCCACCACCAACCAGGACAGCTCCAACCTCCTCCCAATCCGCCTCCACTGTAAATTTGTGGACAGTGATGGATAAAGCAGTCCCTGTTCACTTATAAATAGTTTATAAAAGGTTTGTAAACGGTTTCTGGACGCTTTAATGAGTAGTTAATCAATTGTTATGGGCCCAACAGGTCACGGATTGCTTACGGCCATCAATCACTGCTGATGAGCTCATCAGCATCACCACAAGTCCAGTAGTGTCTCTTAACACATCTACAAAGAGTTAATAAATAATGAATGAACAACACAAGTTCCCTCAATTGAGAGCTGCAGAAGGCCACCAAAGATGGCACTCGTGGGAAGGTGAGGGAAGCACCACAAGCCAACATCTGCAAAGAACAGAGAAGCAAGCAGGGAGCACTCTCAGGAGCCGCACTGCAGCAGCACAAGGCAGCAAGGACACGGTGCTTGGCCTCTTCACGGCAGTGCTTTATTATCATTAATGGAGAATAATTCTGGATGATAAAAGCAATTAAGTGTAAAAATAGGTAATGAACCACTGCCTGTTGCATCCAAAAGTTATGAAAATCCCTCATAAAATGATCACCCTACCATAGAGTTGGACCTCAATAATTTTATAACATAAGATGGAGAACCTTGCTTACAGTTGTAATGTTCATAAGGCATTCAGATTCATCACTGCAGGCTCCCTCATTGTTCTTCAGGTCTCTGTGAGCACAGAGGCAACCACAGTAGATTCTGACATTTTACACTGAAGGCAAATGACAAGAGAACTTGGACAGAACCTGCTTGTGGGCTCACCTAAGCACTTGGGGCTCCCAAAACAGATTGTTCATGAGTGGCTTCACCATGTTGGCAATATTTTGAACAGCAATCCAAACCCAAAGCTTTCCTTGCTGGCTCCTGAGCCTCCAAGATGGGCTTGGCTCATGGTTAAAACCTTGTTCTGCAGCCACGAGTGCGAGACGCTTCCCACCGGCTTCCAGCGCCAGCCAAAATCCTCAGTGAAGCAACCAGCTCTCTGCTACTTTTTCCAGAGTGCTTGAAAAACCTGAGCACATCCTGAATCCCTCGGGGCATTCCCTAGAAAGCTCTGGCTTTCCCCAAGCACTCCTGGAGAGTATGAGAGCACGTGTACAGTGCCGGAACGCCTGGCACAGTGCATCCCAAGCCTCTGCACTGCTCCCTACCGAGGTGGGTCAGCACCCTATAGCAAGTGCTGTCCAGCACTCCGATACTGATGTCAGGTCTGCTGGCAGCCCATCTTAGGGCCACTCTTTGGCGTCCACCAGCTGCTGCTGCCCAAGGAAATAACCTCAATCATAATGGTATTATTAATATTAATGAGTTAATATTGCAGGGCATGATGGTACCCATGCAAGGAAGAGAAGGATTGCTGGTGTGCAGAGTGCTGGCTGAGAGGGCAAGTGGGATGCTGAGATGCAACAAAAATCATAAAAAGAGTGTGTATACAAATATATAGCTTTGTGTATATATATATATATATATATATACATACATATACAGTTATGCTAAACCAGGGAGACACAAAGTGGATCGGCTACAGTCCTGACATCCTAAAATTAGGTTTTATGTAAAATAAGCACTCGTTTCATGTAGGGTGGTTGGTATTAAGATTTATTTTCATCCTGACTTGTATTACTGCCTGATATGATTGGGCACAGCCCAGGGCACATGAATACGGTTGCCATTCATAACATATACGCAGATTCATGACCTAGCTAGCAAGCTGAATTGCCTTGCAACCTTTTTTCCGCTGCAGAAAGCTTAATAAGCATGTGAGTCCCAGAGCAGAAGAGACTCAATGTATCTGCTGTGCAAGAAGAGCTCTTGAATGGAGTTGTAAGAGCCAGCAGCAGCTCTCACTGAGTGCCTCCAACCCTCAGAGAGAGCTGAGCTCCAACAGAAGATGGGAGAGAAACAGATGGCCCCAGAGGAGGAAATATCTCACAGGGCTCTGCCAGTCCCTGTCCCCACCGCCCTGTGGCCCCATGTCACCCCACACGTTTTCATTGAACCATGCATGGTGTTTCTCCACAGCTATCTGCATCGACCTTCACAGCTGCCATGGTGATGAGCACCACGGAGAAGCCTATAAATATCATGGATGTGCCACACACTGGCCCTTTTATGGGCTCTACTCTTTTCCATTTACTTACATGCGAGACATTTTACAGGAAAAGTCAATTAAGCCTGACAGCTGGCTGACAGAGAATTCCAACCAGCAATGGCTCACAGACACTTTGCATTAAGCACAGTGACGTGATGCGGAAGACCACTACAAGCCACTGGTGGCAGATTGTGCTTGGCCAATTCGAAAGCTTTCATCCAACATTTTACCTGATTTCCAGTAGCATCCCACTCTCACCTAGAGCATCCACCACCCCAGTGTAACTCCCAGCGAAGCAGCACGTGCCCCAGAGGTCCATCCCCAGAGGTGCCCCGGGTCAGGTTGGATGGGGCTCTGGGCGGCCTGATCTGGTGGGTGGCAACCAGTTCATGGCATGGATTGGGTGGGCTTTAAGGTCTCTTCAATCTTCAGCCATTCTGCATTTCTATGGGTGCGTGGAACAACGCAACCCCCTTACTCACAAGCAATCAATTCTTGCTCTCCAGCTTCTGGCTGTACAGTCTGGCTTCAGGCCCGGTACCTTCTTTCTGATCTTTGATCTTGAATGATCTAACAGTACTGAGGAGGGCAGGTGCCACATAAAATCACATTCATTCACTTGGAAACCTCATTTTCCAGCAATTTTTCAAACTGAGGCAGTTTTGATCAGCTCCAGTTTGATGTTGAGCTGCCACGTGAACCTGGTCTAGAAGGGTAATGAACATCAATGAGTCCCCATAACATCACCTACGCCACCAGAGCTCAATGCCTGTTTGACCTCAGGTTTATAAGTCCAGAGCCCAGAGTAATAGTGCCAGCTCTTCCCTTTCTTTCATCATTTTCTCCTTTGATGGCTGCTGCATTTCCCTTTGCTATTTCTTTTTTCCCTGAATTGCTTTATTTTGCCTTTACCAAAGGAAGTGGTTGCCTCACTGCTTCGCCAAGTTCTTCTGCAACTACAAATCCTGCACCAGCTCTGAGTAGGAAGGTGAGCTCAGGATAATGCTGATCTCTCCCCAGGACTTTGAGGCACAGTCTGTGTGGGGCTTTGGGGGTCACCACTACAGCCCCTCGCACAGGGGATGGGGGCTCACCACCCTATGCAGCACGTCCCATGGGTGCCCCATTCAGAAGAATTCCAGCAAGACCCATCCAGGAGCTGGATATTTTGCAAAGGGATTAAAACAAAGCTTTAAAACAAAGCAGGAGCCAGAGAGCCTGCAAGTAAATGAATTGCATGGAAGCTGCCCAGGAAAAGGCTCTGGAGTAGCAATAAAAATCTTTGTTAGCACAACTGGGTATGGTGGCACCAGGCTGGGAAGCCCAAGAGCAGGCATGCAGCCTCATGGTGCAGAAAAGAGGAGAAGCAGCAGGCAGATGGGATCTTGCTCACAGATGGAGAGGCAGCAGGAGCCTAAATCCAGCTCTGAAAGAGAAACAAAGTTCTGTGGCCCACAGCAGGGATCAGCTGCTTGGATGGAGGATTCACCTAGCCTTGGTGTAAGGGGGGGGGGGGGTGCTCCCACACCACCAGCAGACCAGCAGGGGTGCTTTTAATGTACTCAAGTCCAGAGAGTGTACCCAGCTGTCCATACTTCAATAATGCAAGAACTCACAATCTTTAATAATAAAGTTTCTATCAGTCTACGCTTGAAGCTCACAATGCTAATGAAGGGCAAGGGCCAGAGAGGGGTGCAGAAAAGCTCACCTAAATCTGCTGCTGCTACAGAAATTAACCTGCAGGAAAGCAGTATACCAGCCCAGGGCAGGGCAAGCTGCAGGCTGAGCTGTCTGCTAATTACCACAGGCTCTAGGAACCTCCTGCCTGGTTCTCTACACCAGCACTGTGCATGAAGGTGGGCTCAGTGCAACACTGCTCTCTCCCCATGAATTCAAGGCACAGTCTGCAATGGGCTGTGGAAGTCACTACCAAAGCCCTTTACAAACTGCCTCAGCCCCATCCCCTGTTTGAAGACAGATTTTTATACTATGTACTGATTCCCTGAGGGCCTTCATTTGGGCTCATCATCCCCAAAGGAATCGATAGGACTGCAGCTGCCGCCCCAGTATCTGCAGCCAACTCACCGAGTGGCAGCAGGGCCATGGGATGGAGCTAGGACTGGCAGCCAGGACTGCAGGCAGGCAGGAGCGTGGGCAGGCAGCCCAGCTCCTGCAGAAGCCAAGAGATCACTGGGGCCACCTTCAGAGTCAGCACAGTGCCTTTGGAGCCACCTCGACCCATCCCAGTGCCCATAGCCAGGCTTGACCCTCAAACACATCTCACCTTGACCTGCTCCCTGGGCTCTGACAAAGCCTGGGGAGAAGAACAAGCACTGCACTCTGCCAGGGGCATTTCATTCAGTGATGGATTCTGCATCTCGTTATTAACCTCTTACAAAAGCTCAGTGCTATCTTCCATGGAAGCAATATTAGGTTAAGCAGCTGTTGATAACTTATCTCCCATTATCAGCAACTTCATTCAAGGCCAATATTTACTCACGCACAGGAGGCATCGCTGTATTCCCAATAGCATTCTTTATGGAGTCAGATGAGAGCAGCTTTTAGTACATCCTCAGTGCTTCAGAGGCCCACGTTGCCCAGGCACATTCCCACTCCATGCAGGGGAAGCCCTGCCCGCACTGCTGGCATAGGGCAGCCCCAGACACCGGCTGGTTCTGTTCCATACACAGAGAATTCAAGGAAAGCACTATGGGAAAGCAAGCTGAGAGTAAGCATCAAGCCCTATACCAACTGATAGGGATCAGGTAATCGGCTATTTAAAACAGCTGTGACTCATTCATTAGTGCATTTGGAAGTGCTAACAGGCATGCCCTTAAAATCAAGAAGAGCAGCTAGCTGCCTTTCTATGCTCCTTTTTCTTCTTTTTTTTTTTCTCCCTTCGGTCTGTCTGTCAAGCACCACCTGCACACCTCATATTTTTTCTGCAATGTGACTTAAAATGGACAAATGCTGGTTTTATTTCCAACTATGCAGTTATTCTCCCTGACTTTCAATAGCAAACCAATGATGGGGTCACCAGCAGCACGCTCCTAATGTGCCATCAAGCCACACAAGCCACATTGCACTTGCATTTATACAGAGATTGGCAGCTAACACTTGGCTCCAGCCATCGGCCCAGCACCCTGTGAAGCCCTGTGACTACACTCCATTCCTGTGCTGGCTGGGCAGCACCTCGTCACCAGCATGGGATGAGCCACGGTGTGCTCCTGCTGCAGCCAGCAGCATGTCCTTAGCTTCCTTTGAGGTGTTTTGCTGAGGAGCCCCACCTCTTCTTTATGCCTTTTTCTGCTATCATGACAGTGCTGCAGAGCCTTAGGCACAGACCAAGACCCCACTGTGCTGCATGTGGTGAAAGCAAAGATCAGAGAGAATTTGCATCCTTAGAAATGAGATCCCTGCAGCCTCGCTTCTCCCCACATCGTTTACCAGGCGTGGAAGTCCTGCAGCTCAAGCACAGCACAGAGACCAGAAGCACAGTGTTTGCCTCTCAATATCTCCCAGTACAGCGGCAAGAGCTGTCCTGACCCCAACCCTGCCCGCAGATGGGAGCAGGGCCAGCACAACCCTTCCAGCACCACGCACTGCGATGACAAATGGCACCTCGGTGGCCCCCATGCTGCTGTATTGTGCCGCTGCAGCTTTGGAGTCGTTGAACTGAACCCTGATCTGTAAGCAAGTGACAGCCCCAGGAACAGCCCAGGGCTGCCGAGAGACCACAGTTAATGCTCAGTCTGTGCCACAAGCGGTGGGGACATTGTAAGCATGTCCCCTGACTCAGTGCCCAGCTGTGGTGAGCTTACAGCCCTCAGCATTGCCACATCCATCACTGGGAATCTCCCAGTTCCCTGGAAATGCAGCGACAAGCTCTCCAGGGCTGGTTTCAGCAGTTTTATTCCTAGGTAACAGCCCTCTCCCTCCCTTAAAGCTTTGTCTAGACACACAGTGAGCAACTGCTATAACCACCCGTTTGAAGAGTCCTGCTACCCCCGTTCCTGCATTTTGCATCTGCACGCTGAGCACATGGGGCACTCGGTACCAGAGAGCTGGGGGTGCCCCATCCCTGGAGGTGCTGGAAGGGCCCTGAGCACCTAGATGTGGTGGGGGGCTGCCAGCCTACAGCAGGGGTTGGAGCTCAGTCCCCTCCAACCCAACCATTCTGCAACTCTACGACTCTAAGCCTTGCAGGGCTACAGCCCTGGTACCTGGACGTGCCCATGGTGGCCCAGGTGCCAGGAGGAGTGGTGATTCCATCTCCTGATGCAGTTTGTTGTCAATTATTTTGCAGCTCCTGTGTGTATTCATGAGCTGCACAGCACTTCGTGTGCTTTGAGATGAAAGGTGCTTTCACCAGCACTTGTTTCCTATTATAGGCCTGGGTTTGACACTCCCCCACCCTCTCATCTAACTTTCCATACAAAGCACTTCTCACTTTTTCATCTTTCTTCTGTGGGCCCTCACCAGGAGAAAAATAAAAAGGAAGAAAACATATTTATTTCCTTTTGGAAAGCCTGAGATTAATGAGACCCAGCAGTGTAGGGAGGCTCTATCAGAGGTGATTCTTTAACAAAGCCGCCTGCGCCCACTCTGCATACTCCTCTCCTTAAAAATGGCTGGTGCCTGAGGAAAGATAGCCTTTGGTTTGCGCTGTTAACGAGCCCAGTGGATGTTTTAATTAAGTTGGATGGGAATTTTCAGAGTTATTTGATATGAAGATGTGAGCCTATAAGAGCCGCCTTTGATGCTCGAGTTGTGTGATAAAACACTGGGTGAGTCCTGCAGGGCTGTAGTCCTTCAGCACTGCCAACAGCTGCTGTCGGAGCACGCCGAGTCCTGCTCTGTGCCTCCACACAGGGCTGCTAGGAGGGGGCTAAGGGGATGAGCACACCTGGCTGGGGTGATGCTGCCCTCCGCATGCTCTGGACATGGGCATCCCACTGCAAGTGCTGGAGTGCACCTGTCAGGAGTGCCCCAGTGCTGTGGGATGGCCCGGCTGCGCCCTGCAGCTCCAGGAGACAGGTAGGGAAAACCAACTGTGGGAAATGCAAATGCCTTCCGCTGGGATGCTGCAGGGAGAGATGAAAGCCAACTCCATTTGCATTAGTTCCGTAACTCTGGATGTTTTCCCTTTCCCGTTTAGACTGGAATTCACACACACACGCACACACACACACACTTCTGCCACAGAGCTACCCAGCTGCCAGCTGCTCCTCCCAGGAGTTCTGCAGAAATCCCCACTCCCAGCGCAGAGCTCTGCGAGCCCAAGGCTGTGCCGTGCTCCATCCACAGCCCCTATGCAGCCTCGCAGGGGGTTGGCAAAGAGCAAAGCAGTGACGCCGTGGCACACAGGCACAGGGGCTGCGCTTTGCGTGGCACACAGCGAAGCGTCGGCAGCAATCCATCAGCTTGTTAAGGCAGAGAAACAGCAAGAAGAAAACATTCGCTCCCCGGGTCTGCGTGGGAAATGATGCAGCAGTGCTTCCCCCAGGTGGGTGCGGGCTGCACGCTGCGCTCCTGGGGACACCCCATCACCACCAGGGCCGCATCCTCCTGGGTCCCCTCTGTGCTTCTCCATCAAATAGGAGGTGCCACAGCCACAGGAGGGCATGGACGATTATATACTTGCAGCCTTCAGAGCTACAGAGGTAAGCGGGACGGGGCTTGGGCTCCTAGCCCTGCTGCTGTCTCAGCCAGAAGCAATTTTCTGCAAACCTGGCTCAAGCAGGCAGCCTTCATTCCAACAGCGAATACTTTGCACTGGGAAGCACGGAAATACGCTCAGCCCATTCTACTATTGGTTGCAGCAAAACCTGTAGAGAGCCCTCAATTCCCGCTTATTCCATTCTCCATCAGCAACAGCCAAGAGAGAATTTCTGGGGGAGGATTTTGCACGCAGCGATGAGCCTCCTGCATTCCTGCAGATAACACCGGGCGCCCTCCACACCCACTGGGTACCCAGAGGACAGAGCACGTGCCACCTGCAGGGGTGGCTGTGGGGCGGAGGGCACAGCATCCCCCCCATGCACACACACAGTGCTGAGCTGTGCAGCACGGGGGCTCAGGCAGAGACGGAGGGGCTGGCACTGGCAGTGGGCACGACGGTGGGCTCAGGAGCATCCGACAGCTCCCAAGGATATCTCAGGGTCCTCCTGGTATAATGCCAAGGGTGCTGCCAGGATTTTGCACTGCATGGCCATAAGACACAGCCTCACGGATGCTATGGAGAACATAGAAATTTTAGCTCCTTTTGAATATGATCCTCCCCCTTCTCCCACGATCTGAAGGGGTTCTGGTTTCTCTCTGCCCATACAACACCGCACACAGCTAAAGAGGCAAAACCCACTGTGGGACACAGAAGCCCTGGTGCCATCTGCCCTGTGACAAGTGTGACAGTGGCACATCCGGCATGAGGATGCTGGATCACAACCTCCTTCAGACAAGCAGCAGTCAGTGGGGTCCCCAGGGGATGTGCCAGCCTCAGCACAACTCCCACACGGCTCCAGAAGAGCTGTGGACCCACGTTCCGTGCCCACGCAAAGTCACAGCTCAGCTGCACAGCCCGGCTGCCCGACGGAGGGTGACAGTCTGCTGCCGAGCAGGGAGCAGGGGGGGCTGCACGCAGGAATCCAGCAGTGCCCGAGTGAATGTACCCAGGAGAAGCAGCGATGCACAGCCCCAGCATCTGCTCCTGGGGGTGGGCTTGGGCAGAGGAAGGCGGCAGCAAACAGCCCCCCAGGGAAGCGCTGAACCCAAGGCTATGCCACTCTCCCACCCTCGCTTTCTGCGGCCGTAGAGAAAAGGATTCCCAACACAGGGACCCGGAGCATCCTTCCCAGCGAGGACAGCATCCCTCCCGGTCCCCACCGCGAGGAGAACTGGAAGGAGTCCGAATTCCATGGAGAGGGCAGAGATGGAGCACGGCGCATCCCCCGGCCGGGGCCTATCGGAGAGCACTCGCTCAGTGGGACAAAGCACCCCGAGCAGCCCCGGGCATGCCCTCGGGGACACCGCACTCCCGCAGCGCCCAGGGCTGAGGGCAGCTCCACGGACCTAAGTTTGCTCCAAAAGCACCAGAGGCATCTCCCTGCTCCTGCTACTCATCCTGCCCCATCCAAAGCCCACGCCGGGAGGCGAGGGGAGGGCTGCGGGGGACAACGAGGGAAGACCCATCGCCGCAGCACCCGGCGTCGGCGGGGATGCCCGGAGCCACGCCGAGCCGCGGAGCCACCCGTTGCGGTGCCTTACCTGCGGGCAGCCTGCGGTCCACGCAAATCCGGCTGCGGCTCAGGGCGGGCGGGCGGCTGCCCCCAACTCCTCCCGGGGGCCGCGGAGCCCCACCGGCCGGCCGCCCGCCGCTCAGCCTCG